>CAEFZP010000879.1:0-76778 GCA_903064625.1 Mallotus villosus
ATGGTGTATGTGGTGTGTGGTGTGCATGTGTTGTGTGGTGTGTGTGTGTGCGATGTGCATGTGTGTGTGTGGTATGTAGGTTGGGGTGTTTGCATGTGTGTGTGTGTGTGTGTTTGGAGTGACTGTTCAGACCAGACATGAGGACAGGCTCCCAGGCTCCAGGCTGTGTGTTTCCTGTGAGGGGAGGGGAGGAGGAAGTCATGGTCATTTTGATAGACGACACAATCAAGAACCATGATCCTTTTCTGACTGCCTCATTTTCATCCTTAAAATGCTCGTTCAATTATATATTTTCTGTTTGCTGCTTCTGAAATCATTCTCCATCAGCTGCCGACCATCACCACCATTACCCATCTGAGCTCAACCTCGCTACTGCCTGGACTTATCTGTGCTGGTCTAGCTGTGCCCAGCCTCAGATATTATTATACCCCGCTGGTTTGTCTAGTTCTCTTTCTCATTTCTCTTTTTCTTCCTTTCCTTCATTTCCCTCCCTCCTATCCCCTCTCTGTCTCTCTCTCTCGCGCCTCTCTGTCTTTCTCAGTCTATCTATTACTCTCCTACTCTCCCTCCTCCCTCGCTTTTCCCCTCTCTCTCATTTCAGATTTTCAGAAATACGCCTGGTGTCTCTTTCAGATTTCCGTAGAAACTGTAGCTTTATGGGGGTTCAATGACAACGCTATTCCTTCACCACACGCAGGCTCCAATAAAAGCAAATACTAAGCAGTTTCTACTTCATCTGTTGTTTCTACATTGAGACACTGTTGGACCACTGTAGGTCCACTGTCTGCAGTTTGTTAGTATCCATGTGTGCGAATGTGTTTGCGTGTGTCTGTATGTGTCTCTGTGGGTATTCTGTCCTCAACGTGTAGAAGAGTGTGTGTATGTGTACAAGTGTCTCTGTGTATGGTGTGGTCGTGTGGGCGTGTGTATGTGTGTGTGTATGTGTGTATATGTGTGTGTATGTGTGTGTGTGCATGTATGTGTGTGTGCGTGCGTTGTGTGTGTGTATGTGTGTATATGTGTGTGTGTGTGTGTGTGTGTGTGCATGTGTGTGTTTGTGTGTGCGTGCATATGTGTGTGTGTGCGTGGCAGATGAGCAGCGTAGCCCCATCAGTGGGAGCAGTCACATCTGTCCTGGTCTCAGGTGGGGGTAGTTCTGCCTGGCCTGTCTGTCCCCGGGCCCCAGGGGAGCCTGCTGGCCCGCTGGCCCTCTGACTCCCTCTGTCTCTGCTAAGAGAGACACACACCACACACGTACACACCCACACACACACACACACACACACACACCACACACACAACAGACAGGCAGTCAGGCAGGCAGACCACAAACACATGTGGCAGACGTGCATCTGACATGCATGGGAGGGATGAAAGGCTAAAATGATCCTTGCCTTATTATTTGTTATTTTGGTTCCTTGTATTGTCACTGACAGGAAGGCACACCTGGCAGGTTAACAGGTGGAGCAGCAGTTTCCGGGGGCAACACTGGTTTGGAAGAGTAGGCCTTATTCTAACTTGGAGGGGAAAAAAAGAAGAAAATCGCGGCCTTAGACCTTAAGGTGCTAGTCCTCTTGTTGTTATCATTCTGCTGGTTAGTTGTTTGGGTTCCCATGCGTGAGAATGTCAGCTCTAATTCCTCCGGCGGTACGTCCAGGGTGTGTGTTGAAGTCTGGAACCTCTCAAGCCTGGCAACCTCTCAGCTCTCTCCTAGGCCTGGCGGGTGTCCATGGAGACGAGGCCAGGGCCGCGACCTCCCCCGTCCACCTGGTGCGAAGGAGCCTGACAGATCACATCATCACTTTGAGCCTGGCTGGTACTCTGGTCTCTCTGTCGAGCACTGCAGCACCTTCCACCACTAGGGGGCTGCTGTATCCCTGCCGATGCGACGGCACCGAGCGACGGAGAGAGATCAGAGAGAGAGGGAGCAAGAGAAAGAACGGGGAGACGGGGAGCCAGTGGGGGTGCAACGTTGGGGAAGAGGGGGATAGGGTAAGTGTATGTGTGAGCGGAGCGGGAGAGGGAGAGAGAGGTCGAGAAACAGAGGGGGGTTGAAAGAGAGCGAGAGAGAGGGGAAGGAGGGAAGAGAGAGGGAGAGGAAGTCACGCTCACTGCCCCAGTTTGTATATTTATCCTCGGTGTGAGTCATGTGACGTGGCTGTTGACTGGAGAAGCAGCTCAGCATGAACAAGCATCTCCCAGGAGAGCCGACGAGGACCATTAAAACACACATGGGATGGGATCTTCTGATTAATGATAATCGTGGTGTGTGTGTGTGTGTGACTGACATATTCCATTTGAGCGCATTTGTGACTGCAGGGAGTTCAATTACCTATCATAATTGAAAATAAAATGTTTTAGTGTGTTGTCATCTCCCCATGGAAGACATGCTGGTGGAGGGGAGGGGCCACAGCAGGATATGACACACAGTCACGTTCAAATGTATGAGACCACGCTGAACAGTTCACGGGGGAACTGAAGAGTGAGAAAGCCAAGTGTTCTGTGACTACACGAAGCTCTTTGGAACATTGCCAAATCATGCTGGGATAATATGGGTCATCAGGTTTTGCACAAACTTGTGGAGTCCATGCACAATGTCTATGTCATTTTTTTTGTAATGAAAAATAATCGAAATGACATTTTGAAATAAATGCAAAATAGAAGGATCTTGACTGGTGGTCTCAGTCCTTTGGAGCCTACTGTTCATAGCAATGGCGCTGAGTGTCAATCTGTTCCTGTGAAAACGTACAGTTTATGTACAAAGCTTTAAGACAGATCAAATTTTCATTTCTCTTCCTCCTCTTTCCCATCGTTGCTCCTCTTCTCCCTTACACCCTCCTCCTCCTCCGCCACCACCTCGCTCCTTCCCTCCTCCTCTTCCTGTCCCCTTCTTTTCCCCTCCCTCCCCTACTACTTTTCTTCCTTTTCTACCCCACCATCTCCTTCTGACCTCTCCCCCTCATTCCCCACCCCCTCCCCTCCCCCTCCTCCACCTCTTCTTCTTCCTCCCGTCTTCCTCCACCCTGTCTCTGTCTTAGAAGGTGTTCTAGCCTCAGGCTAGCGAGTGGAACTCAGAGCTCAGAGATTAGGATAAGAAGAAACACAGACTCCCCCATCGCTCTTCCCCCCTCCACACGACACACATACACACGCACACAGACACCATACACACAGAAAGAAGAACAGACACACACAGCACACACGCCCACACACACACAGACAGACACACACACAGTGACACACACACACAGCGACACACACACCACCCCTTTTGTTGCAGCTGGGTTCTCTCCAGGGTACAGTCCCCAGGAGCAAGCTCTGGAGCTGTGTCTGTTCTGGTTTGTGCTGACTGTGTTTCAATCTTCAGGCAAGACACACACATACACGCACCCACACACACACACCACAACACACACACACCACACACACACACACACACACACACACACACGACACACACACACACACACACACAGGTACACAGACATGGAGGACAGACTGGTGTACAGACAGACAGGTGGACTTACAGACAGTAGACAGACAGACTGGTGTACAGACAGACAGGTGGACTTACAGACAGGTAGACAGACAGACTGGTGTACAGACAGACAGGTGGACTTACAGACAGGTAGACAGACAGACTGGTTTACAGACAGACAGGTGGGTAACAGATGGGTGGGCAGACAAACAGAGACGACTGACCTGTGGGCAGACAGGCAGAGAGAGAGTTGCTCTGTGATCAGACTAGAGAACACATCCTCCACTATTCATGTCTCCCGGAGGAGAGTCTTCATCAATGCCACTGCAGCATGTTAATGATATAAAAGCCATAGCAGATCAGTGGAGCTGGGGAGCTCATCTCTCTCTCTCTCTCTCCTCTCTCTCTCTCTCCTCTCTCTCTCTCTCTCTCTCTGTGTCTTTCTCTCTCTGTCTCTGTCTCTGTTTCTCTCCCTCCACTCTTTTCTCACTCCTTTGCTCTTCCCTCTCCTCAATTGGCTCATTACCTCTTTTCTATATGGCCTCTGTTTCCGTGTTTCTCCTTTTTCTCTCTCATTATATTTGTCTCATCTTTCCACCTCGCTTTCCCCCTTCCTACTTTTATAAATATCACGCTGCTATTTCTGGGAGGGTACGCATGGTTGTTTGGAGGACTGTGATGTGACTTGTTGAATGAACATGCAATGTCAGCTTGAGCAACCCTTCCTGAACAGTAAGTACGTGCTTGTGCGTGTGACGATGTCTCTGGGGACAGGATGGGCCAGCTCCTCGCTGCGTCTCATTGGAGGGGAACGTCCCTACTGCTGGAGAGGCTCACCTGTTACACATTCTCCCTCTAGAACAGAGCTGATTACAGTACCTGTTCCTCTAGAACCGAGCTGAGCATAGGGTAGCTGTCTCTGATTTTTGAACACCAGCTGGAGTACAGTACCTGTTCTAACTGTCTGAAACAGAGCTGAGCACACTACTGCTCTTTGTGTGTGGTGTGTGTGTGTGTCAGACTTTGCGCGTGTGTACGTGTGTTTTCTTTGTGTGTGCATCTGTGTAAGACTTTGCAGTATATGTGTGGTGTTTGTCTGTGCAGCCTGTGTCAGTGTGATGAGAAGCTCAGCAGTATCTCTACCCTACACATGTTTGACCCACTTAACAGTCTGCTGTATGTGACAGAGGTGTCAGCAACCCTCTCCTTCATTCTCTCCTCTCCTCCCTCTCCTCTCCTCTCCTCTCCTCTCCTCTCCGCTCCTCTCCTCTCCTCTCTCTCATCTCCTCTCCTCTCCTCTCTCTCCTCTCCTCTCCTCTCCTCTCCTCTCCTCTCCTCTCCTCTCCTATCGCTCCTCTCCTCTCTCTCCTCTCACCTCACCCCTCTCCTCTCCTCTCCTCTCCTCTGCTCTCTCTCCTCTCCTCTCCTCTCCTCTCCTCTCCATGTTCTGCAGTGTTCTACAGTGTTCTACAGTTACCACTCTACTATTCAGTTCTGGGCTCCAGTCATTGCTGCTCTGCCAGTGGAAACATTGGAAAAGGCTCCAGGGAGGGAGGGTGTGTGTGTATGACTTCATGAGCGCGCGTACAAGTGTGTGTGTGCTCGTCTGTGTGTGTTTGTGTATGTGAGCACGGATCCAACATCAACCAGGATTGGCCATTGATGAAACAGCAGTGTGGCGTTGTGCAGGGGTCCGAATTACGGGGGGGTTTGACCCCCCTAATTAATACTTGGACCCCCCCAAAAGAGGTAAAACAACAGGTCGGGGGGGGTCGACACATTTATATATCGTTCTTACCTGTAATCGTAACCCCCCCATTGTATAACTCGTACTCTGGCTATGTGTACTAGACAGCACCTGCCAGGGCTCCTGCGGCCCAGGGGAGATCACAGTCAGGGAGAAGCTTCTAGAAGCGCAGGCGGAGGAGGATCGCCTCGCAGGAACCAGGAACGAAAGAGACAAACGGAAATAAGGATGAGAACGGTGGAGAAGTGCCGAGCCATCACTTTTTGTTTTTGCTTCCTTCTCTCTTTCTCTCTCTGTCTCTCTCGATCCTGCCTCTCTCTGTCTCTCTCGCGCTCTGTTTTTTTCTTTCTCTGGTCTGATCTCTTTTACACTAGCAGGGGGTGAGAAGAGATAGAGAGAGCGAGCAGAGTAGACAGAGAGAGAGAGCGAGAGAGAGAGAGAGAGGAGAGAGAGAGCGAGAGAGAGAGGAGCGAGAGGAGGGAGAGAGGAGAGTGAGAGCGAGAGAGGAGAGAGAGAGAGAGTGAGAACAGGAGAGAAAGAAACTAGGCCATGCTCCACACACTTTACACTGTGCTCATGGATTTTGGTGGGAATCAAAAAGTTGTTCCTCACCAGGAACAAGTTCCTGTGATGTGATCTGAGCTGATCATTGTATCTCTTAATGATGTCTCCTGTGTGACAGAAGAGACCTGAGTTAGAATACGTTTCTGTCTCCCAGTCAGGTCAATTACATTCCCTAAACCTCTTCTCCCCTCTCTTTTTTTGTCAACCAGGAAATGGTTGAACCAGGAGACTGATGCTGTTGTTGTCATAATGGGCTGGGCCCAGATGGGGACAAATACCCTCGAACAGAATTAACAAAATGTTAATTGTAAATAATGTTTGACCTTCGCAGTGAGCCACACTGAAATGCAACGTCCACAAACACAGACAAACACGACTCTTACTCTCTCCGTCAATGAGCGGCTGCAAAGTGGGTCAGTCCATGTTTCTGGTTTTGTTTGAAGTGGAAGGACAGAAGTTTATCCCCACAGAGAAATTCACACGTTCTTTCTTAAACTCTCCATGGCGATCGTCTCCGTGGTCTCTGTGGTCTCTGTGGTCTCTGTGGTCTCTGTCGTCTCTCCATCTCTCTCTCTCTCTTCTCTCTCCTCTCTCTCTCTCTCTCTCTCTCTCTCTCTCTCTCTCTCTGATCTCTGTCAATCTGGACTCTCTCTTTCTCTCTCTCCACCCCCCTGGCTCTCTCTCCCTCTCTACGGCCCTCTGTTTGTGGTCTCTGGTCACAGGTTAACCTCTTCTTGATAATCAGCATCGCTGGGCGCTGATGAGCTCATTATGGAGAGGCATGGGAGAAGATTAAAGAGGAAAGAGGAGAGGGGAAGGAGGGAGGGAGGGAAGGAGGAGGAAGAGAGGGAGGGCTGCTTCAGTAGAAGCCGTGGGATAGGGCTTCACAGAGAGGGAGAAAAAGAGAGGGGTGGGAGAGAGAAAAGAGAGAGAATATGAGGAGAGGGAGGGAGGGAGAGGGAAAAGGAAACAGAGGAAAAAACGGGCAGGGTTTGTGATATTTTTCACAGCTCTGAGAGAGAGAGAGGAAGAGGCAGACTCCCTGCTCGCTTGTTCTCCGCTGTGAATCGCGTGCCCTGCTAACTCTGCAGAGAGGAGCGGAGAGCGGAGTTATTTGATGAGGTCGGGGGAGAGGAGAAGGAGAGGACACACATCAGAGGAGAAGAGAAGGAAGGAGAGGGGAGGCCTGAGAGCGTGGGGGGCGAGGCCAGGCCAGGCGGGGGAGGGAGGGCAGCCGGGTGATGTGTGCCAGCATGGAGCGAGGGGTCAGCCGTGTTTTGAGGGTGGTGAGGAGGATGTCACCACGCAGGCGTGCGCGGGACCCCCGGGGGGCGCTGGAGAGCCCAGAGGACTGCTGCCAGGACAGCCTGTGTTCCCTCGGCCTCTGCCTCAGCGGTGAGCACGCACGTCTCACACCCGGCACCGACACGACACGGCACACACACACGACACTGACAAGGCACACACACACATGGCACACACAACATAGGCATGCCTCATAAAAGGCACACACCACACTTCACAGCACATATGCGACACCAACATGTCTTTGTGCACGCCACACACACCCCACACCCACACCATGTGCAAGCTTCATACAGGTATCTCACACACGTCTAGCACCCGTCTCACACATGCAGGATTGTCACAAGGAACTAACATCCCAGACATGATTCAAAACTTCAGGTCACAGGCACCACACAGGCCACTTCATTTACCCTGCCGATCCCTTCTGTTCCAGACACACTCACAACACTCTCTTCTCTCAGAATCAGCAGAAATGTTCCTCTGGCCTGCAGTTGTTTTAGAGAGCGGTTTTATCTGTTTTAAAGCATGGTGCCTGAGGTCCTTCCTATTCTACTCAACTGTAGTTCTTGAAAATGACCTCTGGTATTTCAGACTCTTGAATCGTCTCGTCAGAGATTTTCAGTCGATAGCAAATGCGGCTATGTCAATGTTTCTCTCAGGTTGTGCGGTTTTTGTGAGCTTGTGTGGTAATGTTTGTGTGAATCATGTGTCGTGAGGATGTCTGTCAGTAGCTACAATTGTGTCATGAGGAGATGTTTCAGCAGTTAGCTGTTTTGGCAACAGCAGCAGGCACGACACAGCCCTTACCAGCTAAAATATGCTATATTTACTCACCCTAGAACAGAGAGTAGAGCACACGCGGATCCGCGTGTGCTCTACTCTCTGTTCTAGGGTGAGTAAATATAGCATATATTTTAGCTGGTAAGGGCTGTGTCGTGCCTGCTGCTGTTGCCAAAACAGCTAACTGCTGAAACATCTCTCATGACACAATTGTAGCTACTGACAGACATCCTCACGACACATGATTCACACAAACATTACCACACAGCTCACAAAAACCGCACACCTGAGAGAAACATTGACATAGCCGCATTTGCTATCGACTGAAAATCTCTGACGAGACGATTCAAGAGTCTGAAATACCAGAGGTCATTTTCAAGAACTACAGTTGAGTAGATAGGAAGGACCTCAGGCACCATGCTTTAAAACAGATAAAACCGCTCTCTAAAACAACTGCAGGCCAGAGGAACATTTCTGCTGATTCTGAGAGAGAGAGTGTTTGTGAGTGTGTCTGGAACAGAAGGGATCGGCAGGGTAAAATGAAGTGGCCTGTGTGGTGCCTGTGACCTGAAGTTTGAATCATGTCTGGGATGTTAGTCCTTGTGACAATCCTGCATGTGTGAGACGGTGCTAGACGTGTGAGATACCTGTATGAAGCTTGCACATGGTGTGGGTGTGGGGTGTGTGTGGCGTGCACAAAGACATGTTGGTGTCGCATATGTGCTTGTGAAGTGTGTGTGTGCCTTTTATGAGGCATGCCTATGTGTGTGTGCCATGTGTGTGTGTGCCTTGTCAGTGTCGTGTGTGTGTGGCCGTGTCGTGTGCGGTGCGGTGTGAGACGTGCGTGCTCACCGCTGAGGCAGAGGCCGAGGGAACACGGCTGTCCTGGCAGCAGTCCTCTGGGCTCTCCAGCGCCCCCCGGGGGTCCCGCGCACGCCTGCGTGGTGACATCCTCCTCACCACCCTCAAAACACGGCTGACCCTCGCTCCATGCTGGCACACATCACCCGGCTGCCCTCCCTCCCCCGCCTGGCCTGGCCTCGCCCCCCACGCTCTCAGGCCTCCCCTCTCCTTCCTTCTCTTCTCCTCTGATGTGTGTCCTCTCCTTCTCCTCTCCCCCGACCTCATCAAATAACTCCGCTCTCCGCTCCTCTCTGCAGAGTTAGCAGGGCACGCGATTCACAGCGGAGAACAAGCGAGCAGGGAGTCTGCCTCTTCCTCTCTCTCTCTCAGAGCTGTGAAAAATATCACAAACCCTGCCCGTTTTTCCTCTGTTTCCTTTCCCTCTCCCTCCTCCCTCTCCTCATATTCTCTCGTTTTTCTCTCTCCCACCCTCTCTTTTTCTCCCTCTCTGTGAGCCCTATCCCACGGCTTCTACTGAAGCAGCCCTCCCTCTCTTCCTCCTCCTTCCCTCCCTCCCTCCTTCCCCTCTCCTCTTCCTCTTTAATCTTCTCCCATGCCTCTCCATAATGAGCTCATCAGCGCCCAGCGATGCTGATTATCAAGAAGAGGTTAACCTGTGACCAGAGACCACAAACAGAGGCCGTTTAGAGAGGGAGAGAGAGAGCCAGGGGGGTGGAGAGAGAGAAAGAGAGAGTCCAGATTGACAGAGATCAGAGAGAGAGAGAGAGAGAGAGAGAGAGAGAGAGAGAGAGAGAGGAGAGGAGAGTGAGAGAGAGAGAGAGAGGGAGAGACGACAGAGACCACAGAGACCACAGAGACCACAGAGACCACGGAGACGATCGCCATGGAGAGTTTAAGAAAGAACGTGTGAATTTCTCTGTGGGGATAAACTTCTGTCCTTCCACTTCAAACAAAACCAGAAACATGGACTGACCCACTTTGCAGCCGCTCATTGACGGAGAGAGTAAGAGTCGTGTTTGTCTGTGTTTGTGGACGTTGCATTTCAGTGTGGCTCACTGCGAAGGTCAAACATTATTTACAATTAACATTTTGTTAATTCTGTTCGAGGGTATTTGTCCCCATCTGGGCCCAGCCCATTATGACAACAACAGCATCAGTCTCCTGGTTCAACCATTTCCTGGTTGACAAAAAAAAGAGAGGGGAGAAGAGGTTTAGGGAATGTAATTGACCTGACTGGGAGACAGAAACGTATTCTAACTCAGGTCTCTTCTGTCACACAGGAGACATCATTAAGAGATACAATGATCAGCTCAGATCACATCACAGGAACTTGTTCCTGGTGAGGAACAACTTTTTGATTCCCACCAAAATCCATGAGCACAGTGTAAAGTGTGTGGAGCATGGGCCTAGTTCTTTCTCTCCTGTTCTCACTCTCTCTCTCTCTCTCTCTCGTCTCTCTCGTCTCTCTATCTCTCTCTCTCTCTCTCTCTCTCTCTCTCTCTGTCTCTCTCTCTCTCTCTCTCTCTCTCTCTACCCCCTGCTAGTGTAAAAGAGATCAGACCAGAGAAAGAAAAAAACAGAGCGCGAGAGAGACAGAGAGAGGCAGGATCGAGAGAGACAGAGAGAGAGAAGAGAGAAGGAAGCAAAAACAAAACGTGATGGCTCGGCACTTCTCCACCGTTCTCATCCTTATTTCCGTTTGTCTCTTTCGTTCCTGGTTCCTGCGAGGCGATCCTCCTCCGCCTGCGCTTCTAGAAGCTTCTCCCTGACTGTGATCTCCCTGGGCCGCAGGAAGCCCTGGCAGGTGGCTGTCTAGTACACATAGCCAGAGTACGAGTTATACAATGGGGGGGTTACGATTACAGGTAAGAACGATATATAAATGTGTCGACCCCCCCGACCTGTTGTTTTTACCTCTTTTGGGGGGGTCCAAGTATTAATTAGGGGGGTCAAACCCCCCCGTAATTCGGACCCCTGCACAACGCCACACTGCTGTTTCATCAATGGCCAATCCTGGTTGATGTTGGATCCGTGCTCACATACACAAACACACACAGACGAGCACACACACACTTGTACGCGCGCTCATGAAGTCATACACACACACCCTCCCTCCCTGGAGCTCTTTTCCAATGTTTCCACTGGCAGAGCAGCAATGACTGGAGCCCAGAACTGAATAGTAGAGTGGTAAACTGTAGAACACTGTAGAACACTGCAGAACATGGAGAGGAGAGGAGAGGAGAGGAGAGGAGAGGAGAGCAGAGGAGAGGAGAGGAGAGGAGAGGGGGTGAGGTGAGGAGAGGAGAGGAGAGGAGAGGAGAGGAGAGGAGAGGAGAGGAGAGGAGAGGAGAGGAGAGGAGAGGAGAGGAGAGGAGAGGAGAGGAGAGGAGAGGAGAGGAGAGGAGAGGAGAGGAGAGGAGAGGAGAGGAGAGGAGAGGAGAGAGAGGAGAGGAGAGGAGAGGAGAGGAGAGGAGAGGAGAGGAAAGGAGAGGGTTGCTGACACCTCTGTCACATACAGGCAGACTGTTAAGTGGGTCAAACATGTGTAGGGTAGAGATACTGCTGAGCTTCTCATCACACTGACACAGGCTGCACAGACAAACACACACATATACTGCAAAGTCTTACACAGATGCACACACAAAGAAACACACGTACACACGCTGCAAAGTCTGACACACACACACACACACACAAAGAGCAGTAGTGTGCTCAGCTCTGTTTCAGACAGTTAGAACAGGTACTGTACTCCAGCTGGGTTCAAAAATCAGAGACAGCTACCCTATGCTCAGCTCGGTTCTAGAGGAACAGGTACTGTAATCAGCTCTGTTCTAGAGGGAGAATGTGTAACAGGTGAGCCTCTCCAGCAGTAGGGACGTTCCCCTCCAATGAGACGCAGCGAGGAGCTGGCCATCCTGTCCCCAGAGACATCGTCACACGCACAAGCACGTACTTACTGTTCAGGAAGGGTTGCTCAAGCTGACATTGCATGTTCATTCAACAAGTTCACATCACAGTCCTCCAAACAACCATGCTGTACCTCCCAGAAATAGCAGCGTGATATTTATAAAAGTAGGAAGGGGGGAAAGCGAGGTGGAAAGATGAGACAAATATAATGAGAGAGAAAAAGGAGAAAACAGGAAACAGAGGCCATATAGAAAAAGAGGTAATGAGCCAATTGAGGAGAGGAAGAGCAAAGGAGTGAGAAAAAGAGTGGAGGGAGAGAGAAACAGAGACAGAGAGACAGAGAGAGAAAGGACACAGAGAGAGAGAGAGAGGAGAGAGAGGAGAGAGAGAGAGAGGAGAGAGAGAGAGAGAGAGAGATGAGCTCCCCAGCTCCACTGATCTGCTATGGCTTTTATATCATTTACATGCTGCAGTGGCATTGATGAAGACTCTCCTCCGGGAGACATGAATAGTGGAGGATGTGTTCTCTAGTCTGATCACAGAGCAACTCTCTCTCTGCCTGTCTGCCCACAGGTCAGTCGTCTCTGTTTGTCTGCCCACCCATCTGTCTACCCACCTGTCTGTCTGTAAACCAGTCTGTCTGTCTACCTGTCTGTAAGTCCACCTGTCTGTCTGTACACCAGTCTGTCTGTCTACCTGTCTGTAAGTCCACCTGTCTGTCTGTACACCAGTCTGTCTGTCTACCTGTCTGTAAGTCCACCTGTCTGTCTGTACACCAGTCTGTCTCCATGTCTGTGTCTGTGTGTGTGTGTGTGTGTGTGTGTGTGTGTGTGTGTGTGTGTGTGTGTGTGTGTGTGTGTGTGTGTGTGTGTGTGTGTGTGTGTGTGTGTGGGTGCGTGTATGTGTGTGTCTTGCCTGAAGATTGAAACACAGTCAGCACAAACCAGAACAGACACAGCTCCAGAGCTTGCTTCCTGGGGACTGTACCCTGGAGAGAACCCAGCTGCAACAAAAGGGTGGTGTGTGTGTCGCTGTGTGTGTGTGTCACTGTGTGTGTGTCTGTCTGTGTGTGTGTGGGCGTGTTGCTGTGTGTGTGTCTGTTTCATTCTTTCTGTGTGTATGTGTGTCTGTGTGCGTGTGTATGTGTGTCTGTGTGGAGGGGGAAGAGCGATGGGGGGAGGTCTGTGTTTCTTCTTATCCTAATCTCTGAGCTCTGAGTTCCACTCGCTAGCCTGAGGCTAGAACACCTTCTAAGACAGAGACAGGGTGGAGGAAGAAGGGGAGGAAGAAGAAGAGGTGGAGGAGGGGGAGGGGAGGGGGTGGGGAAGGAGGGGGAGAGGTAGAAGGAGGATGGGGGTAGAAAAGGAAGAAAAAGTAGTAGGGGAGGGGAGGGGAAAAGAAGGGGACAGGAAGAGGAGGAGGGAAGGAGGAGGTGGTGGAGGAGGAGGAGGAGGGGGTGTAAGGAGAAGAGGAGCAAACGATGGGAAGAGGAGGAAGAGAAATGAAAATTTGATCTGTCTTAAAGCTTTGTACATAAACTGTACGTTTTCACAGGAACAGATTGACACTCAGCGCCATTGCTTATGAACAGTAGGCTCCAAAGGACTGAGACCACCAGTCAAGATCCTTCTATTTTGCATTTATTTCAAAATGTCATTTCGATTATTTTTCATTACAAAAAAAAATTGACATAGACATTGTGCATGGACTCCACAAGTTTGTGCAAAACCTGATGACCCATATTATCCCAGCATGATTTGGCAATGTTCCAAAGAGCTTCGTGTAGTCACAGAACACTTGGCTTTCTCACTCTTCAGTTCCCCCGTGAACTGTTCAGCGTGGGTCTCATACATTTGAACGTGACTGTGTGTCATATCCTGCTGTGGGCCCCTCCCCTCCACCAGCATGTCTTCCATGGGGAGATGACAACACACTAAAACATTTTATTTTCAATTATGATAGGTAATTGAACTCCCTGCAGTCACAAATGCGCTCAAATGGAATATGTCAGTCACACACACACACACACACGATTATCATTAATCAGAAGATCCCATCCCATGTGTGTTTTAATGGTCCTCGTCGGCTCTCCTGGGAGATGCTTGTTCATGCTGAAGCTGCTTCTCCAGTCAACAGCCACGTCACATGACTCACACCGAGGATAAATATACAAACTGGGGCAGTGAGCGTGACTTCCTCTCCCTCTCTCTTCCCTCCTTCCCCTCTCTCTCGCTCTCTTTCAACCCCCTCTGTTTCTCGACCTCTCTCTCCCTCTCCCGCTCCCACACATACACTTACCCTATCCCCCTCTTCCCCAACGTTGCACCCCCACTGGCTCCCGTCTCCCCGTTCTTTCTCTTGCTCCCTCTCTCTCTGATCTCTCCGTCGCTCGGTGCCGTCGCATCGGCAGGGATACAGCGCCCCCTAGTGGTGGAAGGTGCTGCAGTGCTCGACAGAGAGACCAGAGTACCAGCCAGGGCTCAAAGTGATGATGTGATCTGTCAGGCTCCTTCGCACCAGGTGGACGGGGGAGGTCGCGGCCCCTGGCCTCGTCTCCATGGACACCCGCCAGGCCTAGGGAGAGAGCTGAGAGGTTGCCAGGCTTGAGAGGTTCCAGACTTCAACACACACCTGGACGTACCGCCGGAGGAATTAGAGCTGACATTCTACGCATGGGAACCCAAACAACTAACCAGCAGAATGATAACAACAAGAGGACTAGCACCTTAAGGTCTAAGGCCGCGATTTTCTTCTTTTTTTCCCCTCCAAGTTAGAATAAGGCCTACTCTTCCAAACCAGTGTTGCCCCCGGAAACTGCTGCTCCACCTGTTAACCTGCCCAGGTGTGCCTTCCTGTCAGGTGACAAATACAAGGAACCAAAATAACAAATAATAAGGCAAGGATCATTTTAGCCTTTCATCCCTCCCATGCATGTCAGATGCACGTCTGCCACATGTGTTTGTGTCTGCCTGCCTGACTGCCTGTCTGTTGTGTGTGTGGTGTGTGTGTGTGTGTGTGTGTGTGTGTGGGTGTGTACGTGTGTGTGTGTGTCTCTCTTAGCAGAGACAGAGGGAGTCAGAGGGCCAGCGGGCCAGCAGGCTCCCCTGGGGCCCGGGGACAGACAGGCCAGGCAGAAACTACCCCCACCTGAGACCAGGACAGATGTGACTGCTCCCACTGATGGGGCTATGCTGCTCATCTGCCACGCACACACACACATATGCACGCACACACAAACACACACATGCACACACACACACACACACACACACACATATACACACATACACATACACACGCACGCACACACACATACATGCACACACACACATACACACACATATACACACATACACACACACATACACACGCACACACACACACATACACAGAGACACTTGTACACATACACACACTATTCTACACGTTGAGGACAGAATACCCACAGAGACACATACAGACACACGCAAACACATTCGCACACATGGATACTAACAAACTGCAGACAGTGGACCTACAGTGGTCCAACAGTGTCTCAATGTAGAAACAACAGATGAAGTAGAAACTGCTTAGTATTTGCTTTTATTGGAGCCTGCGTGTGTGAAGGAATAGCGTTGTCATTGAACCCATTAAAGCTACAGTTTCTACGGACATCTGACAAGGAGACACCAGGCGTATTTCTGAAAATCTGAAATGAGAGAGAGGGGGAAAAGCGAGAGAGGGAGAGTAGAGAGTAATAGATAGACTGAGAAAGACAGAGAGGCGAGAGAGAGAAAAAGAGAGGGGATAGGAGGGAGGGAAATGAAAGGAAAGGAAGAAAAAGAGAAACTGAGAAAGAGAACTAGACAAACCAGCGGGGTTAATAATGATCTGAGGCTGGGCACAGCTAGACCAGCACAGATAAGTCCAGGCAGTACGAGTTGAGCTCAGATGGGTAATGGTGGTGAATGGTCGGCAGCTGATGGAGAATGATTTCAGAAGCAGCAAACAGAAAATATATATAATTTGAAGAGCATTTTAAGGATGAAAAATGAGGCAGTCAGAAAAGGATCATGGTCTGGATGTGTCGTCTATCAAAATGACCATGACTTCCTCCTCCCCTCCCCTCACAGGAAACACACAGCCTGGAGCCTGGGAGCCTGTCCTCATGTCTGGTCTGAACAGTCACCTCCAAACACACACACACACACACATGCAAACACACCACATACACCACACACACACATGCACACGCACACACCACATACACCACACACACACATGCACACGCACACACCACATACACCATGCACACACACACATACACCATGCACACACACCACATACACATGCACACACACCACATACACCATGCACACACATGCACACACTTGCACATACACCACACACACACATGCACACACACCACACATGCACACCCACACCACATACACCACACACACATACACCACACACACATGCACACACACATGCACACTACACACATTCAGGGACTCCCTGCTGTTGAAGGTCCTCGGTGAGGACTGGAGCAGAGAGATCGCTAGATGACATTTACCCTCCACCTGCAGGCTTTCTGTTATTTCCACTGTTGCACTTAAATACCACGACCTCTCTCCATCCCCTCTCTTTCTCTGTTTCTCTCTCTCTGTCTGTCTATCGCTCTCTCTCTCTCTCTCTCTCTCTCTCTCTCTCTCTCTCTCTCTCGCGCGACCTGTCTCTCTCACTCCTTCTCTTCATCCCTTTCCATCTCGGTCTCTCTCTCCCTCCATCTCCATTCCTCTTTCTCTCCATCCATTTCTCTTCCCCTTCCTCCATCTCGCCATGTACCTCTCTCCTCCCTTCCTCTCTCTGCCAGACTGACTAATTGTAGCAGTAATGCATTTATGTATTCATGCGTTCATGAAATAATGTGCCAGTTTGCTTCTCATTATTCCCCTAATTTGACTGGGTTCAAGTTCACTCCATTTATTGTGTGTGCATGTTTGTTGGTGGAGAGAGGGAGGGGGCTCTGAACCTAGTGTTTAGATGAACACAGAACACATAACGACAAACACACACACGCATACACACACAGGAAGCACACGCAGCTGGACAGACACATACCATCACACACACACACACACACACACACACACACAAACAAACAGAAAACACACGCGTAGGCTGATCCGCTGAACACACACCCGTTGACACAGACAGATTGACAGGCACGCAGCACAATCACGCAAGTAAGAAAGGAAGGACACGGTCTTGAACGAGCCTCTAAAAATCAGCAGTGCCTCCACATCTACAGTCCACAAGACAAACACTGTAAAGCCCCGGCTCACTATCCTGGCCGGCGCCTCTGCAGAAACATCATTAATAACACAATCTGTAGATCGGCCTTAATCACGATGGGAGGACACACCAAGGAATCCTGATCTCCTCTCTCCAAGCTTTTGTTCGGCCATCTAATAATAACCTCTCACTCAGGCGTCCGTCAAGCTGATCTGCCAACACCAATCGACAGCTCCAGTGTTATTAACCCGAATGTGGTGCATGGCTAACGTGCTAATGTTGTGTGTGGGTAGAGCGTGGACTGGAAGGCTAAACTCAGGCCTCTAGCCTGCAGTATCAGCCCCCTCAGACTCAGCTGGAACGCACTGCAGACTGGAGAGACTACAGGCCTCATACTGGATATACCTCACACTAGAGATATGCCCCACTAGAGATACCTCACACTAGAGATATGCCCCACTAGAGATACCTCACACTAGAGATATGCCCCACTAGAGATACCTCACGCTAGAGATATGCCCCACTAGAGATACCTCACACTAGAGATATGCCCCACTAGAGATACCTCACACTAGAGATATGCCCATCTAGAGATACCTCACGCTAGAGATATGCCCCACTAGAGATACCTCACGCTAGAGATATGCCCCACTAGAGATACCTCACACTAGAGATATGCCCCACTAGAGATACATCACACTAGAGATATGCCCCACTAGAGATACCTCACACTACAGATATGCCCATCGAGAGTCACTTACCGCTAGAGATACGTCACACTGAAGATACTTCACACTTCACCACAATAACTCAACTTAGAGATATGAGGTCAATATGTCTCACACTTGCGATACCTGACACCAGAGATACCTCATGATAGAGCTCTCTGACACTAGAGACACCTCACATTAGAGATGCTGCCCAATAGAGATACCGAACGCTAGAGATACCTGACACAAGATATATTTCAGACTAGACACTAGAGATGGTGGGGCGGCTGTGGCTCAGGGGGTAGAGAGGGTCGTCTGTTAATCGCAAGGTTGGCGGTTCGATCCCCGACTACTCCCAGGCCATGTGCCGAAGTATCCTTGAGCAAGACTCTGAACCCCACGTTGCTCCCGATGGGCAGAGCGGCGCCTTGCATGGCAGCTCGCCGCCGTCGGTATGTGTGAGTGTGAGTATGAATGGGTGAATGAGAGGCAAAATTGTAAAGCGCTTTGGGTGCCGCTAAGGTATAAAAACGCGCTATATAAATGCAGTCCATTTACCATTTACCATTTAGAGATACGTAACAGTAGAGATAGCTAACACTAAAGATGCCTGACAGAAGACATACCTAAACAAGAGACACTGCTTCCATTGTCGTGTTGGAGAGTGTTGCCCACCTAACCCACGTTGTCTAGTTTCTGTCAGAGTAAATATACCGATCTGGAAAGCAATGATTGGAACTACTTCAACACAGCGCAGAATGGAAGTCAAGATCCATTACAAGTGCAGTCAGTAGATCAGCTCCGTTCAGTTCTCATGAATGAGACATGCGGAGCAGGGTGTCTGGTGTTCTGAGACTGTTGATTCAGAGCCCTCTCCCAGATCGCCCCAGGCTAGCAGCCCGTCTCCCAGCCCCAGGAGCATCTAATATTCATGGGCCTTTTAACGCAACAGACTGGGAGAGCTGCTGAAGGCTGCAGGTGTCTAACCTCCCCACCTCCCCTTCTCCTTCCTGTACCACCTCCTGACAAATAATGTATCTCTTGTCCAATCTATCTCCACGTCTTCCTCTCCTCCTCTTTGCTTCCCATTACAGGGTCAACCAGCTCCCTCCTTTCCTAATCACTTCCTCCATGCCTATTTCTCCTCCTCTCCACCTCCTCTCCACATCCCCTTCTCACCTTCTCCACCTCTCCACCTCCTCTCCACGCCCCCTCTACTTCTCCCCCTCTCCACCTCCTCTCCACGCCCCCTCTACTTCTCCCCCTCTCCACCTCCTCTCCACGCCCCCTCTACTTCTCCCCCTCTCCACCTCCTCTCCACGCCCCCTCTACTTCTCCACCTCTCCACCTCCTCTCCTCTCCACATCCCCTCTCACCTCTCCACTCTCCACCTCCTCTCCACGCCCCCTCTACTCTCCACCTCTCCACCTCCTCTCCACGCCCCCTCTACTTCTCCACTCTCCACCTCCTCTCCACGCCCCCTCTACTTCTCCACCTCTCCACCTCCTCGTTGCCTCGCTTGGTCAGCATTTACTCACCTCAGTCCTCTTCCCAAATTTGAACTGAGTGAAATAATTGCTGACGATTACACAAAGAATACATTTCAATGAGATAACTGTTAAAACTGAGTAAAAGGATCAAATGTACCAAATATAAGTATTTGACAATACCCTCATGCACAAGTAGTAATCCAAAATACCTCTATGTGAGCTTGGCACTTCATGCAACTAATGCAAATATAGGCAGAAGAGGGCGACTTTAAAATGGTACTTTGAGCAAAGAATGTGTGTGAAATTCTTGTGTGCATGTGTGTTAGTGCCAGTGACCATTTTGCCTGTGAGCACGTGTGTGCGTGTGACTACTGTGCTTGCGTATGTGTGTTTTTCAGTGTGTGTGTGTGTGTGTGTTTGTCAGTGTGTGTGTGTTGTGTGTGTGTGTATGTGTGTGTGCGTGATAAGCCCTGGCTGAAAGCCTCATTCAGAGGGATGCAGGAGAATAGTATGCTGCAGAGGCTGACTGCAGGGGGATGCAGGAGGTTCAGGAGCTGAACCCTGGGAGACTCCACTCTAGAGAGACTCTACTGTGTTCTACTGTAGAGAAACTCTACTGTATTCTACTGTAGAGACTCTACTATGTTCTACTGTAGAGAGACTCTACTGTATTCTACTGTAGAGACTCTACTGTATTCTACTGTAGAGAAACTCTACTGTATTCTACTGTAGAGACTCTACTATGTTCTACTGTAGAGAGACTCTACTGTGTTCTACTGTAGAGACTCTACTGTATTCTACTGTAGAGACTCTACTGTGTTCTACTGTAGAGACTCTACTGTGTTCTACTGTAGAGACTCTACTGTGTTCTACTGTAGAGACTCTACTGTGTTCTACTGTAGAGACTCTACTGTATTCTACTGTAGAGACTCTACTGTATTCTACTGTAGAGACTCTACTGTATTCTACTGTAGATACTCTACTGTGTGCTACTGTAGAGATTCTACTGTGTTATACTATAGAGACTCTACTGTAGGGAGAACCTAATGTATTGTACTACATGGAGACTCTAGTGTAAGTAGACTGTATTATCTTCTACTGTAGGAAGACCGCAAATCCTTAATTGATCTCATACTCCACTGTGTTTGTTTTTGTGTCCACAGTGGAAACGGTTGTGTGCCTACTGTTGATGATGGCATGTTTTCCACCTTGGCTGTGAAATGAAAAATGGAACAATAACATGGATGGTTGCCGTAGCCACAGTGTGGTTTAGTCCGAGGGTCTGCCTGGGCTTCTGCTCCTCTGTAGGAAGGCTGCGTGTCTCCCTCTGTTAACATCTTCCATGACCAGGACCACTCTGACATCTGGCCTGCAGCGCACACACACACACACACACACACACCACACACACACACACACACACACACACACACACCACACACACACACACACACACACACACTCACACAGGCCGACACACACACACTCACACACACTCACACAGGCCCACACATACTCAAGAGGCTCTTGCGCACACATGCACTTTCATACACTGGCAAACATACTCACACACTCTCGCACAGAATGGCACAGACACACTCACACACAATAACACACACACACTAACACAAAGACACAAACAGTCATACCCACATATACACTGCTTACCACAGACGGAGTGTAGCAATCTGGCTGTACCACACACACACACACACACACATGCACGGTGTGGAATAGACAAGATTGTTGCTGAGTGTTGCTGGGATGAAAGCATGTCAGGAAGCTCTCCTCTGTCTGGGTGACCTCTCTAACAGACAGCACCTCCCGCCAGGCACCACAGAGATGTCCAAACACTCGACCAGCACAGCCATGGCATGGCCATTCCTTCTGCACGGTGTGTGTGTATGTGTGTGTGTGTGTGTGCGTGTGCATGTGCGTGTGCATGTGTGACTAAGAGTTAAGGGGACATCCGAGAGACTGGTATCCTATCTTCCTTGGTGTAAATAGGAATTTCCAAAGCGACATACAGGGGAGAATTTGAACCTGGGACCAGCGCTGCCTACCCAGGTTCAAACCCAGCAAACGAGGTACAGCTGTATTTTCATACACAGTTTGATATCCCAGACTGGACTCCTCTCGTACCGTTAAATCTTGCCCTTGCGCATCAGTGTCTGTCAACACCTATACACCATGTACCTCAAGGGGTGCGTTTGTTCCACCTCTCAGGGTGGCCCCAGTCTCAGCCCTGCTGTGTGCAACATCCACCTTCACATCTCCTCCAGACCTGCAGTAAGCCCCCCTGGTGATCCTGTGCACACCTGTGGGAGAGCTTTGAGAACAGAGGGGGGCCTGGACACAGCAGGGGGTCCCCTCAGAAGAGCTGAGCTGCCTCTGAGACTGACACGCCACGAGCAGTTTGGAGGAAAGCCTCCTCTATCCCACACAAGGCTGCAGTCGTGGAAGTGGCCATGTCATCCCCTTCACTGTCTCTCACACTGTAAAATGTACCTCTATCGTTCTCTCCATTTGTTCTTTCTTTCCCTCTATCTTTCTGTCTGTGCGTCTAACACTGCTGTCTCTCACAATGGTTGTCTCTCTTGCTTAAGAACCTGTCTCTATCCTACTCTCCAACACTGCCGAACTTCTATGTACATCTCTCTCTCTCTCCAACAATACATCACACAAGCCTTATCCATGCTGCTTACTTCTCACTCTCTAAGCCTTTCTCTTGCACCTTTAAATCACTTGTGGCAGGTGTGACTGGATTTTGTTGAAGTCTAAACAATGTAAAGCGTTTTGTTTGTTCCATATCGTACTCCTGCCGGTCCATGTCAGGATTGGAGCACGTCCTTCATTTGAAACGAGACAAAGAAATAACACCTGGCTCTCATGCGGTCTTCACACCCCCCACCTCCCCCAATCATCCTCCATCATGTCCTGTTTCCTCCTGGTGAGCAGCTCCTTTACATGTCTCTCCTTCGCCTCCTCCTTCTCTTCCTCCACCGTCGTTATGGTGTCTAGATGACGGTCCTCTATGACATGTCTCACCTCCTCCTCCTCCTCTCTCCTGCCGCCTTGCACGTGTCTCTCCTGCTGCTGTAAGTCTCTCCTGCTCATTCTCTGCTCCTTCAGAGAGAGCGAGCGTGTCTGCATGAACACAGAGGAAGCGCCAAACAAACTACAATAACACTATCTGAAAAGCCAGGCTACATCAGTTTTAAATTAAACCGTCCGTTCAATTCTCCAGAACTTTGTGACGAGAGAAGCTTCTCTTCCCCAGCAGAGACGATGCGTCCATCTTTGAACTTTAATGGAAACTAGAGAATTCTGTCATTTAAATAATTACAAGGACCCGCGGGGGGAGGAGGGGGTGTTCATACTGTCATAATTGACTGTTGGAGAACATTGTTAGGGAATAATTAGCTTTCTTAATTTATTCAAATGGTCTCAATGAAAGCTAATATTACATTAATATATGGTCTAATACAAGGAGGCAAAGCTGTGAGAGGACAGACAACATGGCTTTTGTAAATAGTCAACATCCTATATATCCCTATGTTAGCACAGACACAGAGAGAGAAAGAGAGAAAGAGAGAAAGAGAGAAAGGAGGGAAAGACTAGAGAGTACCACCTATAGAGAAAGAAAGCAGGAGAGAAGGACAAAACATAAAGCAAAATTGGGGAGTATCATTCACAGAGAGAGAGAGAGAGAGAGAGATGAGAGAGAGAGAGAGAGAGAGAGAGAGAGTAGAGCGAGAGAGAGAGAGAGAGAGAGAGAGAAGAGAGAGAGAAAAGAGAGAAAAAGAGAGGGGACAGAGATGGACAGAGACTGGAAAGCAGCTGGCAGAGGGAGGAGGTTGTTTCGTAAGTGTTGCTTCAATAGGCTTTATTGATTGATCGATTCTCTTCTCTTCCCTTCTCCTCTCTTCTCGCCTCTCCTCCCTTCTTCTCTTTTCTCAGGAAGTGGCCCTCAGTAGGTTAGCCAATGGGAAGCTAGCTGCTGAAGACAATAGGCCGCCTCTAACAACGACTGTGTCCAAGACCAGCAACAAGAATGTCATGTGAATTCCTTCTGTCAGGTAAATACGCAGGGTAGAGAGACGTGGAGTAAAAAGACTGAGTGGGGCTCAGAACTGGGTGGTCTGTGCATCCCAGTGTGTGTGTGTGTGTGTGTATGTGTGAGTGCGTGTGTGTGTGTGTGCGTGTGCATGTGTGTGTGCCTTGGTATGGTAACAAAGGCTAGCGAGGCTAAAGTCACCAATCAAAGTCCCCATCACAGTACTATCTCTACTGAAACATCTGGAAAGGATTTACTTCCTCTAACTTCCTCTTCATTCAGGAGAAAGACTGTCCAATCACATTTGGTAATTACTTTTACACTTAAAGACTCAGGGAGAGAACAACACCAGTTCTACTGCTTCAAGTAAAGTTCAGTTCAAATGAAACTGTCTGAAGCTGTTTCTGAGGTTGGAAGGAGGTCCAGTTTCTTGTTGATAACGCTTGGTGTGTTCATGTTGATAATGAACGCTGTATAACTCTCATGATAATGTTTGGTGAGTAACGTTCATGTTAATGGTCAATGGTGTGTTCAGTGTTCAGTGTTGAGACAGCCTGTGTGGCAGTGTGGCAATGACTGGGCTGGAAATAGTCTGTCAATAAGAGGCGAAGCAAACAAACCCCTGACCATTCATCCAGCAACAGAGATATAGACTGTGTCTGCCTGACACCCGCTGTAATTGGCTGAGGTAATGGCTGGCTGTGACTGGTTTAGGTGATGGGTGATTGTAATTGGTTTAGAGATGATGACTGGCTGAGGACACTTGTCTTAACTGTCCAATCAGGGAGTGCAAGTGCTGTAGACAGATGACTGGTCAGTAGGACCAACAGAGGAAGAGATCATTCTGGACTAGGACACACTCCCCCAGACTAGATCAGAAACTGGGGCTGAAACACAGTTCTTCAGGATTAGGAATAGGACTGAGCCTGGGACTGGGGCTAGTACTAGAGCTGAAATACTCCTGCGGGACAAAGGTTGGTGTCATGGCTGGTACTACGTCAGAAACACAGTCCTTCAGGTCTAGGACTGGGACTAGGGCTAGTCTTAGGACTGGGACTAGGGCTAGTTTTAGGACTGGGACTAGGGCTAGTTTTAGGACTGGGACTAGGGCTATAGTCTTAGGACTGGGACTAGGGCTAGTCTTAGGGCTGGAACACATATTCCCAGAGTGAAGCTGGGGCTGAAACGGGACTTCTTTCATTAGGACTGGGACTCTGAACAGATTTGCTCCCAACTAGTACTGGAGAGGGAGACAGTGAGAGGGGAAAGAGCTGGACGTTCTGTGCTTGTGTGACTACAGTTAAACAGTGAGGTTTGAGTTTTGGGACGATGCAGCCATATTAACAAGTGTTTATTGATGCATAGTTATCGTGGCTGGCAGGAGCACTTATTGGTTCTGGGAATCCAAATGGCTTATTTTCTGCATATTCATGCTATGACATGTTTGTGTAAGCATTTGTGCATTTGTGCGCGTTTGTGTGGGCGTGCGTGTGCGTTTATGTGTTTGTGCCTGCGAGTGTCATTTTTTGAATATACGTGGCGCACGCCGTGCACGTGTGTGTGTGCAGTGTGTATTTGTGCATACCCAGGGGTGAAGAGTGTGTGTGTTTGAAGCTTAGGTTAAATCCAGTGGGCAGCCAGGCAGAGAGGCAGTCAGGACTGCAGGGAGGAGAGGAGGAAGGGAGCAACGAGAGGAAGGGAGCAACGAGAGGAACGAGGGGGGATTGGAGGAAAGAGAGAGGAAAGATAGAAAGAGAACCTTCTGCTGTTGTGACTCATCAAATCACATTACCCTCAGCTTATTAGTGACCTACATGAGCACTACTCGCTCTCTCTCTTAGGCTTACATGAACACACGCCCTACACTCAAACACACACACACATTCAATAATACAGTGTTGATAATGATAACACGCTTTGCAGGACCAAGGCCTGGCCTTTCTCCTTTCCACTCTAGAGCCTTTAGAAAATGACTTCAGAGAGGCAGGAACAATCCACCGACACATCCATCTATCATTCGATCATGGAGGCACCCCGAGAGATACGGGGGTTATACCGTTCTCAGAGGCAGGGCTAGTTATCAAGCGTTGCTCCAAACCACATCCGTCACACACACATTCTGCACACACACAGATATATGGATGCTAGTCATTTGTGTATGAGGTGTGTGCGGCACCTAGCACTGACAAATGTCCGCTTGAAGAGAAGACAGGACATATTCTGAAGCAACTGGCGTCAGTTTGAGCCTTCTAGAACCACACACACATACACACATGAATACACACAGACACGCACCCCATTGTGGCTGGATGAAACCACTCAGACTAAAACACTTACAGAGGGCTCTACGGGTCAAACATATCAACACACACACACACACACATTGAAGTGCTGTGTGAATTTATGCTCCAGTGATTAATGGGGCCTCTTGTCTGCTGCTTAAGAAATAAAAACATCTGATTTCCTCTTTTCTTCTCAGGTCATTACATCTCCAGAGCCATGAGTAATGAGTTTTTCTCTCCTTTCATCTCTTCTCCTCTCCTCTCCTTTCATCTTCCTTTCCTCTCCCTTCATCACCTGCTTTCCTCTCTTGTGTCTTCCACTCCTTTCCTCTCAACTCATCTCTTTCCCTTCCTCTTGCCACCTCTCCTCTCGCCTCCTCTCCTGCATGAATGAAGGTGCATAATAAATGAATGGAATGGATGGTAAATGGCCGGGGAATACTTTTTCTAATCCGAGCCTGACGTGACAGGAACAGGTTCCTTCTCTCCGAAACTCCTCGGTAGCACTACACCACACACAGACCGACAGACTGACAGAGGACAGGCAGGACTGGGACAATGACTGGCTAATAGTCAGACAGACACGCAGCTGCCACACGAGATCGTTAAAGACCGAGAACAGCTTTCCTTATTACAGTCAAGCCATTATGTCTGAGAATGTAATCATTCCCTAAAGGCAAAACGCTTACAACCGTTATTCAAACTCTCCACAGTCCAAAACCATATTTAATCATGACCTGTCACTGTGAATGGATTGAGATGTCCTGTCCGGAGCTGAGTTAATACACCCTCCAGACCCGGGCCGCCAGCCAGGGAAAACCAACACAGCTGGACCTCGAGGTTGTCATAATCAATAGCCTCCAAGAAACAGCTGGAGAGCAGAACTAAATTGAGGTGACACGTGCGCATTGCGCGCGGCTACAATAAGACAGACGCTCATAAAATGTTTCCACTTGGTGCAGGTTCAGCGTATTGAAACCCCATCGGTCCACTTAAAGATTTTGGACACATGGACACGCTCAAGCTTCATACGCAAACAAAACGCAGCCTCATCACACACAAAAAACCTTGTCTTACCTTCCTCGTGCATCCTCTGCAGACAAAAAGTCAGGTTTCTCCTCCAACCGGGCATGGTGCGCGTGACAAGAGCGTTTTTATCAAAGGGGGAGAATAATGCTGTCACACTGCAAGTGCAATGACGGCGACAGAAAAGCGTAATTATGCTGATAATGTGACAAGCGGCCGCTGCGGTGATGGTGATTGCACTATGATTCCCTCCGCTGCATTACAGTAGCAGGTGAGCCCTGGGAACTATAGCCTAAAACAAACCGACCCGGGTTAAATCTCTCGGTCCATTTCTGGGGTGACAAATAGTCCGTTTTTCGTGGCCGTCGCTAAGGCACAAACACGCACGCCGATTCAGAGGCGGGGACCATGACTCAAGGTTCACTGTCACAAATGTGCTTGGCAAAGTGGATGATCCGCGCCGATGCTCTGGCAAGTCTGCGCCGCCGATATTCGCTTTGACAGCTCACTGGCTTGAGTGCGTCGTAGAAGGGGAGGCATTCAACCTTTCTAACAAAATACCTCCAAACCCTCCCAATGCAGCTTGGTCTTGACAGAATACAGTCACTCAACTGCGCAGTATGTTTAAAAGCTATAGCCTAGTATATCATATGACTGTATGCTTTTTTTTATATAACAATAATGCTGATTCATTTAATGCACAGGTGACGATAACAATTGTTGCTTATACCAGTGGTTATAGAAGCAGAATTAATAGTGTACTACGATTGTATGGCATTTAATGATTAGAAATGCACACACGTGTGCATGATGTCCTCCCATCGCTAAACCTGGTGGCGTAGAACCACAATACAAGATACAAAAACCATATCACATTATTGCCACCCATATTAGAAGTGTTCCAGAGAGTTAATTTGGGTTCGTGTGTAGGCTGCTCAGCCCCGGTCACACAGACAGTGATAAGGGCATGAACTCGACCACGCAGCTTTGTCGGGGAAACCACGACCCCTAGCGAAATATCTGCCCAGCTGCAGATCCAGAGAACGTTTGTAAAACTGTACATAAATGAAACTACACCGCCTCAAGGCTTAGTCACAGTTCTCTTACATAACCTGAGATGTATTGTACCCCAGGATAGGTGGACGAATATTCTTCTATACTCCTCTCTTATCCATCTACTCATGACAGATCAGAGGTTGCTCTGCAGAAGACAAGGGAAGGATGCATCTTTCCAGAATATGCGCAGGGCCCCAGTCTCTACCGGTCCACTAACAAGAACCTCCAACATCATTCAGTTGAGGAGACAGTGCTGTTGTCCCATGAACACACGAGACTGTGCTGTTTTCAAGTCATTTTTATTCATTGAGATATGAAAACATAACATTCTGCATTCAAAACAAATGGAAAATATTTGACAAAACTGTTTGTGAGATTTATCTGTGGAGATCTGAGTGAGATTTTGTTTAAGGCAGATTCCCCTAAGATTAATGCTCAGATCTGTTTTTCATTCTGACAACCTGTTAGCACGAGCTTGGTAGGTCAGACATATTCTACCATACAGCTAAACTAAAAACTAAAACCTGTATCCACACGCTGGGAGGCGAGGAGCAGAGGGCTGGGAGACGGTAGGGGGAGAGGGGAGGGCGACTGTTCTCCTCATTGAGGGAAGGAATGTAGCTGGGAGAGATGGAGGCTCTGGTTCCGTGATCTGTGGCTGAGGATCCAGGGGCTAGGACTGTCCAGGGGCTAGGACTGTCCAGGGGCTAGGACTGTCCAGGGGCTAGGACTGTCCAGGGGCTAGGACTGTCCAGGGGCTAGGACTGTCCAGGGGCTAGGACTGTCCAGGGGCTAGGACTGTCCAGGGGCTAGGACTGTCCAGGGGCTAGGACTGTCCAGGGCCGGGCTGCGGCTGGAGGTAGTGGGGCAGAGCTGGAGGTCCAGGATAAGAGTCTCGGTTCCACTGCCTGGATTCAGGGAGGTTTCAATCAGAGGTGAGAGCTCCGGTGGGTCCGGGACAGAGTCCGACAGTCCAGGTTAGGGCTCTGGGTGTGGAGCTGGGTGATCTGGTGCAGGGGACAGGAAGTACGTTGTCTTGGATTCCGGTGTCGGGGTTCAGGGTCTGGGCCAGTGGTGGGGGTCAGTGGTCACTGCTCGTTCTGCTGTCCGTCTGTGATGGAGGACACGGCACCCTGGCCTTTGTTGACGTCGCTGATGCAGGCCCACTGGCCGTCTGCCGACTCCTTCCACAGGGTCACCTAGTAGCGACAGCAAGGAACGCACTCGTTATTCACACACGCAGACATACAAACACACATGACCACACACACGCCAACATTCGACACGACACACGGAAACACTCAAAGCTCACATGCTAAGACACAAACACGCATTATTGAGGCATTCATTTGCTTCACGCTGAGTGGCTACTGCTGCGTGTATCCTGCGCTAGTCTCCCTAGGCCGTGAGTGTACGTATACGAAGGGTGCAAATCCAACAGAAGTCGGGGGTGGTGAATTTTGAAGAAATTTGAGCCGCTGTTTCGGAGTAGCGGTGACCAACTGGAGTGTATTGAGGCTTTTAAATACACACATACAGACATGCAAAGACCCACACACACTCAAATTCACACATGCTGATTTGCAAAAATGCACACAACTCATTTCACACACATGCGGTCATGAAAACATACACATCCTCAATACGCACAAACATGCTGACCAACACACGCACACACGCACCACAACACGTAAATACACACACACAACCTTGTTGTCTCCCCCGGACACGGCCAGGATGTTTCCGGTTATAGACCAGCTGACGTGCCAGACCACGTCATTGAACTTGTGCAGCAGCTTGGCCGTCCAGGTGTTCCCCGAGGGGTCGTCACACGTCCAGATGAACACCCGGCCGTCCTGGGGGTGGGGAGCGGAGGGGTGGAGGAGGACAGGGTGGGGAGGGGGGAGGAGGACGGGGTGGGGAGGGGTGGGGAGGAGGGGTGGAGGAGGACAGGGTGGGGAGGGGGTGGAGGAGGACGGGGTGGGGAGGGGTGGAGGAGGACAGGGGGTGGGGAGGGGTGGAGGAGGACAGGGTGGGGAGGGGTGGAGGAGGACGGGGTGGGGAGGGGTGGAGGAGGACGGGGAGGGGTGGAGGAGGAGGGGTGGGGGAGGAGGACGGGGTGGGGAGGGGTGGAGGAGGACGGGGTGGGGAGGAGGAGGACAGGGTGGGGAGGGGGGAGGAGGACGGGGTGGGGAGGGGAGGACGGGTGAGGACAGGGTGGGGAGGGGTGGGGAGGAGGAGGACAGGGTGGGGGAGGGGGTGGAGGAGGACGGGGTGGGGGAGGGGTGGAGGAGGACGGGTGGTGGGGGAGGGGTGGAGGAGGACGGGGTGGGGAGGAGGAGGACAGGGGTGGGGAGGGGTGGAGGGGTGGAGGAGGACGGGGTGGGGAGGGGTGGAGGAGGACGGGGTGGGGAGGGGTGGAGGAGGACAGGGTGGGTGGACAGAGGAAAGAAAGAGAGGAGAGTGAGATGAGACTCCATTATACTGAAGTTGTGTAGCAATGATGTGTGTGTAGCATGTGTGTGTATTACCTGGGAGCAGCTGGCGATGGTGCTGGTGGGCAGGCCGATGGACGGAGCCCAGCCCACATCTCTCACCCAATCACTGTGGGCTTCCAGCTTCTGGTCCTCCTTCCATTGGTTGTCTTCCTCCCTGGAGGAGGAGCACAGAGCATGACACCTCCAGTCAGAGAGCTGCACTTGCAAGCAAGCCAATGACATCGTTTCCATTACTGTACAAATCCAACATTCCTTACAACCCTTGAGCTAAATCTCCCTCCTTTCCGGACAGGTGAGAACATGCTACAGAAAGGGCCCGTGTCATGTTCAGTGTCAGATAGCTACACTGAACATTGAGAGTCTCAGCCAAGCTCCAGGTCACTTACTTCCAGAGTTTGACCAGGTTGTCGCAGCCTCCGGAGACGAACCTCTTGATGTAGTTGGGCTTCTGGCCCGAGGGCTGCTCGATCAGGCTGCCTGGCACCACGGCCGGGGCCCAGCTCACCGCATTACAGCCGATCTGGAGGGCACGGAGGGCAGGGCTACAGGTCAGGGTTAGAGGACCTCACGGAAGGTCAGGGGTCAGGGATTGTCAGAGTTTACAGTCAGGGTTTGTGATAGTACTGTCTGACGCAGGAAGGGCCGTCCATGTTGTCCACCAAACCTAGTGAGCGTGTGTGTGTGTGTGTGCGCGCACTCACCGTGTGGGCATTGCTGATCTTCTTCACGTCCCACTGCTGGTCTCCAGTGAGGGTGAGGATGGAGATGGCTCCGTCCGAGCTGCCACACGCCAGGATCAGACCAAAGTCATACGGCCCCCAGCACACAGAGTTCACTGTGGAGAGACACACACACACAGCTCAGAAAAATACACACTTAAACCCACACAAAACATACCAGCACTCACCTATTACACAGGACTAATATATGGATAACATAGCTGCAGCCACATGAATTCCCCCACACACAGAAAGACACAGGCGTGTGTGTGTGTGTGTGTGTGTGTGTGTGTGTGTGTGTGTGTGTGTGTGTACCTGAGGAGTCGTGTCCAGTGTACTCGTACATCTTGTCCCAGGCTCCGTTCTCTTCCTTCCAGACGATGACCTTCCGGTCGTAGGAGCAGGACGCCAGCAGGTTCCCGTACATAGGGTGAGCCCACGCCACCTGCCACACTGGGCCCTCGTGGCTGCCAGGGCAACAGAAAGCACAGGTCAGTCCTATAGATGAGGCAGTACATCAAAGCTTTCCTCTGTTGCTTTGATAGGAAGAGAAATGTTTGAACTCCGGGTCTGAAAACTGTCCATTGGTGAGTACTGTGAAACCTACTACAGTTGTAATTGTGCAGTGACATGATCAGTCCAAATGTCAACTGTCAGGCCACCCTCACATTTAACCCTTATCCTGTGTTTGCAGACTAGCTGTAAGGCAGCAACGAGGAGACTATTTTAAATTGTATTCATTTAGCAGATGCTTTTATCCAAAGCTAAATATGAATGAATCTGTGCTACCAATGCTTTAGGGCATCTATCCCAGACCACCTTAACTTTAAACTCACCCTCTGAGATCTGCCACCAGGATCTGACCTCCATTCTTCACGTCGAAGATCTTGACAGAGCGGTCCGAGGAGCATGTGGCTAGCCGGGTGCCGTAGTAGTCCATCTGAGCATCATGCTGCAGAGGGCTCGGTGGTTAGACACTAGCCAGACTCAACTACAGAGCGCCGCTTCAATATAAGGCTTAAGCGACACTCAGTGGCTTACACAGTTTCCAAATAATATTGTTACAACACTGCTATACGTTAACGTGATTGAAAGGGAGTTATGTATCTCTGCGATCTCACGGACAAAAAAAGAGACAGGAGAGAGGAGTAGGAAGCAGGAAGAAGCAGGGTAGAAGGATACATCGACAGCTAAATACGTTAGAGTTGGTTCAACTGAAAATCAGTTACTTACGATCATGTCTTCGTGTGAAGTGTCCACCGTATTAATAACGGAAACCTGTATTTCATACATCCAGGCATGACACAACAGGACATTCGAATTGTGAATAATATTAAACAGACACAGCTCAACACTTGACAACTTCCCAAATGTCCCCGCCAGGGAATTATTAAGTGTTATCTTATCTTTGCTAACTCGGGTTAAACACTATCAGCTATCAAGCTAACTAGCAATGACAGGCGTTGACTGTGTTTTCATTGAAGTCATCTCCTTGCTATATATCACCGTATACAGCACTTGGCTAGGATCTCAGAGTATAAAAACGTGGAGTATCTTGCTACTCACCATGATTGCAGTTAAACGTCCGATCAATATTATGAAAAACCAAAGCCGGCTTTCCTAACAACACCGCTAACTACAGACGTGGCAACGAAAGTACACGGCGGTCAATACAAAGTACCATTTCCGGGCCTGTGCCCTAAATGTACCCCCCCATGGAAACCAGCAATCACCGTAAAGGTTCCGCAAAACTGTTGTTCCTGTGCAGTCTGAAGATAGAGACCACCTGGTGGCGGTAGAAAACAGGGCATACATTTTACTCCCCCTAGACTCCAACTAGACTAGCACCTATTTATATCGCACAAGTGTCATGTTTCCCACTAGTTTGTACTTGGCTTAGAGCGTCATTATTGCGCCCCGATTTCGCCATGTTGTCCGGTTAAAGCTCTGTTTCAGTCTTTCCTTAAATATATTGTGTAATACAAAAATCGTATTGACAGTGACAGTTCCAAAGAAACAAGATGTCGACTGTTTCCTACCATATCTCCAACCTGTTGGAGAAAATGACATCCACTGACAAAGACTTTCGGTAAGATAGTTTGCATGAGCCTGAGATGACACTGCATCATGCCATGACTGTCCGTTTGTGGTGGCCAGACAGTGGACATTTGAAGTGTTAGAAGTGGCTCCTAAATCTAATACAGTTGACTTAAATATATATATGTGTGTGTAAATCATGATATAACTAACGTTTTTCTGCTAAGATTGACATGAATATTAGGCATGTTGTATGACCATGGAATTCAAATGACAGTGGACCAGTTTTATGTCAGAAATGTGTAGTATGACCACAGTGGTGTTCTATGACCTCTGCAGGTTCATGGCAACCAACGACTTGATGGTGGAGCTTCAGAAGGACTCCATAAAGCTGGACGAGGACAGCGAGAGAAAGGTGGTGGCCATGCTGCTGAAGCTGCTAGAAGACAAGAACGGAGAGGTCCAGAACCTGGCTGTGAAATGGTGAGAGAGACCTAGAGAGAGAGAGAGAGAGAGAAAGAGAGAGAGAGAGAGAGAGAGAGAAGAGAGAGAGAGAGAGAGAGAGAGAGAGAGAGAGCATGTTAACGACAGAGAAAGAGAAAAAGAGAAACATGGGAGTGGACAGAGAGAGAAAGGGAGAGAAGGAGAGAACCCGAGGTATGGAGAGACAGACAGACACAGATAGAGGACTGGACAGAGAGTGACCAGATGTTTTTACAAAAACATACATGCTTTTCTGTCTCTTTGATGCATGTATCTGTTCTGTTCGTGATTGCTCCAGCCTGGCTCCTCTCGTGAGCAAGGTGAAGGACTACCAGGTGGAGACCATGGTGGACACGCTATGCTCCAACATGCTGTCAGACAAGGAGCAGCTCAGAGACATCTCCAGCATGGGCCTTAAAACAGTCATCGCCGAGCTTCCCCCCTCCTCTTCAGGTAGGCCAGCTCCCCTTCCTCCTGTTCTTCATCATCCTTTTACTAATTTTCCTCCCTCCTTCACTCCTTCCTCCTCCCATCCTTGTGTTTTGATCTGCCTGGACCTCTCTGTCACTTCCTCCTCTGTATAAGCAATGGGTCTTCGTCTTGTCCTCTTCCTCCTTCCCTTCCTCCGCTTCCCTTTTTGTTCAACTCCCCCTTCTCTTCTCCTAATCCTCCTATTTTCTTGTCATTTTGTTTGTGTGTGTGTTTGTGTTATGCCCAGGTCTGACGCTGACGGCCAGTGTGTGTAAGAAGATCACCTCTCAGCTGATTGGAGCCATGGGGAAGCAGGAAGATGTTACTATCCAGCTGGAGGCCCTGGACATCCTTTCAGACATGTTGGAAAGGTAGGAGGGACATCCTCTCAAAGGCCCAGAATTGTATTCCAGATTTTTGCCTCAAGTTGCCTCATGATTGTAGTTTAAGGTGTGACTTCTGAACTTTCACTTCTTCCACCAGCAGCCTTTTTACCTCTAACCCACTCCTGTTCCTTCCTCTGTATAGGCTGAGCGGTGCGCTGGTCAGTTTCCACCCCTCCCTGCTCTCCTCTCTGCTTTGCCAGCTGACCAGCCCTCGCCTGGCTGTGAGGAAGCGCTCCATCCTGGCTCTGGGTCACCTGGTGCCCTGCTGTAGCCCCGCCCTCTTCACCCATCTCACTGAGCACCTATTGGCCCAGCTGGCCCAAGCCCCACCCCCTTCCACCTCCACCACACGTACTTACATCCAGTGCCTAGCAACCGTCAGCAGGCAGGGTGGACATCGCATTGGTAAGGTCCCTTGGAAGTGTGTTGCGTGTGTAAATGGACTGAATATATAGAGTGTGTGTGTATGTTAAAGACCATTGATTCCAAACCACCCATGCTATCCTACATCAAAGTGAGTGTGCTCCTTCATGGCGTGGTGTTTCAGGTGAGCACCTGGAGAAGGTGGTTCCCATGGTGATGCGGTTCTGCACTGTGGAGGATGATGAGCTGCGGGAGTCCTGCTTCCAGGCCCTGGAGGCCTTCCTGCACAGGTGACACCTCCCAAACCCTCACCATGATCGTAACCCTAACCTTTACCCTCACAAATTGACCCTCATATTAAGTCTGATCTTAACCATAACCCTAGCCCTGACCTTGACCCTTTCCTCCCATAAATGGTTACAATGTCGGACTGACGATATATTCAATACCGTTGTAGTTTAGTTTGCTGAATCTTTCATATAGTCGTGTGATTTTTCTCCTCTCCACTGATAACTGACAGGTGTCCCAAGGAGATGTCCCCTCACGTTGCCAAAGTGATGCAGCTGTGTCTCCGTTACCTTAGTTACGACCCAAACTACAACTATGATGCAGAGGAGGACCTGGAAGACGGCATGGAACAGGATGGAGAGGAAGACCCAGGTGCACACACACAGCTTAATGGTTTCTGTTGGGAATTATTTGCTGGTTTTTGTAGTGTGTGTGTGTGTATTTGATACCAGTGTATCCTGCTCTTGCCCGCTGTACCTGCTGCCCACACAGAGTCGGATGATGAGTACAGTGACGACGATGACATGAGCTGGAAGGTTCGTCGCTCATCCGTCAAGTGTCTGGAGGTGCTCATCTCCACGCGCAGGGACCTCCTGCTCGACTTCTACACCACCGTCTGCCCCGCCTTACTCACGCGCTTCCGCGAGCGTGAGGAGAACGTGCGAGTGGACATCTTCACAGCGTTTGTGGCGTTGCTGCGACAGACACGCCCTCCCCCCCGGTCAGGTGACCTCTGACCCCAGAGAAGACCCCGCCCTCACCTTGCTCCGGAAACAGGTAGCGACATCACCACGCTGTAGGATAAGCATACACACCAGAGTACACGCACCAGGCCACACACACACCAAGGAACACACCTGACAGCCACACAAACGCCTGACCCTCCCTCTGATGCTGTGTGGTCCCCCAGGTTCCCGTGGTGATGAAGGCTCTCCACAGGCAGCTGAGGGAGAAGAGCATGAAGACCAGACAGGGCTGCTTCTGCCTGCTCATAGAGCTGTCTACTGTCCTGCCTGGAGGACTGGCTGAGCATATCCCCACCCTCATACCTGGTACACACACACACACACACACACTTAGACAGACACTCACACAGACCAGAGATAACCTAAGCCTTGCTTCTGTCTCTATCTCCTCCAGGTATCATCTTCTCCCTGACAGACAAGTCCACCTCCTCCAACATGAGGATGGACGCCCTGGCCTTCCTCAGTGTGCTTCTCCTCAGCCACCCTCCAGAGGTCTTCCACCCCCATATGCCTCTCCTGCTTCCCCCCGTGGTGCTCTGCGTGGACGACCCCTTCTACAAGATCACATCCGAGGCCCTGCTAGTCACCCAGCAGCTGGTCACCGTGCTGCGCCCCCTAGGGCCCGGGGCGGGGGCGTTCGACGCCAAGCCCTACGTGAAAGAGGTGTTCTCCGGGACCCTGCGGAGGCTGAAGGCCACGGACATCGACCAGGAAGTGAAGGAGAGGGCTATTTCCTGTATGGGCTACATTGTGTGTCACCTCGGCGACCAGCTGGGGGCGGAGCTCCAGCCCACCTTGCTGATCTTCCTGGAGCGCCTGAAGAACGAGATCACCCGGCTAACCGCCGTCAAGGCCCTCATGTTGGTCGCCAGCTCCCCGCTGAAGGTAGACCTGAAGCCCATCCTGGGGGAGGCCGTGCCCATCCTGGCATCCTTTCTCCGGAAGAACCAGCGGGCCCTAAGGCTAGGCACCTTGTCCGGGCTGAGGGTGCTGGTGTCTGGGTACGGCTCATGCCTCACTGCCCCCCTGCTGGAGCCCCTGCTCCTGGAGCTGCCAGCTCTTCTGGAGGAGAGCGATATGCATGTGGCCCAGGAGTGCATGACCTTGCTCAGCAGTCTGGCCTCTTCCTGCCCCCCCTGCCCTTCCCCTGATAGCAGCGTCCGTCCTGCCCGGGGTGGTAAGACTGGTCCATTCTCCCCTTCTGCAGGGGGGAGCTCTGGCTGCTATCCAGGATCTTCTCAGGGCTCTGGTGCTCTCCAAGGCTAGTGGTTTGGGCTACACCCCTCTGCTTCAGTTGCTTACCGGCCCCTTCCTCACTCCACACAGGACCCCAGAGACAGACCCCATCCACAGACAGTCCTACTACTCTGTGGCCAAGTGTGTAGCTGCCCTGTCTGCTGCCTGTCCTAAAGAGGCCCAGAGCATGGTGTCCAGCCTGATCCGGCAGGTGAAGGACCCCCAGGCTCTTGAGCCGGCCAGGATGCTGTCCCTCCTCTGCCTGGGGGAGGTGGGCCGCTGTGTCAGCCTGGGGGGGCCACAAGGAGCTCCAGGGGGTCCTGATGGAGGCCCTGTCCTCCCCCAGCGAGGAAGTGAAGTGGGCGGCCTCTTCCGCCCTGGGGAACGTATGTGTGGGCAGCCTGGAGGACTACCTGCCCTTTCTGCTGCAGGAGATCTCCAGCCAGCCCCGCAGGCAGTACCTCCTCCTCCACGCCCTGAAGGAGGTGATCAGTGCGGGGGCGACGGCCAGCCTCACGTCCCACGTAGAGGCCATCTGGACTCTGTTGGCCAAGAACTGTGAGTGTCCCGAGGAGGGCACCAGGAACGTGGTGGCAGAGTGTCTGGGCAAACTCACCATGGTCAGTCCTGCCCAGCTCTTGCCCAGGCTCAAACAGCAGCTAGCATCAGGTAAACAGATCTAGTCTGGTGTGTGAGGTGAGTGAGTGAATAGATGATTGATAGTACAGGAATGTGTGTTGTGTGTGTGTGTATTTAAGTGAATGATCCTGTGTGTTTCCAGGCTCCCCTCTGGCCCGCAGCACAGTGGTCTCAGCAGTCAAGTTCACCATTGTTGACCAACCGGTCCCCATAGACACTCTCCTGAAGGACTGCATAGGTAAGTTATATATCTATTTACCCAGCCCTCCTTACATGCAATGTTACAGAGGGCCTCACAGTTTCCCATAATAAACTGACCCTGGAAAGTTGATTGAAAGCAGTTAAAAGCTATATAAACAAAAAGGTATGGATGCCTTATTATCTGAGCCCCTGCCCATGACAGCCTGGTGGTACTAACATCTAATCCACTGATAGAACCTTCTAGACAAACACAGCATCTTAGTCTAGTGTGTTGTCTTACTACCTAAACTCCCTGTTTGGACACCACTGGTGTTGTCACATCCTCTTTATCCCAGGTGACTTCCTGAAGACTCTGCAGGACAAGGACATCAACGTGCGTCGCGTTGCCTTGGTGATGTTCAACTCGGCAGCCCATAATAAGCCGGGTCTGATCCGCGGGCTGCTGGGCTCAGTCCTCCCACACCTGTACAGCGAGACGCAGATCCGCAAGGATCTCATCAGAGAGGTATGCAGTCCAGAGCTCCTCAGGGCCGGAGGACTGCTGGAACTGAGATCATGAGAAGAATTAGAAACATAAATCATTCTGAATCATTATACAACTTAATAAATACATGTTCACTGTTTATGTAGGTGGTTGACCACAATTCAGCACGTTTTTTGTTATTTTTATAACTGTTGGAATTGGAATTGAATAACTACTGAACAGTTGATAACAGAAGCTGAGAGCTGGTACCTGTTTTCTGTCTGGATTGATTTCTGTGTGTGTGTCTGTGTGCGCCAGGTGGAGATGGGTCCGTTCAAGCACACGGTGGATGACGGGCTGGACGTGAGGAAGGCAGCGTTTGAGTGCATGTACACCCTGCTGGACAGCTGCCTGGACAGACTGGACCTGCTGATCTTCCTAGACCACGTAGAGGAGGGTCTCAAAGACCACTACGACATCAGGGTAGGAACACACACACCCAGGCCACTACTGCAGGGTTTTTCCTGGCTCCAAATAGGCTTATGTGGCATGCTAATGGCTATAGCCTGAATTGCAACAATAAAAATGTGAAATTACGTTTTTAGTGGGCGATTTCTGCTAGAAGGGTTAGGTGAGGTGAGAAAAGCCTTAGGCGGGCCACCTCAGCCTTTTCAATGCAGGAAAACCCCTGTACTGTTTATTGCAGAGCCACACACTCACCCTCATACAAAGTATGACTTTAATTTTTTATTTTCATCAGTGTCGTTTCAGTTTAGTCAGTGTGTGGTTTTCCCTGTGTGTGTGTGTGTGTGTGTGTGTGTGTGTGTGTGTAGATGCTGACGTTCCTGATGCTGGCCAGAATGTCGTCTCTGTGTCCAGATGCTGTGGTCCAGAGGCTGGACAGACTGGTGGAACCCCTGAAGGCCACCTGCACCACCAAGGTTAGCTTGCATACACACTCTGTGGTTGTAGGCCAATACACACACACACACACACTCCAAGGTAACACCAACACACACCGACCGTGATCTGTCTATTTGTATGAATTTTTTTGCACAAAATATTATATAAAGAAATAATACAAAAACAATGGGTAAAACAGGTGCAGGAGGGAAGAAGCGTGGAACGCTTTTACGAGGCCCTCCTCCTCTAAACTACATTTATAATAATCAATAAGTACTAAAGCAAACTAATACATTAAATGAATGATACAATAGGGATAATCAAGTAGTTAAGTAAATCGAATGGTTTGGATTAACAATAAATAATAAAGCAAAGAATTACTTAGAAATAATAATAACACAATAAGGATACACAAATAATTAGTGACGAGCTTGCTCGTTGTGACTAGCAGTAAAGGTCACATTCTCCCCAAGGTAGTATCCTCTGTGCTGCTAATTATAATCCTAGTCAAATGTTTCCAGTTGTATCCCAGTACTCATGTGAGCTCTCTACCCCAGGTGAAGGCTGGCTCGGTGAAGCAGGAGTTTGAGAAGCAGGAGGAGCTGCGTCGCTCCGCCATGCGGGCCGTGGCTGCCCTGCTCACCATCCCCGAGGTGGAGAAGAGCCCGGCCATGGCTGACTTTGCCAACCAGATCCGCTCCAACGCAGAGATGGCCTCCATCTTTGACAGCATCCTGGGAGACCCCTCCTCTAGCTCCGTGGAGAACATGGATACTAGCTAGAGCCCTGAGAATATCACACTAACCTACTGATAACACAGAACCCCTGGGATAATGGAACATGGCTGGCTAGAACCCATGGTATATGTAAGAACACTCACTTGCTAGAACCCTCAACTCCCATTGGCTGGAACCACCATACCAGAAGTGCCTCCAAGCTATTCAAACATGGTATTAAAAAATGAGATTTGGAAGCCAGTTGCATTATGATCCGTTTTTTTCAGCTTCAAATACAGCACCAACAAAAAAGTACAGCTACTCAAGTTTGTGTGATGTCACCACCAAAGTAAAGGCATGACAAAAACATTTAATTTGCATTACTTTATTTTGCAATATTCATATTATTTCACCCTCCAATTTCACCCCACCCACCACTCTTATCCAACTTGCACATGTCCCTGGGAAGCACGTGTGCACAGATAGACCAAGACAGCAGTAGCAGCTCTAGTCCCTCTGGCTATGGGGTTGGTGTGACGATCGCGTGACGCTGACTGCTGCTCTACTGTCAGAGCACATGCTGCCAGCCATCTTCAAACATGCCTTTGGGAGCATGTCTGCCGACAGCTCATTGGCTACTGGGAGATCAGTTGAGCCCAGTGCATTCTGGATGGAGGGAAATGGATAACCATAAGGTATGTCAGTCACAGGGCCACTAAATTAAGCATACAGGTTGTACACTTACATGAACTATACACACAATAAGACAGTGTACAGCATGCAGTTAGACACAGTAAAAATATTTGTTATATGGTCTGCATTTGTCGCAGGGTCTCTTCCACCACAGGGCTATTAGCGAGCTCAGGGTGGAATGGGTATTTTTCTGCTTGTCTCTCCCTCCTTGTTTAACACCTAGCCAGAGTATGGGTGACTTGGCAAGACTGATTAAGGAGGCAATTACAGCTACCTGAAAATGTTTTGCCAGCAGACTAACAGCTAATCACTATGCTAGCAGAGTACATACAGCAATGCTAGGCAGAATTTAATGGATCAAAGTTTCATTGCACTCATCAATTGCCAGCTCAATGCTATACTCGTTCACAAGCAACAGCTAAAAGCTGTCAGGACATCTTACATGTTGCTGGTTTGAAGACCTCCCTGGTATCCTGCACCAGATGCTTGACTTGCGCAGGGGGCAGAACCTTTCCTCCTGCTGCAGTCACAGCACCAGGTGAAGTTCATCTGGTTCTTGACCCATCCCTTTACCTTCCTACTGGTGGCATCTCATTGGCTGCCTTAAGGTCATCTGTGCAGGTCAAACAGTGAAAAGAGGATTAATGCCATGGTAACAAGCCAGGTGAGCTGAGTTTGAGTGACTGAGGTTGAAGTTAAACATTCTGCTCATGACTTAAAAAGTTCAGTTCCCTGATTATATCAAAATCGTTTAATAGGAGCGTTGGACAGCGTCAACTTTGTACAAGAAAACCTCCTTGAGTCACCAAAATGCAAATCCGACTTGAACCAAACGGAATCTCACCTGAGCTTCAATTTCTGGGTCTGGATGACCGCTTGTTCTTCTTGACTGGACATCATTGGCCACGTCATCAGTAGAGCAGCCGAGTCAAATCTGTAAAGGAATGCGCCAATAAATATTAATCAAGCTCAGTGCCGGTCAGTGCCCCCGCCCCAAAAATGGCGGAAAAAGCCGCTCTCTTCATGGCGCCCCGGGCAGCTACTCGGTCTGCCCGTGCCTAAAACAGCCCCTGATCAAGCGATTTAGCAAGCTGTTAAATATTGCGCTACTGGTGTCAAGTTTACTAGCTGAAGAAATGACAGAATGCTTACGGTACTTAGTTTGCTAGTTAGCTAGCGTGCTCCATTTTCAGCATGCAATAAGCACTAATCAAGATATAGCCTATATATAAGTTAGTAGTTTTACATTGTTTGCATGTACACACGATCAGACATTTTCTATTTACCATTATTTAACGAGGTGGATTGACTAACACTAGTGTCATAGCCAAGCATGCGTTCACTTCACATGGCCAGCTCCATCATCAGTCATTTTCACTAACTGTACAATATTCTAAATCAGAACCATATAACTACCGTGGGTCATTGTATTTTGAGAATTACAGCAGTTGTTAAACAGGATGGTAGTAGATTGTAAACTCTATGAATGGCCTACTTACCGGTTAATCTGCGTGACCTCAACTAGTTCAACAGGAAATGTTCTTCTTCTTCCATGGTGTGACGTCTGTGACAGACTATATAGCTGTGTAGAGCGCATGAGTTTGAGGTGAGGTCTCCTGTCCTTCTTCATTGGTGCAAAGCCGTTCATGTCCCTCCCCTTGTACTTCTCCTCCAATGCACGGAAAGGAGGTTATGGATGCGAGGAACCAAGCAAGGAGGTATAAACTAAGTTATAAATAATATGCGAGGGCCAGAAACACTTAGCAATATAACTGACTTTACTTAGTCCATCCCAAACTTAGGAACGAGGTTCCTTGTATTACTTGTCAAAATCCGATAAACCTCACAGTTTATATTAATATATGTGCACAACCTAGGCTATTCACATTGAATGAGACGAGGTCCTACCTCGCGTTGTATAATGGGGTTTAAGCAGGAGGATGTTGAAGATCACTATTAGAATGAGATAATTTAAAAGTGACATACTGTTTGAGGCAGTGTTTTATCGGTTAATGACCTACAGGAAAGGGTTTCTTCACTATGGAGATTAACATAAATCAAGATAGGAATAGGATTCCAAACATACAGTACCTGCTGCTGGTAGGCCAAACGATGCCCTTCAAATGAATAATACTGTGTAGTAGGCCTATAATTTTCTTAGAATAAACAGCTGATTTGCACGGTCTAGGTGCCCACTCTCCCTCCCGCTCTTGAAGGGGCGGAAGGAAGAGAGAGAGAGGGCGGGGGATAAGCACAGCCGGCCACTTGTTGGAGGTTCCCGTCAATTTCGTACGTGCCATTTGCTTGCATTGACTCGAGAGATCCATGATTGGGTTTGTGTAGCGCTATTGGAGCCAATCAGGGGAACCGGGCGAGCGAGAAACGACGACAGGCTGCACGGGTGAGGAGGAATAGGATCTGGTTGCAGGGGATTGGTGTATTGTTGACCAACCAAATTACTAACGCTACAAAATACAGGAATTAAAACATTTTGAAACGGTTTGACCGAACGATTCTTGTGATCTGATGACTTTAATCTTATAACACGAGCCGATGTTGACTACATTTGCTAAGTAGCCTACCAACCAAGCCCGCTTAAATGTTACTTGGCCTAGCTAGCCAGCCATTAGCTACACAAGGCGGGCAGAACATTGCGGGAAAATGACGAGGTTGTTAGTGCTAGCTATATTAGAGCTAATGATGTACACAGATATCCTTTAGCTGGAAAGCTAGTCATAATAACTACAATCGGTCTACCAATCTGCCACACACATTCAACTGACATATCAAACATGTGAATACGTGACTTAAGACCACAATGCAAAAACAACATGCCACACAAAGGAAAATGGTGGATAATCTAGCTAGCCAGCTAGCTAGCTAACGTGGAGCTAATAGCTAGCTAGTAACAATGTGCACCAAACAGGCCCTGTCGTGTTGTGTAGACACACAACTGATAAACGTTTGTTCAATAAAGCTGTATAACGTATTGTTGATGTGAAATGTCATGCATTACAACTGTGACGTTGTTAATATAAGTGTTGGTGGCTGATCCTTTTGATTTAACAGTTGAGTGTGATTTGAAGACCTCAAAGTGCAGTGACCATGGAGCAGTACACAACCACCACAGGGGAGCAGATAGTGGTACAAACATCCAATGGTCAGATCCAACAACAGGTGAGGCCTTACACAAATTGTATGTTGTTCTATTCGTTTTCAGAGGGAACCTCAATCAAAAGGTTCTGCCTGTGGTATTCTCCGATACAATATATAATTTATTTCACTGACTGGTGCTTGTGTATTTTATCTAATACCACTGCATTTTTCCTGTGTTTATAATTCACATGTTTAGTGGGGCATTAGTGCCTGAGTTTGAGTCTTAGCCTGTGTGTACTGTACATGTTTTGCCTTTAGGGCACTGTGACGACGGTGCAGTTGCAGGCTGAGCCAGCTGCTTCGGCCCAGCAGGTTCAGACACTCCAGGTAGTGGTGGGATCTCAGTGACCCATATCGTGCCCCTGTCCCCCATGTCACACAACCCAGCATGTCCCCATAACCCCACGTGTCCTCTCTGGTGCTGCATTCTGTGGATGTCAGCTTCCATGACATTGTCATAGTGAGTGAGTGGTCAACGAGGTTGCCAAGCTCCACCGCATGACTTGTCACTCTTCAACTTGCTGTCTTGTGCACCCTCAGGCATCTGACAGACTTGAAGTTCTAATGATGTCCCACAGGGGGCGCAGGCGTATCAAATCAATGCTGTGTTAATTGTACATCAGCCTAGTATCCGGTCATAGTGGAAGAGGAATACATAGTCTTTATTTGCTGCTTCTCTCAAAACATCCACCAGACTTTTCCATCTTCTCTCATAACTATCCACCAGAGAACTCACTCTGAAATGTGTCCATAATGTAAGTTTGTGTTCTGTAAACGACTTGAATGGGCATTTGTAGTATGTTGGTTGTTACTTTCCATTATGTATGTGCACACCCACTCAACATCACGTTCAGAGGAAACCTACTCAGGAAATAGCATACCATCTCTCTTAGCAGCATGTTGACGGTTCAGGTTTATGCTAGCATGCTTTGCAAACCACAAGGCCTCATCTGTTTTATGGGTTCCTCTGTGACACACGTGCTTTGCATGGAAGCTCTGTCTCTGACATTCAGAACAGTAGCAGTTCAATTCCTCCTCACTCTCTGACACTCTGGTTTGCTGTCCCTCTCCCTCCTCCCCCAGGTGCAAGGGACAGCCTCTGATGGTGCAGGTGAGCGGGGGGCAGCTCATCACCTCTTCTGGCCAGCCTATCATGGTGCAGGCCATGGGGGGGCAGGGCCAGACCATCATGCAGATGGCTGGCACTCAGGGGCTCCAACAGGTGAGCTGACCAAAAAGGACCCTCACTGTTACTCAACCTCAGATGATCTGTCTTCTTTAATACAACATATGAATAAATCAATACAGCCAGGTCCGACCTAGCCACGTAATAGTCGACACTGCTGATTGTGTGGGCTGGTTTGGTGAGATGACTGTGGTCTCTGGTGCAGATCCAGCTGCTGCAGCCAGGGCAGATCCAGCTGCAGGGAGGGCAGACTATACAGGTGCAGGGGCAGGGGGGGCAGACCCAGCAGATCATCATCCAGCAGCCACAAACCGCAATGACCGCTGGGCAGAACCAGGTAGGGTGGACGCCTTCTCTCTCTCTCTCTCTCTCTCTCTCTCTCTCTCTCTCTCTCTCTCTCTCTCTCTCTCTCTCTCTCTCTCTCGTACACACGTACACATACCTGTGCATACAACATATACATGCAGCCTCAAGCCTGTAAGTAAAAAGTGCTCGTTCTCCAAGACGACATAATCGAAGTTGTAGTTGTGGATAGCTAAAGTGTGTTAAATGCTGTTGTTGCTTGTCTCTCAGGGCCAGCAGCAGATTACAGTGCAGGGCCAGCAGTTGGCCCAGACGGCTGACGGACAGACCATTGTGTACCAGCCAGTCAACGCTGACGGCACTCTTCTCCAACAAGGTATCGCTTTCACCTCAAAGCTGCAATCTCTGCAGGGTCTCTCTCAATTATAATACCTCAGGATCCTTTAAGTGAATTCATTTCAATGCTGAAAAGGAAAATAAATGGGTAAAACATGTATTAAAATGTGTACACAGACGTAACACATGTCTCTCTCCTCTCCCAGGGATGATCACCATCCCTGCGTCAAGTCTGGCAGGAGCTCAGATATTGCAGGCAGGCAACAACACCAACACCACCAACAGTGGCCAGGGCACAGTGACTGTCACGCTGCCCATGTCTGGGAACATGGTCAATACTGGGGGCATGGTGATGGTGAGTCTCTCGAACTCACTGTGTTTATGGTTGTGTTTCATAATTAAATGTGTGTTTTTTGGTTGGCTTTCGACTACCCCTTTGTGTCTTTGTGCTTCTGTTTGGCCACAAAAGGATTAATAGGTGTTTCACACTAAATGTGTGTTTTTTTGGTTGTGTTTGACCCGTAAATGTGTTTTTGGGCGACCAGATGGTTCCTGGTGGAGGCACGGTACCAGCCATGCAGCGTATTCCTCTGCCCGGGGCTGAGATGCTGGAGGAGGAGCCTCTGTACGTCAACGCCAAGCAGTACAACCGCATCCTGAAGAGACGGCAGGCCCGCGCCAAGTTGGAGGCCGAGGGCAAGATCCCCAAGGAGAGAAGGGTCCGTATGTTCAGTAGAGCAGCGTGTGCAGTACCTGACTCACTAAGAGAGAGCACAGCAGTGCATGTGTTGTTAAGACATGTGTGAATTATGTGCTGAATTTGTGTTTTTCTGACGCATTCAGAAATATTTGCACGAGTCACGGCACCGCCACGCCATGAAGAGGAAGAGAGGGGATGGCGGACGATTTTTCTCGCCCAAGGAGAAGGAAGAGATGGCGCTGGCCATGCAGGTGAGCGGGTTACAAGGCAACTTCAAGCAAGACGAGTATAGGGATTTCGTACTCAACTCACAATGGACAGTCTCTAGCGCTCCGTCCCTTGGCTAACCAAACGCTTGCATCAACCCACTCTCCTGCCTTCATCACCTATCTGCCTTACAACCATACTATGTGCTGCTTCTCTCACATATTCTGTATAAAACCTTTTTTGGATATATTTTTTTTTGGGGGGGGGGTTTGTTCGGAACTACCTTGTATATCACGCTGCGACAACAAGTGTTCCTATGTACCTTTTGGTTCTGTTGCTTTCCTTTCTTGCAAACCACAGACTGCCAAATCCTCTGTTGTTTGCACAGTTGGTCTAACTCCCAACAGAAGCCCATATGTCTGTCTCTGTGGCTACCATCTTACTGCTATCAGAGCTTTTTTGTCACTGTCTGTGTTCCTTCGTTAGTGTTGTACACTGCTGTGCCTCTGTGTTTTGTTATTGTTGCCATGCTGTGTACCCCTGTCCTAACACTTGTGTTCATTTAACAGTTGCAGGGCTAGGATGGGGTGGTGTAAAGGTACTGTATCAATTTCTCATGAAAGACAAAACGGCAACCACAAAATAAATGTAACTTGCAGTTAGACCGACCCAAACCCCCAACTCAGATTATTTTCATAAACAGTTTAAATATAGAACATGATTTATGGTCATGCAACCTGCTCAGAGGAAAGCCAATGGAAGTCATTCATGCAGTATTTAAATGGCCGCTAAGCCTTAGATCCCAGTTGTTTTATTCATGTTCATGTAAGGCTTACTATGACTTGGCTTTTACTGTCAGACTAATCATATGAATGCAAAGCTTGTGTGTTTCTGTGTGGAGCCTGTTACTCTTTTTCGTATGTGTGTTAGCATTGCACTTAAGTTAGACATTTTTCGAAAGATTTTTGTCAGTTAAGTTTCTAGTTCAAATAAAGCTGTGCATCTGTTTTTTGTATTTTAATTGGACCCAGGAGCGTCTTAATGGCCCTTCACAGTACACCAACATAAAAAAGTACATAAAGGGAATAACTGGGATGTCAAATTCATATATATATTACAATAGCGACATTAAACAACCATTTGGACCCTGAGCACAGAATAGAACATGAATCAGTTGTGCCCTTGGATGTCTCATAGAACAAACGGACAGGTCTGTTGTCAACACAGTTTTGGCAGCCCTGTTATTCATGCTAACAGTTGTTCCTCCTCTCTCCAGGTACAGTCAGAGCTCCCACCAGCTGGAGAGGAAGCCGTGGTGCAGATGATTAGTGTGTCCTAACCCGTCGCTAGCCCGAGGAGGCTTGTCTGTATGTTTGTGCGCTTGTTTCTGTATGACAAAATGTCAAGTGGCAGAGGGAGAGAACTCCTACACATCTACCAGTGCATCTTTCTGGGGACTTACTAAGAATTCAGCAAGCTGGGCTGGCTCAGAGCACAATATGGACTAGTGAAGAGTTTGCCAGCTCTAAGTGCACACCAGATACGTTATTCAGTACTACACGGTAACCATGGAAACACCGGAGAACTATCGGGACCCTAGAAGACTCGGGAGGACGTCTGTTATGTAATTGTGATTTGTACGGACATTGTTATAACTCTGTATCAAAGTTGCTTGATTTTTAACGCAGTTTTCATATTTATTTGGAACACCTTACTAAAATGGGTAGCTATTTGTTCCTGTCCTCTGCTTTAGCTTTTCAGGTTTAGTCTTATTTGTTGCTGACAGATTTCACGTGAAAAGCAATAATCTAAGGGCTCTAACCCAAACACTTTTATTCCACTTTTGTTTTAGTATTTAATAGGTTTTTGCATGATCTACTTGAATTGCAAGTTTGGGCCACAGCAATACCAAGTTAGTGTACATAGGTAATGTCTGTATCGTACTGGGCCACATTGTATGATATCAGATGGGGTTGCCCACACCTTTTCCAGGAAAGCTACCCTCCTGTAAGTTTTCACTTAATTTAAGTTGTAACTAACCTGCTTCAATTTGTCAGCCATTGAATTGTTAGAATCAAGAACACTAGATTAGGGTTGGGAAGAGGGTTGGGCATCCCTGATGTAAACTGAATTCCCTTTTATATAACATAAAACATGAATAAAACAACACGTCAATTGTGTGTGCATTATTACTCAATATGCTCAGGCCTGTCTGAAACAGGTTGAGAAATATGTAGAAATTAGGGTGAAAATGATATATTGCGCCTTGTCCTCACTGCCAGTTTCCCTTTACCGCTTTCATCCAGCCAGGCATCTTCTCTGGACTCAGAAATTGCCTCTCAAGCTTACACTAAAGTAAAGAACCTGTCTAATTCATAATTGAGAGTGCAGGCCTCAAGAGTGTCAGGTGTTTTCATAGACTTGATCCACTTATAATGCGTGCTTTTTCTGGTTAGCATCCTAGAAGGTATCGTGATGTTATAGGAACAGAGCTGCTCATTGGCCTTCTCTCGACGATATTTGTTGCGTATGTGACCAGGTGGAAGAGAATGAGACGACAGAGGCACTGAAAATCTTGAGTCTGGATACGTCTCCAGTAGCCTAGTGTGAAGTAGAGGCACGCCTCTATCTCCAGCTCCGCCCACCACAATTTTTCAGGTGACAGCTCAAAAAACTAGACAGTAGACTGCTTCGGTACGCAAGGATACTACCCATGTCTTTTGATAGGAATTGCTTCTCCAAATATTGTATTTTCAATTAAGTATACAACGGAATAGTTTGCTCTCCTCAGTCAGTCTTTCTATTCTATCGTCTTGTAATTATCTATTTTGAGCTGGCTAAACAGTTAGCCTACTGTAGCCTATATTTTAGCCTACATCTAGATTTCAATCTTCGTTGATAAAAGGAATTGATCAGAATGTCTGACTCCACGGTGGACGGAAAGTCGGAGCTTAAACAAGCAAGCAAAGAGGTAAAGGAGAGCGAGAACGTGGCGGAGAAATACTCAGCCATGACAGTGAGCAAGAATAGCGAAATGACCATGGCCATGGGCGAACTATCCTCTTCTGCGTTCAGCGCGGTCCCTACCCACAAGCCTGGCAAAAAGGTAAGACATGACAGACCACGATACAAGTTGTCTTTTGTTCAGTGTTAAAATAATTTCTGCGTATCGGTTACCCTTTCATTTGTTCGTGCGACATGTCCTATTCGGGATGTCCCATTTCCTGACGTCAATGCCCAATATGCCATCAATCTGTATTTAGTTTGACAGCCAGTCCGCAACATGCAAGAGGGAAACGAGTTACTAACCTACCAGCATGGCTGGCATTATCTTTTTCAGAGTTGTCTTCATGTTACTACTGTTTAACCTACACACGCGCACACACGCACACACACACACACCTGTACTGCAATAAGGCTTTGAGCAGTCATCGTTTTGGAAATTGCTTTTATCCCTGGTTAACTTTGTCAAAATGCTAAATTACCCCAACCTGCTCACACACATCACCCCACACCCACATTCATTCAGAAACATCACACTCAGACACGCACAATGGCCCAGTTTTACAGACTAAAAATTATTTTCAATGGGGATCTTCATTTAATTGTTCTCCTACTTTAAAACTAGGTTTAATCCATGTCTGAGACACTGGGGCCAATGTTTTTTTTTGTTGCTTCACCAGGTAAGTTAATTTTGTGGTGTGTGTGGATTTACAGACTCAAAATAGCCCAAAACTCAGATCTTGTCCTACCCTGATCCCTGGATGTGTGTGGCATTGCAATAAGCAAACTGGATAATGGCTTTAGCTCAGCTTGGACCTGGAAACCACATGAATACTATAAAGGCCAACTGTACATCTGGGCATTTTTTTGATTTAGAGAGATTAAGGATATTGAGATTATTGCTTGAGCTGAAATTATTATTATGCACAGGCACAGGATAATTGATTGTGTTTATCCATTTCTGATTTAATGTTTGATGGAGTACAACTAGGCACTAGCTTTATATTCCTTTGAGATCGGGTTTCCTAACAGTTTTTGCGGGTGAAATCTATAGCTCATTCCATTCTGTGTTTTTGCAGGGCTAGGATGGGGTGGACTTTTATTTCCCTTCCGAAGTAATTAAGTAGCCTGTATGCTTGGTTATACTGTAGAAACGCTGCTTTGGCGTTCAGTATGGTGAAGGGCTTAGACAACAGCTGTAAATCAGTTAATCACATAACCCATTGGATGATTCCGATTTCATGTTTCCGGACAGAGTTTAGTAAAGCTGTATTATTTTAGCCGTTCTTGAAATGAGATTGCTCAGTCATGTGACTCATGGACAACCGAACCTGCTTTAGTTTCTCGAGTACCCCAGCTAACTGGAGGGAACATTAGGAGTAGAGCTATTCAAAGAGGTCTGAAAGCCTAACTGAACTCACCTGGTCAAACCTGATGTGGTTGTTACTATAGCTTTAGTTCTGGTCCAGGAAATACAATCTGAAAATACCCTTTTGTTTGATTTGTGTGTTTGCCATTGGAAGGGTGTGACTTTACATAGACTTTCAACATCGCTCTCTTAAGGAAGTAGAACAAGTTGGAATGTTTAAAACCAGTGTCTTCTGGAAAAAGCCAGCATTGATTAATCTGTTGTCACCTCTATTAGACTATTTCGTAACTGACAGTTTCTTTGAACACTTTAATTTCCTTTGGGATAAAAAAATTGAATGTGAATGGAATTTTTCTTCCTACAAGTTAGGTAGCCCATATTGGGTTAGTTTTGCTAGCCAAAATGGCTAGGTGGAAGGCCTGTGAAGAGAAACGCCTGACATGGGTGTATGATGTGCTGGGTAGCACCACCGGCGCCATGTGTAGGCTATGACCTTTACCAGGTGCCATTCATATCTCAGTGAGGTGTTGAATCACACCAATGGCTCACTACATTTGGCCACGGCAGAGCCACTCTTGTTCGTTTCTCTTTACAGTGTGTTTCTGCTTCTAGCCCTCAAGCTGTCGACTCTAATCTAGTCCTGAGTCACCGTGCTGTGGATTTGTATGCTGTTAACCAACAATTGATAGATGCAACTTGTTGTTTACTCAGTCTGAAACCACATACTGTAGATTTGTTTACCTGATACATGCCTGTGTATAACCTGATAACCCCACAGGAACAGTCCGTTGTATGGGGATAAATCACTCCAACAACAGATTATTTTTCACTGAGAGCTCATTGGCTTTCTGTCTTTTCTATTTATAATAGAATATATATATATTTTTTTGTGTTATCCCCATAGATGGAGTTTTTATTTATAGAGCTGTATACTGGTGCTGCAGCAGGAATGATGTTGTTGTTCAGCCTGGAGTTTGTTAACCTGTTCCTGGGATTCCAGAAACACCACAAGGAGACTATTGACCTCTCCCAAGGATAGAAAAAATAGTGTGTCTTGTTATTTCCATCTGATTAATTCAACAGCTTGCCATGTGCATGTTTCCATTGACTTAAACAAACTGTGACATTTCTCTCTCTCTCTCTCTCTCTCTCTCGTTCTCTTTTTTTGTCTTTCTATGTCTCTCTCTCTATCTCTTTCTTTTTCTCACCCAGGATGTAACATTAAGGAGTATGCTTCTGTTACCCTCCAGAGCAGCCTGGCATGTTATGCAAGGCAGAGGTGTAGCATTTCACACACTCTTGTACACACGCATATACAAATGGAAACACACGCACATAAAAATGCACACTTGGTGGCCATAATGCAATGCTGGTGTGGATCCAACAGGAAGTACTGCCTTGTGGGCTCCTCAGAGACAGAGCTGGAGAGATGGACTGACGGATGGACAGGCAAACAGATGCAGGCAGACAGACGCAGGCGAGAGGAAGAGAGAGAAACAGAGAAAATGGAGAGAGAGGGAGAAAGTCACAGGGATAGAGAGAGAAACAGAGAGGGAACACAAATCAAGAATACTCTTCTCAGTTTCAGTTCAGTTTCATATACAGATATTCCTAAAAGGGTTCCATTGATTTTCTGTTCATGAGATGCCCACAGCAGCGAGGTGTGAACATGGGAAAGAGATGGGCGCACAGGGAGGGGCGGATGAACTGTAATGCAGGACTCGACTCAAGCCACTTGTGTGTGTTTAGCCAGTTGTTTTGTATGTGGTTAGATTTAGCCTCACACTTGGGGGAATTGGGGGGAATGTCATGGCAGCATGGTTTCCTAGCTGACCTTTGGAAGATTTGACCTTTTCGACCCCTTGTCTTTTGTGTTTCCTCATCTGTCGTATGCTCTTCCTGCTTGTCATCTAGGATACATTCAGCTGTTAGCCTAATTCTTAGTGCCAAACTTGTATTTTGCCTATAGTCTTTTTTATGGTTGAAAAGTCATAATCTAGTTAGTGACGGTGAGTGTGGATGAATGAGAGAGAAAGTCTGTGTAAGAGAGAGTTTGAGAGAGGGAAAGAAAGGCTACACAGTATACTGTGTAGCCTTTCAAATATACACAGTTTGCAAATATACACAGTCTGTGTATATTTGCAAACCTAACCCAACAACAGCAGAAGAGTCTTCCCTCAAGACAGCCTGCCTGATTTGGGGATTAATCCTGCCGTCATGGAAACAGATAGGGCCTGAGAGCTGACCTCACTAATGAATGGAAGCAGGCACCTGTCAATCTTACTAGAGCGAGCCAATACAGTAATTGCGTAGCCATTAGAGAGGGCAACCCCAAAGGATGACCTTGACTAACCGAGGACGGCCCTGACCAGAGCCAAGCTATATAAAGCTCATCACTGCATGCTGCTCCTGCTAATTCCCCTTAACTATACCTAGAAGCCTGTTCTTCTCTTCAAGTATCATTACAGTATAGAATGCCTGGTAAAGTACGTTTCACTTGTATAGAGAATAAAAAATTCAACACTTTGCACAGAAATATTGCATGCCTCATCCATGAAACATTATGCGCTTATCCTTTTATGTGGAGTCGATGCTTTGACACAACAAGTTTTATCAACCCGCACAGCTTACCAGATCACGCACAGGCTACAAGATACATGCTACATTAACAGGGAGGATGTAGGCCTATAACTGACTCTTTATTGTAGCAGCAGTTGAAATATTGTGTAATATTTGGGATTGAGGTCACTGGGCTCAGCAATGATCCCCACTTTAGCGTAGCATAGCGATTGACTTCTGGGGCGTCGGCTTGGTAGCCAGGTGTGGGGATTAGTGTTAGCTGCTTGGTATTAAACCACGTAACACTGACACTCCTGGGGCTATCTATAGTGTGCCACTACAACCTGTGCTAGCCGGTATTAGCGTAGCATGAAGGCATGTTGGTGTGGTTGTGGGTTTGGATGGGTCGGGATGATGACGTGTATTTTTAGGCTAGAAGGGATCTGTTGACAGTGCGTCGGCTGTGCTTTTAGGCTTATGGCAATGGGCTTTAATTCCCCCTGAATACCTTTCATGAACAGCACATGCTCTGTTTCTATCTGCAGATAGCCTACGGTAGATTACACGGGATGGAGCCCGGAACAGACACATAGATATCTCCCCAAATCTCAGCCAACACATCTTCTTCACAAACAGTCAGAGAGAGAGAGAGAGAGAGAGAGATACTGAACAAACCATTTCCTGAGAGAGACGGGACAGAAAGAACAGCGGCGTAAGAAGAAGAGGAGTTTAGAGAAGAGGAGAGACGCTTTTAAAGAGGATGGCAGCAGGTGGACACTGTGACCTGGTCCTGTCCCGCTCCCTGTTGCCGTGGTAATTGCCATGAGAGCAGGCTCTGGAGGTGAAAAGCTGGAGCGCTGGCAAGGGATGCACGACTAGGAAGGAGCCATGGCACAGAGACACAGTCTGGTGAGTCAGGCTGGCCAGAGAACAGAGACAGAAGCAGAGAGAGAGAGAGAGAGGGGGGGGCATGATATATGGACATGTGTATAGAGAGAGAGTCACACAGACAGAGACAAAGAGAGAGAGGGAGACCGTGAGACCGTTAAGGTCTTACCGACCAGTCGTGGCAGCTTGAGCAATTAATTTAATTGAGTTTTAAAAAGGTTACCTGGGTGTGTGTGCGTGCGTGTGTGCATATGTGTGTGCATAAGTAGTCATTATGTAGCATGGCCTTGATCTTGTGAACTATGTGCAAATTAACTTGATAAAAAGAACTGCATTCCAAACACAGACTGGTGTAGGGTCAGCTTGCTCTCAGTCTCAGTACAGCTGACAGAGGACATGCAAGGGAATGAGGTTGCATTGCCTTCTATAGTGAGGTATTCTTTGCAGCCTTTGAAGTGTGTGAGATTCCCAGCTCTTCATAAGAGGGTTTCTGGTTTGGAAATCTATTTCAGACTGATGTTGTGAGCCAAATATTTAGCTGACAACAGGGGAATAAAGTAAAAGTCACAATAGTGGCTCATGTTTATCAGCCGGTGTTAACTCTGGTGCCTACAGGAGAGGCCTCACAGCCCAGACTCCAAACTCAGAAAGAAGGTCATCACCTCCAAATCCAAGCTACAACCCGTACTACACACAAGCTCACACGCTCACACACGCTCACACACACACACACACACACACACACACACACACACACACACACACACACACACAGCCGTCTCACCACCTAGCCACAGGCAGCCACACAAAAACAAACCTTATGAAATGGGTTCCAACACGAGTGTGCCACTGGTGTCGAAGGCCATGGCTGTTTGAGATAAGGCTTTGATTGACCTGTTCTACTTACTACTTATTTTCTCCAATATTGCTCAGGTCACCACTTAAGGTGTTTGTTTGTCTGGTCCTCACATACAGAATCCTCATGTTAGCATGCTGGTGGCTGATTTCTTCACGAGGAAACTTTTAGGTCAAAGGTTACAAGTTGACCAGACATAGGAGGAAGGACTTCACTTAGTCTTTTCATTCTCCCAAATCCATGTAAAGACCCACTGGTATGCTAACATGCATACTGTTAGCCTACATATCCAGCAACCCCACCAGCGATTAAGCTTATGTTTACTTACTGGATTCTTTAAATACTGGGGGATTAGACTGAACACGTCCAGGCTTTTGTGTGGACATCTGAGTCCTGGGCAGGACATAATGGCCGTGTGCTCGGGCATGCATTCTAGGACCTAGCCATAGCATGTCTTGGCTAGCATTAGCATTGTGTAATACCAGCCTAATCTACTTTGCTACAGGTCAACCTCCAGTGATGTGGAAAAAAACGATTTTTTGAGACCGAGAGGGAGAATACTCTTGACATTTTGTACGATAATGAACCTTTTATGTTGGCGTGCTGGTGCGGGATTTCTCCCCTCTAATCCATCTTGTTAGAGTCAATCTTAGTTGGACAAAGATTCATTAGTTCAATTATTGTGATACCTGCTGTCTCTCTATCCTGGCTGGCTAGCAGTAGATTGAAGCCATTGAGTCAGATTGAGAAACGCAGTGATGATAATGGCCTCTTTAATGGATGATTGCTTTTTAACATACAAAGGAACACATCATTTACTATATCATTTATATACATCATTTACATTTAATAGACACGCCACATGCCCATCCAACACTGTCAGTCTTGAAAATACCTACGCTTATTGTAGATAAAAACTCTCCCAACTATGCCTGTGTTGACACAATGATTTGTGCAGTATCTGGTCATGACTTGTGACTTATCAAATCTGTGTGCTGTCCAGTGAGCTTATTTCCTTGTGTCAAAACACCAGAGAGATGACACACATGACTTTTTCACCGAGCGTGGTATGTCGACCTTGCAGTCATGCTCAACGTGCTTGAAGAGGAAGTGGTTTTGATGCTTCCCTATCAGGAGCCTCATGCTTTCAGAGCCTTGAAATAGACATGGTTCTCTCTGCGTTCCACTGCTGTACTGCTGCTTTTCAATGCCGGGCGATTACAACAGACATTCACAAGTCACACTTGACAGAATTCCTATTTGAGAGAGTTGAAAGTCTTCAATCTATTTCAATCCACTGTTCTTTGGAGCTGGCCTAAAAGCCAATATTACAATAACATGGCCTGTGGGCGTAGCCCTTTATTATCATTCATTGTATCTGTTCTTTACGTATTTCTGTGGACACCACAGCTCAGTATCAAAAGCATTTCTGGCAGTGTGGATACTGGTTCATCCAGAACTCATGAATGAGACGTCATTATCAGTCTACACAATGTCTGTTTTGTCACGTCTTACCATCCAGTTTTGGTTGCAGTCAGCAGTAAAGGGGAGGTTCACATTTCACGGCATGGGAGTCACATGGTTTCCATCCCAGAATTGTCACCGTATGATACAGGTCTTACCAGATAACAACATAATCCTTTCCACTCTTTTATTTAATCTTCAATGCGAGGATTAGGCGGGATGTAAACAAACAAGGCCTTTGAACGCAAACCTGGTTCAACCTTTCAGGAGAGTTAGAAGTGAATGTTGTCCTTTCCTCCGTCCCTGCAGCAGATCCAGTTTGTGGAAGACAAGCAGGAGTTCCAGAGGTTTCCCACCAAGGCTGGACGTCGCTCCCTGTCCAGATCTATCTCTCAGTCATCCACTGACAGCTACAGCTCAGGTACAGATCTATCTCTCAGTCATCCACTGACAGCTACAGCTCAGGTACAGATCTATCTCTCAGTCATCCACTGACAGCTACAGCTCAGGTACAGATCTATCTCTCAGTCATCCACTGACAGCTACAGCTCAGGTACAAATCTATCTCTCAGTCATCCACTGACAGCTACAGCTCAGGTATAGATCTATCTCTCAATCATCCACTGACAGCTACAGCTCAGGTATAGATCTATCTCTCAATCATCCACTGACAGCTACAGCTCAGGTATAGATCTATCTCTCAGTCATCCACTGACAGCTACAGCTCAGGTACAGATCTATCTCTCAATCATCCACTGACAGCTACAGCTCAGGTACACACATATTACCCACACTACACATACCCATACACGCACACACTCTCTCTCTCTCCCACAAACACACACACTCTCACACACACAAATGCACTCTCTCTCCCACACACATTCTCTCTCTCCCACACACACGCACACTCACTCACACACATAATAAAACGACTTCCGTGCCTTCACACCTAGCTGCCTCCTACACAGACAGCTCCGATGACGAGACGTCCCCGCGGGAGAAGACGCAGGTCAATGCCAGAGGTTCCGGCGACTTCTGCGTCAAGAACATCAAGCAGGCGGAGTTCGGCCGCCGCGAGATCGAGATCGCAGAGCAAGGTGGGGGACGTCCTGACCTGCTGTTCTCTAGGGACCAGGTCGATGGACACCAACCGAACGGCCCGTCTGAAACTGAGCGACGTGCTGTTGTTTTAGCACCGCTGCTCGTTCTTCAGTCTTGTCCTCAGGCTTCTGTGGTATGGCACTGTGCTGTGTTGTTCACCGTGTGAGTTACCAGGCAGCTTTGGGGCCTTGTTGGAGTTTCCAGGTTCTATTGGCTGAATTATCCATGTTAGGCCTGATACTCTGAGCTTAGACACATTCGTTAGGCAAATGCTTTTATCTAAAGCTATTAGTTCTGTAACAGTATTTCAGGTGTCAGAGTCAAGGACCGGTCTATTTACCAGCCGCAACTACAGTGCAACCATTACATCTCAACCACAGTTTTAAAGAGGACAGTGCAGCCAAAACACCGGTAATAGCATGAGTGCAGTCTGTTGCCAGACAGTAGTACAACAGGACCTCAAATATAGCATGCAGAGGACAGGTCTGCAGGTATCACAGGAAATGATGTACTGCTAAGTGCTACTGTTGGTGCCCTTAACCCAAGCGAACAGTAAATTAGGTGAATGTGAATGTTTATAATGGTACGAGCGTCACTCAGTTCGGTGAATGTCTGTGAAATCCTGTATTCCCTATCTTGCTAGCTATATTAAGCTATCCATATTTAGATCGACCCTTGCCATCTTGCTGACGCTTGCTGGCTGCTCACAGTCTGGGCTTTAGCTCAAAGACTGCTTCACGGTGATATTTTCATGACTTTCGCTAGTCTTTTGATATGCAAATTAGTTTAATAAGAAAGGAGGAAGTAGATATTTTCTGTTTGGTAGAAAGTTAGGTTTAGTTTAAGTCACCCTCATCTAAGGAATTTGCTCTCCCCTCTCTCCTTCCAAACCTTTCTCTTTGTCCCCCTTTTTAGATATGTCAGCGTTAATCTCTCTCAGGAAGCGAGCTCAGGGGGAGAAGCCATTGGCCGGGGCCAAAATTGTGGGCTGCACCCACATTACGGCGCAGACTGCAGTAAGTTAGAAGAATCTTTATCTCTTTCTGTCTCACGCACGCCCTCTCTCTCTGTCTGGGGACACTGTGTACTTGCACAGTATTACATAAGCTTCTTTTTAAATCCCTCTACACTCGCAAATGTTGTGCCGATTATCAAATAACTTGATTCATTTCCTCCTTTATACGTCAACCAAATGATATGAAAATCCAAACTAAACTGTCGTTAGTATTATTTTTTTACTTACGTTCCGGTGCCTTCCCCCAATCCCATCCCTGTCTGTCGGCAGGTGCTGATTGAGACTCTGATGGCTCTAGGGGCCCAGTGTCGCTGGACAGCTTGTAACATCTACTCCACCCAGAACGAGGTGGCTGCTGCCCTGTCAGAGAGCGGTAAGAAGCTCCAACCAGAACCAGAACACCACTACCCAGAACCACAACACCACCACCCAGAACCACAACACCACTACCCAGAACCAGAACACCATTACCCACAACATCACCACCTAGAACCAGAACACCACCCAGAACCACAATACCACCACCCACAACCAGAACACTACCATCCAAAATGCCACGCAGGCAGACCTACCCAGATCAGTGTGTACCCCCTGACTGCATGACTGACTTTGAACCTTTTATTTACACTTATGTCTCATGTGGAGTCGTTTCATGAGACAATTAAGTCGTGTTATTTTATGTCTGACAAGTGGCTGTGGCTGTGCTTGTTTTGGATGGAGTTGAAGGGCTAATGTGATAAATGACACCACTAATAGCGTGAAGGCTGTGTGTGGGGGAAGGCGGGTGGTGAGATTCACTCCCCTGTGCCCTTTAGAAACCAAGGAAACCTGTTCTAAATGTGCTTATTAAGCTCCGTAGAAAACACTCTGCCCTAGAGACAGAGAGAACGCAATCAAGTATCGCGCTGGTCAATAAAAGACAGAACCCAGTGTCTGGTTGCCAGGGATGCTCAAGTCTATGCGCTGACCACCGCAGGGATCCGCCAGTCTAGCAGACCTGGTTCACTTCAGAGGTGGGGCCAGGGAGAGACTGTTCGAGATGAGAGAGGGGATTTGTCTAATTCGATTGGGTTACCTGACATACACACACAGGAAAGGAGACCGTGAGACGACACCAGAGAGCGAGCAGGTCCGATGATCAAGTAAGCAGAGATGGACGGATTAAGAATCGATATAACTAACTTGCTCGATTGCTAGCGGGATGGCTAGCTAGACGAGCAGTGTGCTCAGCGAGGGAGACTGAAGCAGGGCAGACGGTGTTCAGTGTTTGTCAAACAGAAGAGCACAGTGTGGTGGGGTGGTTGTGTTGCGTTGTCATCTCATTTAGGGGTTTCCAAGTGCTCACCGCAGCAGGGGTCAAAGGAGGCAAACATGTTCACTTGAGCGTGAGGTCACGCTAGCGTGTTTGAGCTGTTCACCCTCTCCCCACTCTTTAAACCCCACAGCGGTGTCATGATTCGTTTAGTACCACTATTTCGGTGTTTTGTTTTTTTACTCCGTCCTTTTACATAAGCTGTCTCTTTCTGCCTAGGTCTTTCAAGCCCCATCTGTCAGTGTATCCGTTTCTAATAAACAGTCGTTCCAGATTTTTATGCAGATAAATCCCCCCCGACAAACAGATGAAAGGGTATGGTACCCTCTGTCAATCCCTGGTCCAAACGACCCAAGAGCTGTTCAATTCCTGTACCAGCTGTTGCGTCGAGCCATAACCTGCTCATTCAGCAGTGAGGCAGAATCAGTGGGGAGAAGTCGGGACACAAAACAAATGCACCTTACTGTTGTTTAGGAAGCCAATAGAGTCTTTGTTTCATAACAGATGGTGACAATTTATGCTGATGCAACCCGTAATTCCGGACTAGCGCTGATATGATACATGAGCTCCCATACTTATGTCACAAGTTGTTTTTACAACAAAAATGTTATGACCCAATTCTACATCAGATTTTCACACCTGCTTTGCAAAAGGTTATGAGAGTATGAGGTGAGCTTTGGTGCTACACTTTTGCTGGAGTGTAGAGAAGTAGTCTCACACAGTGTGTGTGCGTGCCTGTGTGTGTTTGTGCGTGCGTGCGTGTGTGTGTGTGTGCGCGTGCCTGTGCGTGTGCGTGTATGCACACCGCCGCTCCAGATGTCTGTATTTAAGCCGTCCTTCATATTACTAATATGGCTTTAGAGCAGATTACTACGACATGGAACACCGATGTGATCAAACGATGTGTTCCAGAATGTTCCCATTGGAACTAGTTCCTCAGCTGAGGCCAGATGCCGGTGATGTTAAAGTACTCAGTACTAGTTAAAGGAAGGGCTTAGTGGTTGTGTCTCTGTCTCTGTCCTGTGATGCCAGAGTCAGATCTGGACTTCTAGTCCAACAGTGTGATGTGTCATGTGTTCTTTGTAGGTGTGGCTGTTTTCGCCTGGAAGGGCGAGTCTGAGGATGACTTCTGGTGGTGCATCGATCGCTGCGTCAATATGGAGGGCTGGCAACCTAACATGGTAATGACATGGCCTGGATTCAGTGGCAAGGAACCCATGCAGCAGTGCCCTTATGTTCGTCCTGTAACGTGTGTGTGTGTGTGTGTGTTAGATCCTGGATGATGGGGGGGACCTGACCCACTGGGTGTATAAGAAGTACCCTAACGTGTTCAAGAAGATACGAGGCATTGTGGAGGAGAGTGTTACAGGGGTCCACAGGTGATGTGATGTTCAGAGGGGTTTACACATGGCTGTTCACACACACGCGCGCGCACACACACGCGCGCGCACACATACTGCTATTCACTTTGGAATCATAGAAGTCTCAGACACCAGCACTACAGGTCTCGTGTCTCCCCTGCAGGTTGTATCAGCTGTCTAAAGCAGGCAAGCTGTGTGTTCCAGCCATGAATGTGAATGATTCTGTGACGAAGCAGAAGTTTGACAACCTGTACTGCTGCAGGGAGTCCATCCTGGACGGGTGAGTGAGCGAGACGCTTGGCAGAGTACCATCAAATCGAATGGAATAATGTTTGCACAAATGATTGTTTTTCGACACCTATTTTCAATGAGAAATGATGTTCACTGCCCAATACACATACTACTGTACACTGTGCATAATGTAAATATGCAGTAATCATATAAATATACATTTATATTGTATAACTGTGCAGCTATACTCTACACTTGCCCCTCTCCCGAGCTGTATGGTTCTCAATGTCCCCAAAGCAGGAGATGATGCATGTTCAGTTTTTCAGACAGCATATCTGGCCTTTTACTGTATACCGACAGGCCCAATAAATCAGTGGAACCACTCTGTGGCCTGATGCTTGGTACTTAGCCTTGATAGACCATTACAGCATGCGTCCTCCTGGAGGATGAGCTATCACACCCACCGTCTTTACCCTCTCACCTCTTCTCTCTGTTTCAATTTATCTTTCTGTTTCCCTTTCTCTTGTTGTCTCTCTTTCACTTTCTCTCTCTTTTCCCTCTCTCTCTCTCTTTCTCTCTCTCTCTCTGTCCTTGTTTCTCTTTCCATATCCGCAGGCTGAAGAGGACCACAGATGTAATGTTTGGGGGGAAACAGGTGGTTGTCTGTGGTTATGGAGAGGTGAGAGGATACATCAATCAATCCTCAATTTCCCATATGTGTGTGTATATTGAGAATTATATATATATAGAATAATATATTCACGTGTGTATATGTTCAATACCAGTGTGTTGTGCTTTCTCCCTGCAGGTTGGAAAGGGTTGCTGTGCTGCCCTGAAGGCCCTGGGCTCCATCGTCTGCATCACAGAGATCGACCCCATCTGCGCCCTGCAGGCCTGGTGAGGCACAGGAAATAGGAAGAAGGAAGCAGAAAATAGGAAGCAGGAAATAGGAAGAAGGAAGCAGGAATGAGGAAGTGCTGACTGTTTTAAATGTCACCCACTGCTGACTGAGAGAAATATCAGTCTAAAAATAGACACAGAAGTGGTTGTGTAATCCCCTTCTGAAATGAACCGTGACATCATCTATTCCTCCGGCAAAGTGTAAATGACAAACACACGTTTGGAAATGTGGCCATTGTAACTATCCTGAACGCCAGAATAGGAATACACTGTCATTGTATTGGCCTCATTGGCTGTGTAGAGAGGCTTCATGTCACCTGACGTACTGCTTCCCTTCTCCATGTCTCCTACAGCATGGACGGCTTCAGAGTGGTCAAACTCAACGAGATCATTCGCCTGGTGGACGTCATCATCACATGCACCGGTATGCATCTTCATCTTCCTCATCAATGTCCCAAACCAATGTTTTACTGGATGTAATCACTTATGTACCATGCATACATGGACTCCATGTACTGAAGTATATGATTATAATTTCGTTTTTGACATGGGATTATAGTAATCTATGCGTTTCCAATCCAGGCCTGCCTGGCTTAATCAATGGATGCCTTCAGGGTCATTTGGTGTCTGGGACCTCTTCATTGTCTAATCCCATTCGGGGCAGTTATTATTGGCAAGGCTGTAACGTGGGCTGGGTCTGTTTGGGTCTCTGTGTAGGGAACAAGAACGTGGTGACCAGGCTGAGACTGTTTTGGTGTTTCTGTATGACTGTTTTGGTGTTTCTGTATGACTGTTTTGGTGTTTCTGTAGGAAACAAGAACGTGGTGACCAGGGACCAGCTGGACCGCATGAAGAACGGCTCCATCGTCTGCAACATGGGACACTCCAACACGGAGATCGACGTGGTGAGCAGAAGAAACCCTCACTGTCCATCCCCAGCAGACTGGTGGCTTGTTACCTCAGGGTTCAGCTCTGATGGTGGACAGTGGCCGTGTGTATCTGGAGTGATGGATATGTGGGTGTTAGGGCTGTGGTGGGGATGTTCAGTGATCTTGAAGAGTAGGGTGTGTGTGTGTAAGAGTTAGCGTTTCGGTGTGTGCCTGCGTTTGCATGCGTGTGAGAGAGGGTTAGTGTGTGTAAGAGTTGGCGTGTGTGTGTTGATGCGTGTGTGCTGACCGGTGTGATCCTGTTCCCCAGGCCAGCCTGCGGACCCCTGAGCTCACCTGGGAGAGAGTCCGCTCTCAGGTGGACCACGTCATCTGGCCTGATGGCAAGAGGGTCATCCTGCTGGCTGAGGTTAGAACACACACTAGCAAACTAACACGCTTGTTTTACTATACCAATGCCAACCTACAATTCACTCCCATTCAAAGTCGTGTTATCCCTAACCTTAATCCTTAATGTAATTCTAACCTTAACACAAATTCTAACCCTAACCTGAAAAAAAAACACTTTAAGTTGTGAGTACCTCCGTAGTTCAGTTTTTTTATAGTGTACTATACTAGTTGTAACTTTGGAATAGTCAAACCTATCCCCCTCGCACACCTGTTCCCCCACACACTGATAATGGTTCCTCAGGTGCAGCTAACGCAGGTCTTGTCTCCCTCAGGGTCGCCTCCTGAACCTCAGCTGCTCCACCGTCCCCACCTTCGTCCTGTCAATCACCGCCACCACCCAGGTGACACGGGGGCTCCACGCGTGCCTCACACACAAAACACACGCTCTACTGCTGAGCTATATCCTTCCCCTACGCACATACCACACACACACCACACACATACAACACACTGACCACGTGCGTGCACAACACACACAAATACATCCACACACACTCATGTCTCTGTCAGTCACACAGCCCAGTGAGTTGATCCTAACATCTTCCAGCCAGTGTGCTTCTGGCACTTGGTCTCCTGTCTCCTCCTGTCTCCTAGCTATGTTCATTAGGCCGCTGTGGGAGGAAATAACAGGGTGTATTGACCTGAGAGTGTTGTCGCTAATAATAACACTCTAGGAGAAGGCTGGCTGATGAGGACTTAAACCTCAACTGGCTACATCTGGTTTAGACTACAGCACTGTCCATGCCTCCGCTCAGATAACATCAACTTCTCTGCTACTTTATTTGTCAACATTGTTTTTTCTTAATGTTTAGGATACTTCTCTATGTTTTAGTAATGCTGTGTGCGCTCATATCTGGGTTCATGTGTTGATTCAGTGCGTGCGCTGTGTGGTTGTGTTGCAGGCTCTTGCCCTCATCGAGTTGTACAACGCTCCAGAGGGCCGTTACAAACAGGATGTTTACTTGCTGCCCAAGAAGATGGGTGAGAATGTGTTCTCAGTGTTTTGTCTGCCAATCTTTAATTTTTTTATAACAACCTTTAGTGGTTGGCTTATTGTTAGTGGTCATTCAATCAGGGTTTATGATTAAATGAGATCACATGCTACAGCTCATATACATGAGTATCTAGCCGAGAGATTTTCACTACCTTCTAATCTTGACGTTATCGAGTGTAATTCTGCGAGGTAGTTTTACCAGTGATGTGCAGAGGCCATATTTGAAGCCTTGCACATGCTCTCTAGTGTTTGATAGGTGTCATTACAAGTCTTAGCTGTGTTTCTGAATTAAACAAATTCAGCAATACAATTTAAAGTGTTAATCTCATCCACACACAATGACTGGTCAAAGTATTAATTTGGCTTATTTTTATGAGAGTGGAACAGAATTATTGTATTTTTCTCAAATGAATTGACTGTAACTGAGAGACTACTTCAAGTGGGTGGTTTTCACTGAAATAATACTAGCTACAGGAACTTGCTACAGAGACAGTAGTAGCTACATGGACATAATATTAGCTGCAAGGACATAGTTCACTGTTTCATGTTGTATTTATATTTCCGCTTGTAGTTTAGAATACCTGCAGTGAACCCTGCAGGGAACAACTCTTTGCTGAAACCAACATCTCTAGTTTGCGGCTCTTTCTGTGAACGCTTGTTCACCGCTTATGTAAGGTACCTGTTTGTGTTCCAGATGAGTATGTTGCCAGCCTGCACCTGCCCACCTTCGACGCCCACCTGACAGAACTCTCCGATGATCAGGCCAAGTACCTGGGCCTCAACAAGAATGGACCCTTCAAACCCAACTACTACAGGTAATCACCTCCCCTCAGACAAGATACAATAAGTATCTGTCAATAGTACACAAAACCCGTAACATTTCAACTGTGGCACTTATACTGTATGCACACTTTTGTAAGTTGTTATGGATAAAATCGTCTGCTAAATGGATTATGTGAAATGTCACGTGATTAGCGTCACATTTTAAATGACTGTTTGCAGGATTTAATCGTTCACTCTATTTTTCCTTTTTGTCTTCACAGGTATTAGTGGGCCACCGTCCACCATCAGGACAAAACTACCAAATGGTCAAAACGTACGATAGAATGGTAGAAGACGTAATAAAATATATATTTTATATTTTGTATTTTAAAGACGTTTCCCAAGAGGCACAATAACACAATATGTTGTATTTGAATGAAGCAGTTGAATAGTACTGTCACCACACAGTGAGTGTCCTCCTGTTTCACTTGCTGTTCTGTGCACTGAGAAGAAGAAAATATCTAGTTTTGTTTACACACATGTACATAAACACACACCTCCACAGCAGCTACACAGATAGGACCTCACTGGTCATGAACGACCAATTACAGTACAGTACCTAAAGCCTGCTGTCTACTTGAGGTATTTCCTTGCACACACATACTGTATCTCTACCGTATTAACTACTCTCTAGAGTAGCCCTTTTAAATCAAGAATTTAACTGTTAGGGTACTTACTAAGTGTTAAGAGTATATATTATAATGTTAATATATTTGTGCCAAATGATTGTTAGGTGAAGGGGTAATTTGTGGTAAAGATGCACACTTTTTGATTTGATGTCCCTGCATTCCGAGTATTCATTCCAGGAGCACCTCTTCATGGTCATTGGTCATGGTCAAAGACTCACGGCGTTTAACACACTTTCTTCTCTGCTCGAACATTTTTAAATCAGTAACCTCTGTCTTGTCGTTTTAAGATTTTGAAATCCAAACCTGTGCAGTGATTTGTGTAAGTAAACGCTGTGTAGTGGAGCGTCGTCTGCCCTGGGTACGTAGGTGTACCAAGGCGGTTACTGTACATACAGCATGTGTTTAGTACTGTGTTTTCCATGCAGCTCACATTTGGCTGGTTCACAGTCAGTGTTTAGGACTGTATATATAAGAGCCTTGGTATAAACACTTACTGTATGCAGAGAATGGAAGTGATGGTTTTCTGTGTACCACTGTCACAACCTCTAGATCAAAAACAAAATCATTCAAAATGTTAATTACAGACATTTTCTGACTAATAGAGTTGCCACTTATCCGTTCTTAGTTTTTATTATTCACAAATCTAATTCTATTGGGGGTGCAGAATCTGTTTAGTTTTTAATTTACTAATCTTTTTCATAATACTGTTGTTTTCTGGTTGTTGTAGTGTTACTTTGTGTGACTTCATACTTTAACCCTCCTGATCACCATGTTGTCCTTCTGTGTTGTCTGCATCCACATCCATGTTTTTACACCGTCATCACATAGGCAGCAACTCGTACTATCATCGCTGTTAACGGAAGAGAGACTATACATCAAGTTTGATAGATTTAAATTGTGAAAGTTCATACGCCAGGCTCAGTAGGGCTAGCTCCCAGAGGAACCCAGAAGGACTAACGCTTAAGTTCTCCATTCGCGTATGTGAGAACTGAGGGGATTGCTTCGGTTTCAGATTATTTAATCATCCGCTCACTGCTTTGGTTTTAGCCATATGAAAAATACACTGAAGAGATATATTAGCTAATTCTACTGTGAAGTGAACTGCTTTTATATTTGCACTATAACCAAGGACTTTCGAGGAGGAGATTGTTGGCAGGTATGGCTGTTGTAACTATGGTTACCGGTCCAATGACAGTGCCTTGTGACTCATTAACTTGTGTATATTCCATCACCCAACTGGATACAGTTCCCTACAGTATAGAATTGCCCTTCATGGTTCCTACTCTGCAATATAATGGCTATGCACCAACATGGGCATCAATTTTTAGTGTGAAGGCTTTTAGTTGTTTATGGTACCAAACAGGTTTTGTCTAAGCATTTTGATAAAAATGTTACTTGAGTTATAACATGACATACAGGCACAGTTTTAGATTCTTGGGAAACTAACTGTCAATGTAGAGACTAGTTTCGTATTGTGTATGCTATTTGGTATTTTTAATGTACACTGTCCAGAACATGGTTCAGAATATTTGCCTTCATATGCATTGGCTTGATTAGAATGCCTATGATGTCAAATTAATACAAATTGTCCATAGAAATAGTGTCGTTGATGCTGTCAAAACCATTACAATTAAATGAATGTGTCAAACTGACAAATACTGCTGGTTAAAAATACATTTTGTTGGAAAACATTTAGTTTTTGTTCACAAGGTGTATTTATCTGTTCCGTTGAGCTGATTTGATGTGTTCACTCAAACTATTCAAAGCAACTGTTCCTGTGATTTCAGTGTTGTAAAGGTTGCAGGTTCTGTCTCATTCCCGCACGAATGTAACAGTTTGAGCATTGCTAACACAAGATGCATAGAGTATAGTCTACATGTTTGTTTTTCAATGTATCATATGAGTGAGCCGTGATTCACAGCCTTCAAGGCTTCTACTTCAGTTTCTTCATTTATCTGTTGGTTGGTGTGCACTGATCCCTTTAATAAACTTTTGTGTGTCTGAAATGCTATGCTTCAGATATTGTATTCTTCCAACTGTCCAGCTGTAGGGTATGTAAGGCTGACAAAGGGGTCAGGATTGGTTATATATTCATCAAAACTGATCAACATTTTACATACAGTAGTTATGAAATGTAGCTGTAAGTCATTGGCAAGAACATTGTAAAGTACCATGAATAACCAATTTATTCATGTAAGTAATGCTTCCAGTGTGTTGCTAATATTAATATGGTCGCTATCAAGTCCTTTTCAGTAAGCAAACAGGGTGCATCATATAATCCAGGTCAGTGGAGTAGATACCTATTTGGCCATGGATGCTTTATGATAATATGTTTATGTACATACATACATACATACCGTACATACATACATGCACAAAAGTGCTGAATGACACTGTTTTGAGAAGCAAAACTTGTATAGGTCGGTTTCTAATAAATTTAATCTGGCTGTGATTTGTGTGCCCCTTTAATTAAAAAAAATTAAATCATTTTTTTAAACGCTCCAAATTGCCTTTAAGTTTACCTATCTCATCAATGCTTAGATTTATTAAGTATATATTTTAAAGCAGATGAACAACCAGCTGTGAAAACTGAGCGCATGAGCGCACCACAACTCGTTAGAACTGGAACTACTCTCGCGAGAGGTATTACGTTAATGTGTCAAAATAACTTTACTTGTGAATCAAAGATGGACGTCGGTGGAAATGGTGGTGGATTTGATTGTCAACAATAAACAGAGAGCTATGTTACCTAACAAAAGCCGCGGAGAATTTGTCCGCAATCAAAGAAAAGATTCCGAGGTTTGGAATGACACATTCTTAAACATTTTCTTCCGTATGGACTTTGTTGAGCCTATATTGTTTGTCATAAGCCTAGTCTAGCAGCTAGTACAGCAAGCTAGCATACCATATAATTGGAGAAAACGTAGCTGGCTAGATATTTTAGCTAGCTAGCAGCAGGGCAGTAGACTGATCAGCTGCTGTAGTTTCATGTATTTATGATAAGGAAGGTTGTTATGCTAGCTGCTGCTTGCTATCTTTGCATACTACGTTCTAAGAGTTTTATGATTTCTTAGCTCGCTTACTTTTTTGACTGGTTGATCAAGCAACGAGTTTAATCCTGTTTGTATTTCTTAATCAATCCTTGCTATGACGAGTCTGGCAGTGTAGTTAGGGCTTATATAATATGAAAATGTGTAATATCTATATTTCAAATGTGCTTTTACACAGGGATTCTCCGAGTCTCCGGATCTTGAGTTTGAGTATGCCGACACAGACAAGTGGGCGGTAGAGCTATCAGGTGTGGTCTTTCTCTTACGTCATTTGTCTATAAATAATTTCATGCCGTCTCAGTATTAAATACCAATGTATATCACTCTTGTCACTGTGCCTTTGAAATGCATAATTTGTCATTCTTTTATTTTCAGAGTTGTACAGTTACACAGAGGCACCCGAGTTTGTTCTCAATAGGAAATGTTTTGAGGAAGACTTGAGAACCCACAGTGAGCACACCTGTCATTATATTCTACCCTCTTTAACAGGCCCTGGGTTATAGATGTATGGCAACACTTCATAGTTTAGTTGCTCCTTCACTATAATGCTGTGCAGTCACCTTATTTATGTCAAAACGCCCTTAAAACGGTCATTGATTCTGTTTGCTTTATGCTTGAATGCAGGATGTAACAATTCATCTTTTTTTCTCTGCTATCTTCCAGTTTCAGAGAAGAAATGGACGGAGCTGGGGGCTGCTCAGCACAAGGCCCACGCCATGCGGCTCCTGGACGGTCTGGAGGTGATCGCTCGGGAGAAGCGTCTGAAGGTGGCCAGAGCCATCCTCTACATGGCCCAGGGTACGCCCCCCTCATCATGTCCAACTGCTGTCACCTGGCCCACTTTTCAATTATTTAGATGATGTGATATCATATTATGTCATTATAATACCAGAATAATGTCATCATATATGATATTGGATTCAAGATTGAGAAACATGGAGCCATTAGTGAAAGCTTGGGCTTTTCATTCAAATCTATGTAGCAGGGTAAATAAATTGCATTCCTGTACAGTAGAAAGGAGAGGGAAACGAATGGCAGAGACTCAATGAAAGTTGCCCAGTTGCCCATCCAAACAAAACCCCTGTGAAGAGACGAGTCTCTCTTGTTAATGTTGAGGACGTTCTGTGAGGTTCCGCCACCATGTTCTCCTTCCCCGTGGGTCTGCAGGTGCGTTTGCCGAGTGCAGCTCTGAGGCAGAGGTGCAGCACTGGATGAGGTACAACATCTTCCTGCTGCTGGAGGTGGGGACCTTCTCTGCCCTGGTGGAGCTGCTCAACATGGAGATTGAGTACGTTTGTTTTCTCTCTCTCTCTCTATGGAAAGTGCCACAGAGATTCATCCAGGGTGAAAATGATGATGGTGGTGGATTAAGGATTTTCCTGTTTATTGTTTTTTTATATTTCTCACAGCAACAGCGCTGCATGTAGCAGTGCAGTGAGGAAGCCAGCGATCTCCCTGGCAGACAGCACAGACCTCAGGTGTGTGTGTGTGTGTGTGTGTGTGTGTCTGTCTGTGTACGCGCACGTGCTTGCACCTGCATTAGTGTCGTCTCATCGCTCATGCATGTGTTCGTCTGCTGCAGGGTGCTGCTCAACATCATGTACCTGATGGTGGAGACCATTCAGCAGGACGACCCAGCAGATCCACCTGAATGGAGAGCCACCAGGGAGACCTTCAAAACAGAGCTGGGTAAGAGTGTGTGTTAGTAGCAGTATGTGTTGGGTGGTGCTCACACATGGGTACCGTTTCACATCAACACCCATGAGGAGACCAGTCTTGACCACCTGATGTCTCCTGTGTCGTCGCTCTCCTCCAGGCTCTCCCCTGTACAACAACGAGCCCATCTCCGTCATGCTGTTCGGCATGGTGACCAAGTTCTGCAGCGGCCACGCCCCTCACTTCCCCATGAAGAAGGTGCTGCTGCTGCTCTGGAAGAGCATACTGGTGAGAGAGATTGATTCATTGAATCATTCATTGACGATTCATTCATTGAATCATTCATTTAGTGATTGATTGATTCATTTATTGATTCATTTACCCTTACCCCTGACCCTTACCCTGACCCTTTGTGTGGGCAGTTCACCCTGGGAGGCTTTGAGCAACTCCAGAACATCAAGGTTCACAAGCGCCAGGATCTGAGCCTGCCCCCCCTCCCGGAGGACAGCATCCGGGTCATCAGGAGCATGAGGGCGGCCTCGCCCCCGGCCTCCGCCTCCGACCTCCTGGAGCAGCAGCAGAAACGGGCGCGACGGGAACACAAAGTACAACTTCCACCTTCCCCTCCTATCACACTTGAGATGCTCACTGATTTGGTTTGATGAGACTTAAGTGTTCAAAGACACTTCATTCTACCCATTTTAGTACAGCTTGATCGCTCAGAGATGTAGGAATGATACATTTTTTAAGTGTGCCGACAGGGCTGTAGCCTTTGTCTAACACACAAGGTGACAGTAACCCTTGGTTGCTTTTCCTCACCCTCTTCTCTCCACCCCTCAACACACACCAACAGTCTCTGATCAAGCAGGACAACCTGGACGCCTTCAATGAGAAGGACCCGTACAAGAGTGACGACCCTCGCGAAGACGAGGACGACAATGATGACAACGACAACTCTTTAGAGGCGGAGCCTTTTCCCCTGGAGAGGGATGAGGTCATGCCCCCACCCATTCCTCACCCCCCCACAGAGAGGGTGTCCTTCCCCAAGGGTCTGCCCTGGGCCCCCAAAGTCAGGTAGGGAATGCACCCCTAGGAAAAGTCTCTGTCTATCCATACATTTATGCAGTTTTTAATAATCTAAAAAGTACAAAAAGGTTTTAAAGTAAAATTCTAAAAGTTTTAAAGTTCATTCTCAATAGGTGATGTGTGTCTACATTTTTATTCTAGCAGTATGCAATGTGTTTTGTTTGTCAATAAAATTGTGTATAGAGTTTTACCTTTATCTACACATACACATATGATTTTTTTTTCCTGCAGGGAAAAAGACATAGAAAATTTCCTGGAATCAAGTAGAAGCAAATTCATCGGTTACACACTTGGAAAGTAGGTGGAGTGCAGTAGTTGATCAGACTTTACAACAACCTGTCTTTTAAAGTTACGAGTGATTTCAATGATAGGTCTTCCATCTAAGTTCTAGCTACGTATGGCCTGTTCAATGGCCTACCTCTAATCGTCCTTTATGTATTTTGCGTGTTGCAGTGACACAGACACGGTTGTGGGCCTGCCCAGACCCATCCATGAAAGCATCAGGACCTTGAAGCAGGTACACAGGAAGAACAGCTCCCTCTGGTTCCCACCTCGGGTTTTCTCTCACTGAGGGAACGTACCATTCGACGCACAGCTCATTGATGTTGTGATGTTGTGTCTCTGCAGCATAAGTACATCTCCATCGCCGAAATTCAGATCTCCAAGGAGGAGGAGTTCCAGAAGACTCCTCTGTCCGGGGTGGGTACCAGGGCACTCTTCAGAACCTCCTCGAAACATAATGTGTTTTTTCTTCTCAAGATATATATTTTTTGACTGTGTTTGTGTGTGTGTACACACAGGGGGAAGAGGATGTGGATATGTGCTCTACTGAGCTACTTTATCAGGGCATTTTGCCCAGCCTCCCTCAGTACATGGTAAGAACCACATTCCAGCTACAAATCCACTAAGTTGAAATGAAGGATTCCAAGTCCTCCAGCTCTTCAGGACCTTATCCAAGTCTGGATCCACTGGGAGGGTTTTCATCTGTGTCTCCCTGGCTGTGTCCCTGTGTGTCAGATTGCCCTGCTGAAGATCCTGCTGGCTGCAGCTCCCACCTCCAAGGCCAAGACCGACTCCATCAACATCTTGGCCGATGTGCTGCCCGAGGAGATGCCGTGAGTTCACCTCAAACCAGCGGTCACTTCTCTCAGGGCTTCTAACATCAGCCCCAGGGCTGAATCCATACCGTGACTGTACCAGGGACAACGTTTGGCAGGAGAGTAAAGTGTGTGTGTGTGTTTCTTTGTTTGGGTGTTTTGTTGCGCTGCAGGACCACCGTGTTGCAGAGCATGAAGCTGGGCGTGGACGTCAACCGCCACAAGGAGATCATCGTGAAGGCCATCTCCGCTATCCTGCTGCTGCTCCTCAAACACTTCAAACTCAACCACATCTACCAGGTGCGGACCCTACGCACTCACACGGGACACGGACACACTCTCAATCACACATGGTGCAACCCATACAGGACACACACATACAGGGGAACACACATGACACACGCCTCTCCTCACGGTCTTTCATGTCGTCTTGCAGTTCGAGTACATGGCCCAGCACCTGGTGTTTGCCAACTGCATCCCTCTCATCCTCAAGTTCTTCAACCAGAACATCATGTCCTACATCACTGCCAAGAACAGGTATGCACCACATGCCGAGGGAGACCCTGTTCACCAGGCATACGGACGTTCCTCGGGCTCCTGTCACGAACGCTGTGTCACTCTGCCTCCTCTGTGTGTGTGTGTCCTCCAGCATCTCTGTGCTGGACTTCCCTCACTGTGTGGTGCACGAGCTGCCCGAGCTGACCGCTGAGAGTCTGGTGAGTTGAACCCCTCCCTCCTGTCCCTCACAGTGTGGACCTTCCCTCCATCTTAACCTTCTTGCCTTCCGTCCCTCATTTCCCCTCCATCCATCCCCGGCGTCCAGGGTGTGGATCTTGCCTCCAGTCCTTCCTTCTTTCCTTCATCCCCTCCCCCTCCCTCCATACCTCTCTCCAACCCTAGTGGGCCTCCCCATCATCCCTACTTTCCTTACTTCCATCCCTCATTCCCTCCAACCATTCTTCTCTCCAACCATGTGGTCCATCCATCATTCCGTCCATCCTATGAATTGAACAATCGATCAACAGAGTTGTATTAAGCCGCCATAATCAGTGGTTAGAGACATATTAATCACTTGCTGCAAAGTATGACATTTTGCAGTGACTTGTTGGATGTTCTGTTGGGCTTCTACAGGAAGCAGGAGACAATAACCAGTTCTGCTGGAGGAACCTGTTCTCCTGTATCAACCTACTGAGGATCCTCAACAAGCTGACCAAGTGGAAGCACTCTAGAACCATGGTGAGAGAACCGCCTATGGCGACCAGGCATAGAATGGACCCAGGAAGAGTAATGTCTACAGTGTAGAATAGTGTAGTGTCAGTAGTCAACCTAAAATATGGTCTGTTTACATACTGCTTGCAAACAGCCAGAATGTTCCAAGGCTGTGCATGTTCCAGGCGTGACACACTATGCATAATCCATGTCTCCTAGATGCTGGTGGTGTTTAAGTCAGCTCCCATCCTGAAGAGGGCGCTGAAGGTGAAGCAGGCCATGATGCAGCTGTACGTCCTCAAGCTGCTCAAGGTCCAAACCAAGTACCTGGGGCGCCAGTGGAGGAAGAGCAACATGAAGACCATGTCGGCCATCTACCAGAAGGTCCGCCATCGCCTCAACGACGACTGGGCCTACGGAAACGGTGAGTCATTGTCTGCCTTTCTGTCCCGGTAGTAACACTGCATCTCTGTGAACAAAGGTTGGTTGAGAGGCGGAACCCAATGCTGAGCGTCTGTGTTTCCCTGACAGCAGACCTGGACGCACGGCCGTGGGACTTTCAGGCTGAGGAGTGTGCGCTGCGGGCCAACATCGAGCGCTTCAACAGCCGGCGCTACGATAAGAACCAGACCAACCCCGACTTCCTGCCCGTGGACAACTGCCTGCAAAGCGTTCTGGGACAGCGCGTAGATCTGCCGGAGGACTTCCAGATGAACTATGACCTCTGGCTGGAGAGGGAGGTGTTCTCCAAACCCATCTCCTGGGAGGAGCTACTGCAGTGAGAGAGAGGAGAGGGGAGAGAGGGGCCAGGTCTTGTAGGTGAGGCTGATGAGGGATCTCCTCCTTCTCACAGACCTCTGCTAACACACTCGTCAGGGAGCAGCGAGGTCACTTCCTCCTCTCAGCTCCTTACAGCGTGTCGGCCAAGAGACACAATCCTCACTGCGTCTGAAAAGGTCCAAAGCATTATCCCTGCGTCACCCTCATACAGAAAGGACAGCTGGCTGAAAATGGACCTTGCACATGAATTTCCCCCAGAAAACTGGACCAAGCCCTGTTGTTCTGCTTCTACCCAAAGCAATTAAATGATTTAATTGCCTTGATTTTACTCGCTTTTAGGTTGTATTTATCTCCGTAACAACCGTTGATGACACATGACATACCCGATAGCCATCCCTGAAGTGAACGTTACAATATCCCTCAACACACACTATTAGGTCCACCTGTTGTGTCCCGTTTGTCCATGGGACCAGTCAGTCTGGCTGTCCAACACTACACAGCAGTGTTCTTACTAAGTGAAGGGACTGCTTCGGATCAAGTGCAAACAGCAGAAAGGTGTAACAGTGTGGAAGTAGTGTGACTGTTTTCTCAGTATGTTTAGGTATTTCCATGATGTTGTGGTTACTGCTTTAATCTCTAGTTGACCAGGCTCTACCCTCTCATTTCCATTCTGATTCCATTACTCTTTTGCTATTGGCCGATTGGCTGTTTGAGAGAACTCCAAGTTCTGAAACCCTTGGGATGTAAACTGTCCAGGACCCACAGCCTGAGCGTGTCACTATGAGCAGCACGAGGGTGCTGAGGGGGAAATGACTTGCTTTGACCCGTGTTTGCTGGAGTATGTCTAATAGATGGGTGAATGGCTGTGTGTGTGTGTGATAAGATTTTTACTCAAGGGAACAATTTTGTCCAAATCCATTTTAACATAATTTTACAGTTGCTCTTGTGCTTTTACAATAGTTTTTGTTTTTATTATGATGGTTAAGAAAATTGTATTGACCTGATTAAAAACCTTAGACAATGTTTCGATGTTGGGAACACCCTTATTTATGTAACTTGGCGGTTGTCAATCTGTTTTGCAATGGATGACTTTATAAATACTGTAATAAATATCCACACAGATGAGCAGGATTTGAGCATTCAATTTTGTGTAAAAATTCTAAATTGTGTAAAAACAAATCTCATATATACACCATATTATTCCAATAAAATGTACACAAGTTTTAAAAGGTTATTATGAAACTAACTTCACCTCGCTACAAAACCCAATGTTTTCACCATAAAAGATTGTAAAGAGTGCACAAGCCCACCAATTTAACATTAATAAATGCGAGGCCAAAGTTTTAGGTCATATTATAAAATAAAAGCAAATAATTATGTTGTTACGCCCATCATCAACTGATGTCTTTTAGTGTTTTTTACGGTGGCCCTGAAGTGCAAAACACACCCCCTAATATGAGTGCATCCCCCAAATGAAAACACCCCCCCCCAAATACGAGTCAAAATCTTGTTCTGCGGATGCAAATTCATTTCTGCGAGTGCAAAATATTATTGACTCCATAGACGACGGTCGTCTGTACTTTTTCTCCCGTGAATGTTAAGCTAACTAGAAGGTAGGCTACTAGCTAAAGCCACTTTGGTGACTGATAAACGATAGACTGCTGTAGGGATGTCTAACGCTACAAATAGTTTTCAGAAAAACATTTCATGTTAAATCTCTTTTGTACAGTAATATACAGAGTTTAGTAGGCTATCTACACCAACCAGAAAGAGGTCGACA
>CAEFZP010000880.1:0-30005 GCA_903064625.1 Mallotus villosus
CGCCGCTAGTCCTACAGCTGACTACCTCTACATCCTCTCCTATCTTCGTCGTGTGCCCTACGTCTTTGCAACCTCTACATTCTCTCCTCTCTCTCTTCTGTTCCTGACATCTTGGCAACCTCTACATCTCGCCTCTATTCCCACCGTACATCTTACTAGCTCTACAGCATCTCCTCTCTTCTTTCTGTGTCCCTACGTCTTGCAACCTCTCCATCTCTGCCGTCTCGTTCTCTGTTCCCGTACATACTGGGACTAGCTCTACATCTCTCCGCTCTGCTCTTCGGTTTCCCGACGTCTTGCCAACCTCACATCTCTCCTCTCTTCTTCTGTTCCCTTACATCCTTACTAGCTTCTACATCGCTTCTCTCTTCTTCTGGTCCCTACATCTTTACTACCCTGGCCGAACACCTGAATCTGCAGGATGTGTGAAACAGTGTAGTGACGGACATGCCAGCTAGCCCCAATGAAACTACTCTGCCTACTTCAACACAGCACGTCATAACACTAACAACTCGCTCGTTTCAAAATGGCCAAGCAGCAATTTTCAGTCCTGATGAAAACATGGGAACGTTTTTACATAATGCAAATGACCTCTGTGGACATGGTTTCTGACAAGCTGTTGGCTTGTACATTGTCAGAGGCCCTGTTTGGAACAGCGGGAGACCATGGCACAGGCTAGTACTCTGCGTTACAAACAACAAAAACTGGGAAAACGGATTATAGAGTCCGTTTTATTTCTCCACAGAATAAAAGCAAAACCTCATAGCAAACCGTAATCGAAGGCCTGCGCACTTTAGCCGGCAATGCCTTGAGGATAATTGTAGCATGAATAGCAGCGCATCATATCCAACTCACGTCTACAAGGAAAACTCCGGTTTACTCAAAGTAAACTAATCAGTATTCAAGCCTTGGGCTACACCAGTTAATAGCGGGCCATGTCCAGGGATGTTGAGATGGTATTCAGATAAAACATCGCTGCACAAGTCAGTGCGTTTGGCAGAGCAAACGCTAGATTAAACAGAGGATGGCAACGTAACGACTCGAGACAAGTCCTTAACGTACAATAAGTGGAAGCCGAATCCACACACTGTTCCCCCAAAGGAATCTAGCATTTTCAAAAGAATGCTATTAGCGTGTCTGATGAGCAACCGTCTCCCAAACAAAATACGTTATCAAAGGAGAGTACTGGGAGAGTAATAACGTACGGTTCCTACTCTGAAGTGAATGAGAGGAGGCATGTGTGTTTGGTTCTTTGGAATGGGATGTTTTTCCTTTGTAGGAGTGCCAACTCGCTCTGTCTGTTCGATCGCCTGCGTGCACTTTCTGCTCGCGCTGAAAGAACTCTGCTAGCCGTATCACAACACACACATTTGCTTTGAAATGACCTTCACGAAGAAATTGAAATTCCCAAGCGCTCTGAGTCTCTGCTCATCGTGGTCTGCCGTTTCATTCCTGTCTCTTCTCCCTCGCACTTGTCCATTTCTCTCTCCCAACAAGCCCTCCCTCCAAATGACAAAGGATTGTAATCTATCTCTTTTCCTCCTCCCTCCGCCCCCCCCCCCCCCCCCCCCCACCACCTTTGTTGTTGAGAGGAGATTACAATGCTTGTCATGTGGAGGGAGGGGGCTTGTTGGGGAGAGAGAAATGGACAGAGTGCGAGGGAGGAGAGACAGGGACTGAAACGGAGAGACCAAGATGAGCAGAGACTCAGAGCGCTTGGGAAATTTTCATTTCTTCCGTGAAGGTAGATTGTCAAAGCAAATGTGTGTGTTTGTGATAAGGCTAGCAGAGTTCTTTCATCGCGAGCAGAAAAAGTGCACGCAGACGATCTAACAGACAGAAGCGGTTGCACTCCTACAAAGGAAAAAACATTTTTTTTCCCATTCCAAAGAACCAAAACAACATGCCTCCTCTCATTCACTTCAGAGTAGGAACCGTAACGTTAATTACTCTCCCAGTAACTCTCCTTTGATAACGTAATTTTGTTTGGGAGACGGTTGCTCATCAGACACGCTAATTAGCATTCTTTTGAAAAAATGCTAGAATTCCTTTGGGGGAACAGGTGTGGATTCGTCTTCCACTTATTGTACGTTAAGGACTTGTCTCGAGTCGTTACGTTGCCATCCTCTGTTTAATCTAGCAGTTTGCTCTGCCAAACGCACTGACTTGTGGCAGCGATGTTTATCTGATACCATCTCAACATCCCTGGACATGGCCCTGCTATTAACTGGTGTAAGCCAAAGGGCCTTGAATACTGATTAGTTTACTTTGAGTAAACCGGAGTTTTCCTTGTAGACGTGAGTTGGATATGATGATGCTGCTATTCATGCTACATATCCTCAAGGCATTGCACGGCCTAAAGTGCGCAGGCCTTAGATTACGGTTTTGCTATGAGGTTTTGCTTTTATTCTGTGGAGAAATAAAACGGACTCTATAATCCGTTTCCCAGTTGTTGTTTTGTAACGCAGAGTAGCTAGCCTGTGCCATGGTCTCCCGCTGTTCCAAACCAGGGCCTCTGACAATACAAGCCAACAGCTGGTCAGAAACCATGTCCACAGAGGTCATTTGCATTATGTAAAAACGTTCCCATGTTTCATCAGGACTGACTGAAAAATTGCTGCTGGCCATTTTGAAACGAGCGAGTTGTTAGTGTTATGACGTGCTGGTGTTGAAGTAGGCAGAGTAGGTTTCATTGGGGCTAGCTGCATGTCCGTCACTACACTGTTTCACACATCCTGCAGAATTCAGGTGTTCGGCCAGGGTAGTAAAGATGTAGGGAACAGAAGAAGAGAGGAGCGATGTAGAGCTAGTAAAGATGTAGGGAACAGAAGAAGAGAGGCGAGATGTAGAGGTTGCAAAGACGTAGGGAACAGAAGAAGAGAGGAGAGATGTAGAGCTAGTAAAGATGTAGGGAACAGAAAGAAGAGAGGAGAGATGTAGAGGTTGCAAAGACGTAGGGAACAGAAGAAGAGAGGAGAGATGTAGAGCTAGTAAAGATGTAGGGAATAGAGGAGAGATGTAGAGGTTGCACAAGATGTAGGGAACAGAAGAAGAGAGGAGAGATGTAGAGGTTGCAAAGACGTAGGGAACAGAAGAAGAGAGGAGAGATGTAGAGGTAGTAAAGATGTAGGGAATAGAGGAGAGATGTAGAGGGTTGCAAAGATGTAGGGAAACAGAAGAGAGAGAGGAGAGATGTAGAGGTTGCAAAGATGTAGGGAACAGAAGAATAGAGGAGAGATGTAGAGGTTGCAAAGATGTAGGGAACAGAAGAATAGAGAGAGAGATGAGTAGAGGTTGCAAAGATGTAGGGAAGAGAGGAGAGATGTAAGGTAGTGAAGATGTAGGGAAGAGAGGAGAGATGTAGAGGTAGTGAAGATGTAGGGAACAGAAGAAGAGAGGAGAGATGTAGAGTAGTAAAAGGATTGAAGACACAGCCATGGAATGTACTTTGGATGTTCTGTCAATGGTTTGAGTATCGGATCTTGAAACTGCACTTGAAGCTTTTTGAAAGATGAACAAGGTGAAAAGCCCTTGACGAACCTTCTGGTCTGTGTCTACAGTATCAGATAAATCCAGTATTTTATTCCCGTGTGCAAGATGGGCAAAAAAGTTGCAATGAATAGAGAGAGGTTGAGTAAGACTCGAGCAGAGTCTTTGAAAGGAATGTTGACAGACTAACGCAAACTCTTTAATCAAAATGCTGATTACAGTCAGAATGTGAGTCTGAAAAACACAAACTGCCAACAAGGGGGGAGGACTGCCAGCCTTGTCAGGAATTTACATTGATTTGGAAAGAAAAGGGTAATTTACCTCTCTATTGATAGAAGAGAAGAAAGAGGAGGGGGGAGAAGAGGGAGGAGAAAGGAGGGAGAGATAGAAGGAGGGAGAGGAGATGAGAAAGAGAGAAGGAGAGGTAGAGAGAGAGCGAGAGAGAGAGAGAGGAGAGAGATAGGAGAGAGAGGAGATAGAGGGGCGGAGAGAAATAAAGATGGAGCGAAGCAAGAGCGAGGGAGTAGGGGGAGTGTTGTGGGGACTGTGGGAATTTCTCTGATTGTTTCAATTTGTTCTGAAAAACTCTTAAGCCTTTTCCCAAACCATAGCATATTTTCCTCACATATTTGAAGAATATGGAGGATGAGGGGGAAAAGAGAAAAGTTAAGAAAGAGAAAGTAAGGGAACCCGATAAAAAAAAGCGAAAGGTGCAAAGATAAAAAGAAGAACAGAGGAGAGAGAGAGAGCGCACTTTTATTCATTGTTCTTTAGTGTCTGGAGAGGAGGAGAGAGAGTGAGAGAGAGAGAGAGGGGATGGGGCGGTAGAGAAGAGAGAGAGAAGGCGACGAGAGGAGCGAGAGAGAGCGCGAGAGTATAGAGAGAGGTGAGGGAGAGAGGGGGGTGGGGAGAGAGAAGATAGAGGAGAGGGAAGGAGGAAGAGAGAGAGAGCAGCGAGAGAGAGGGAAGGGGGAGAGAAGAGAAGAGAGGGAGAGAGAGAAGAGGAGAGAGCGAGAGAGTAGTGTTTCTCTCTCCTCCTATCTCGATTATCTATATGTATATTATAACCTCTATATAGCATTGCTCTCTCTCTCATTCTCTCTCTCTCTCTCTGTCTCTCGTGTGATCTATTCTCTGGTGTATGTATCTCTAGCTATCTATTTTTTTCTACCTCTATCTCTCCTTCTCTCTCTTCTCTCTCTCTCTCTCTCTCTCTCTCTTGTCTTTTTAAGTCTCCTGCTGTGACGATTGTATCTATGAAGTGTGTAAAACCACAACTCAACAGTCAAGTCACTGCCTGACAGTCAGCATTGTCAGCAGGCGTGAAAGATGGCGATTGGAGGAGAAGGTCAAACATGCGAGAACACAGGATTCTGTGCATGGCATACGGCTTGTTTGTGAGGAAATCGGGGGTCTACCGACTTGAAACGGAATGTCCCAAAGTTGCTTAAGAACCGGCGTGAATGTGGGTTTCGCTTCCTACAACAACATTGGAACTGTTGTGGTAACCACAGCTCTAGTTTTAAAAGTTATTTTGGTTTCCTTTTTTTAAGGAAGCTGGTTTTTCAGCTGGCTGATGTAGAAGTTCAGGGTGAGCAATGTTTCAGTAACACACAAACTGACTCTTTCACCTCGATTTGTCACACATTACGTGACATGTTATACCGAGTCATGAGCTGCCAGGAATTGCAATCAGAGTGGCGAACATCATTACCCATGGCATTACACTATATTAGCTAAAAATAGTGTGTGTGTGTGTGTGTGTGTGTGGTGTGTGTGTGTGTGTGTGTGTGTGTGTGTGTGTGTGTGTGTGTGTGTGTGTGTGTGTGTGTGTGTGTGTGTGGTTGTGTGTGTGTGTGTGTGTGTGTGTGTTGTGTGTGTGTGTGTGTGTGTGTGTGTGTGGTGTGTGTGTGTGTGTGTGTGCTACCTCCCTCTCTCTCTTCCTCAGACGAGATCAGAGACAAGTCAGAAGGGTAAGGTGTGTGTGTGTGTGTGTGCGCGCTCCTCTCTCTTCTCAGAGATCATAGACAAGTCAGAAGGGTAAGAAGCCACCAGCATGCTGTGCAGCTGCATTAACTTGAGGACAGGTTGTGATATTGCTTTGACAACCTCTTACCCTTGGGGGTCAGACTGCTGTTGTGTAGTCCTGGTCTCACGTCCACACTCTCCTTAGCTCTTCCTGAAGCCGTCAGACCGCAGTGTTTCCCTACGCAGTGTTTCCCCTACGCAGTGTTTCCCCTACGCAGTGTTTCCCCTACGCAGTGTTTCCCCTACGCAGTGTTTCCCCTACGCAGTGTTTCCCCTACGCAGTGTTTCCCCTACGCAGTGTTTCCCCTACGCAGTGTTTCCCTACGCAGTGTTTCCCTACGCAGTGTTTCCCCTACGCAGTGTTTCCCCTACGCAGTGTTTCCCCTACGCAGTGTTTCCCTACGCAGTGTTTCCCCTACGCAGTGTTTCCCCTACGCAGTGTTTCCCCTACGCAGTGTTTCCCCTACGCAGTGTTTCCCCTACGCAGTGTTTCCCTACGCAGTGTTTCCCCTACGCAGTGTTTCCCCTACCATTATATTGGGGGCCCGCCAACCCCAACGGCCCCCCCCGCCCCCCCTGGAAGGTCAAGTTTGTTTTGCAACTTTTTTTTGTATCTTTTTTCATAGATAATTATTTTGGAAAAAAAATAAATGTTATAGTGCCAGATCACCAAAAAAGTCATTTAATGTTACTTTTCTGTAAAACAGGTCTATAGCTTGCTCTTTGATTTTATTTATCCCTGAAGCTGTACGACTGTCATGTGACACAAACCTCCCAGCTCTCCTGTCCTCCTAACTAAACCACAGTATTAAAACTGATGTTTTGGTTATATTTGTTAAGTTCACGTACCGCTGTGAAGCGGTTTGTGATGTCTTGTAGGTCTGTTGACGGGTTGGTTTGACCTTAGGCAGCCTTGTGATCCATTAAACGGACTGTTGACGGGTTGTCCTGCTTTGCTGATTGGTTACATACAGCCTTTTTCCTCACATCTCATGTGTAACGTGCTACATTTGACTCCGTTTAGAAAGCTGTTTAGAAAGCTGTTAAACTTTACTATCCCATGAAATGACACATGGTTGCTCGTGTCAGAGCATGGAAGCATGCATGGTAATTGGCACCATATTATCCCCGTTGGTGTTGTGTTCCAAAACAGTGGACCAGTTATTATTTCTGTTTATGATTATGGTCCTTATGCTAGCCATGTCATTGTCAAAAACCTCAGATCAGCTTTTTTTGGGGGGGATAGTGAGATGTTTTATTTGGTGTTGGGTCTAGTGCAGTGGTTCTCAAACTGCTCCTCAGGGACCACCTGTCCTGCATGTTTTAGATGTTTCCCTGCTCCAACACACCTGATTCAATCGGTTTGAGAACCACTGGTCTAGTGTGATTGTGTGTGTGTGTGTGTGTGTGTGTGTTTGTGTGTGATTTCATTCTATGTTTCAACTCCGAGGTCTATCGGCGGGCCTGTGCAAGCACAAACCAGACCACCCTCAGCCCACCGTTGTAATCTGCCTGGCAACATCTTATCCAGAGAGAGAGAGAGAGAGAGATAAAGACAGGCCGAGGTGCCTGGTCCTGAGGCAGGGGACACGGGGAGAGAAAGAAGCAGAAGCAGACGGGCTGATAACACTGTGAGGAGAAGATACCGATAGTGGATGAGCATGTGTGATGTCACCAGCCTAATCCTGCCCTCTGTGTATGACAGACTGAGGGGTCTGGCCCAGAAGGGTTCGGTTTGACCAGTACACCCCCCTCCATCAGCAAGTCTTGGGAGGAGGTGGATGGGGGAGGAGGGATGGGGTATGAGGAGGGCTGGGGGGGGAGAAGGGAGGGGGCTGGGGGAGGCTAGACACAGCAGTTGGTTCAGCTGTGATAAGGGAAGCCAATACTGTAGAGAAAAATAGGACAGATAAAGACCAGTGATTGCTTAATCCAAACAGGACACACCACTGTGTGTGTGTGTGTGTGCGTGTACGCGCTTCAGCTCGAGTGTGAGTGTGTGTGATGCTTTAGGGGGGCTACTGAGGGAGGAGGGGGGGGAGGGAGGGAGGAGGGAGGGAGGAGGAGGAGGGGGAAGGTGATGGTCGTTGACGGTGGGGGGGCAGCACTATTGTCCTGGCAGGGTAATCTCCCTCCATCTTGGCGGAAGGGTAATGGAGGCTTTGATACCAGGTGCAGCTCCTCTCTCCTTTCAGGAGGCAGGTCTCCATGCCAAACCCAATTGGATGAACCTTTTATTGTCTGGCCCGCTCTGTGTTATGGTCTGGCTGTGAGGTGTCTGGCTGTGCCTCACTGTTTGGACAAAACCCTGTGGGCCAAGACTGGGAGCAAAAGATAGGTCTGGGGAAATGAGCGAATGACAGACAGAGAGACACATAGCGATGGCGTGGTGCGGCGAGCTGTCTCTGGACAGGGCGATGAGAGACGCGAGAGAGAGAGAGATGCAGGAGTCTGTCGAAGAGAGAGATGAGAGAGAAGAGAGAGATGACGGAGACGAGAGAGAGAGAGGAGGAGGGAGAGAGAGGAGTGAGAGCAGAGAGGAGAGGAGAGAGAGAGAGAGAGAGAGAGACCTGAGGATGGAGAGAGTCGTAGACTGAGCCAGAGAGAGGAAGGATGAAAAGATGGAGGTGTATCCAGCAGGAGCTTCTGATGATACATTCTCCCGTAATGCGCTTATCCTAATTAAAGACGCGGTCGTCTTTCTCAAGTCTCGACGCGTGGCTAATTACCAGACCGTTAATCACCCAGCGTTGCTCGATCGAGCGTTGTGACGTAGAGACACACCACCCAGAGTGCTCAGGAAGGGAAGCTAGACCAGGGAACACACTGGGCAGAAGGACAAGAGATCTTCAAACTAAGTTTGTGTGGACAAAAATGTCGTTTTGTGTTTGTGTGTCGAGGGAGGAGGGCAGCAGAGAGGGGCTGAGCTTATTACTGTCCATTACGTTTGTTTGTGGGACTTGTCCAGACCCTGAAGGATTAGAGCTGATCGGAGGCTTGGAAGGGGGATTTTCACAATCACGTGTGTGTGTGTGTGTGTTTGTTTGTGTGTGTGGTGGTGTGTGAAAGGGCTTTTGGTGTAAGTGTGAGGCAACATTTACTGCTCCTGACAGGCCAGCACAAGACCCAGAGGGCTGGGGTTGCCAGGTGACAGAGTTGCTAACTGTAGAAGATACACGGCGAGTGGTAATGAAATCTCCTGTAGCTCACTGCAGGGGTAAACTCACAGAGGAGCAGGGCGTCTCTCTCCACACACACACACAGCAAGCATCACGGTGTGGCTTCGTAAATACACGACATACCATAACATCAGTAACATGGCAACATCAAATGTATTCCATGCTAGCGTGTGGTTGTGAGTGTTCCCAATTGGCTATGGATCTCCCTGTCTTGTTAGAGCAAAAAGACAGCTGTTTAAAGCATACAAGGTGTGTGTCTCTGTGTGTGTGCGTGTATATGTGTGTGTGAGTTGTCGGTGTGTGTGTTGTGGGTGTGCGTGACTGTGTGTGTGTGTGCGTGTGTTTATGTGTGTCTGTGTATATGTGTGTGTGTGTGTGTGTGTCTCTCTGTGTGTGTGTGTGTGTGTATCTCTGTGTGTGTGTGCTCTGTGTGTGTGTGTCTCTGTGTGTGTGTGTGTGTGGTGTGTGTGAAGCCAGTGTTCAGGGTCACACACTCCAGAGCTCCGCAGGCTACAGAGAGGCTAATGAGACTCTGAGGCCCAGGGCCCGCTCTGCTTCTCAGGGAAAGCTCACAGAATGTCCCCTGGGAATGTGGGCTTCAGTCTGGGGTGGGGCACGCCTCCTGTAAGGCCAGGCGTGCGTCAATACCAGAGCCTCTGAAGGGATTCTCTGGAGGTGCTTCACATTTTTACACGTTTGGGACCGTTCCCTTGGTTTCAAGGTACCGGATGGACCCTCATGCTGAACGGACGGTGATGGCCAGGTGTGGACGGTGGGCGGAGAGGAGGAAGGTGTTGGGAGAATATATTATCTCCCTGTCATGTATCCCTTCAGGGAGAATCACACTCTTGGACCTCTTGCTCGAGTGGCTGTCGAAAAAACCAGATGTGGGGGTTCTCGCATCTACGCTACTATCGATCTCTAGAGAGAGGCGGCGCGAGAGCGGAGGAGGGAGGGAGAGAGAGGAGCGGGCGAGAGCGAGAGGGAGGGAGGCAGAGCAAGAGGGAGGGAGGAGAGACGAGAGGGCGGAGAGAGACTTCGCTCGTGATCGATCTCGGCGGAGTGCTCTCTTCAATCTCTCAGTTCTGCTCCTCTCTCCTCTCGATTCCATCTCTCTTTCTTCTCTGTCACTCACACACAAAGGTGCTTCTTATATCCACGGAGGATAAGAGAAGCTAGATGTCCGACCCTGGTTGTGTCTTGGTGCTGACGTCATCATTTGGAATGGAAGGGTCTGCTGTGACCTCGTTTGACCTCAGAGAAACAGGCTGTCGTAAAAGCTGTGACCCGAGGGGAAAGTGACGGCTTCTAATGGATGAGCTTCACTCTTCATCTGGACAAAGAGGAAGACCTCCTCTTTTGTCTGTTTCATTAGCTGATGTGGCGTTTAGCTGTCTCCAGAGACACACCACACTCACACACACACACACACACACACACACCACACTCCAGAGACGGGGCAACAGAAGGACAAAGCCAGCTTCCTGCCTCCGTAACCGATGACTCTTAACTCACACCAGCGTTTACCGTGCCAGCACGGCTGTGTTGTGGTAATGGATTTTCTCGTCAGAAGTGACATAGCAGAGCGACGAATGGATCGCCTTCAAGAAACCTACAGTCAAGGTTAGAAATCACTTTGCTGGAGCGTTTCTGTTCCCAGCTCCTCTCGCTGCCTGGGCGCGTTGACAAAGAAGAGTGTTGCAGCATAGTGCTCTCCTGCCCACACTGCCAACTAACCTTGAGGAAGAGGAGGAGGAGGAGGAGGAGGAGGAGGGGAGAGGAGAGCTGGGCTGCTGGAATTCAAAAGGTGGAGCGTCAGCGTAGTTTAAAAGGTGTGAGACGAGTGGAGAAAGAAGCTTTGGCCCGCAGGTATCCATGGTTACCTTGGTTTTATTGCTGTTTGTCTTGGATGACAGACGTAATAAAAAGTGTTGGGTGAGAAATGCCCGGCCGAGGAGGGTAACGGTTGGGTTGGGGCTCACACACATTAAGATCACAACACCATCGGTTCTCACTCCAGTCTGCTGTCTATCTTTCTTTTTGTTTAGTTCTGTGGGTATAGCAGGAGGTGAGAGAGGAAGAAGCGGGAGAGAGAGAGAGAGAGAGAGAGAGAGATACTGAGAGAGAGAGAAGCGAGATGAGAGAAAATAGAGCCACTCGCTGATCTCTCCCCATCTCGATCTCTCCACTCTCTCTCTCCTCTCCCCTCTCTATCTCTCTCTCTCTCCTCTCCCTGTCTCTCTCTCTGCACACACACACCTCTGCACCCTTCTGGTTTACATGTTTATTACCTGCACAGGGGCCTCATTACACCTGATTGGATAGCCTGTGAACATCCAGACGCATCATCTCTCAGCCAGCTCTTCCAATTAAGATGTAGAGCTTCAGGACTCACAGGTATGTTATTAAGAAAGACCAAATGGAAAAATTAAGTGTCTCTCACAGCCGTCGCGACCGAGCTCAGTGGTAGGCAGAGATAATGAAATATAGAGGCAGTAACTCATCCGTGTTCCAGCTAGCGAGGCAGAGAGAGGAGGGGGGGGAGGTGTGTGTGTGTGTGTGTGTAGGATATGAGGGGCATTTCACACACTGTCTCCAGGTAGGACGGACATCTCGCCCATTGTCAGGCGCGTGCGGTCAGCGATTTGACGCTCGCACGCCTCTCAGGCGGAGGAAGCCAGGGTGTCTCTGTTCCTCTCCCCCGCCCCCGCCTATTCAAGCCTCTGAGTCTTAAATGAAGTGAAGACAGGAGGTGTTGCCCCCCCTCCCCCCCTCCAGCTCCAGTCTGTAGAGGAGTGTGTTGCTCCAGCTCCAGTCTGTAGAGGAGTGTCTACTCCCTCAGTCAGGCCCCAATCTAACTCCTGCCCCTCAGAGGACTGTAGAGTGTAGACACACACACACACACACGCCTGTCACACACACACACGCTTGTCACACACACAACAACACACACACACAGTCTCTGTGGAACACTTACACACACACACACACACGCCTGTCACACACACACACACGCTTGTCACACACACACACACACTCACACACACACAGTCTCTGTGGAACACTTACACACACACCCACACACACACACGCCTGTCACACACACACACACACACACAGTCTCTGTGAAACACTTACACACACACACCCACACACCAACACGCCTGTCACACACACACAACACAGACACACACACACACAGTCTCTGTAAAACACTTACACACACACACACTTTCTCTCTACGGGGGGTCTTGGAAGAATTGAAGATTCAGCTCTTATTATCCAGAGAAAGGACAGTGTTTAGAGGAGCCGTTTGGAGAGATATGGAGAAGGCAGGGGGAGGGCGAGCGAGAAGAGAGAGAGAGAGAGAGAGAGGGAGAGACAGAGGGAGAGGGAGAGACAGAGAGAGAGAGAGACAGAGGGAGAGAGAGACAGAGAGAGAGAGAGAGAGAGAGGGGGTCCTATGGAGCGTTTTCATTTCAGCAGAGCTATAAATCACACAGGAACTAGTGGAGAACACTAACTCCTCCCTCTGCATGTGACTCGTATTTCGGTACAGTAGAGAACATGGAACTATCCATTATCCTGCTTCACTTATCTGATCAATGCCCCTGGTTTGAGATGGTGAACGGTGGAAAGCCGTATTGTACTGCTCTGCGTGATAACGCTGGAGCTGTGATGGTCCACTATCACACGGTGTTCATCTCCTCAGAGTGTGTCGCTGGGAGGGAACAATACCCTTGGGGGTTCTGGGTGATCTCACACACACACACACACACACACACACTCGCTCACACACACACTCACACACACACACACACACCAACACACACAAACACACACTCGCTCACACACACACTCAACACACACACACAACACACACACACACACACACCACACACACACACACACACACACACTCGCTCACACACACACACCACACACACACACACCACACTCACACACTCGCTCACACACACTCACACACACACACACTCACACACTCGCTCACACACACTCACACACACACTCGCTCACACACACACACACACACACACCACACACACACACACCACACTCACACACCACACACACACACACGCCAGGCTCATTTTCTAAAACAATCCCCAGAGACGTGACACCTCCTGTTGTGACATCACCAACTGTTACTATGTCATTTAACTGGACTACAATAAAGTCCAAACGGTGATAGACCAGCGCTAAAGGTCCTACATGTCTGCATCTGCTTCTCTCTGTGTCCGTTATGATCATGATCCAGCATCAGTTTGTCTTTACTGTCCGACATCAGTGAGAGCCATCAAGCTACGCTCTGGTGGTTTCCCGGACCGAAGGGTGTCGAACAGATCGTCCCTGCTGCACGCCACTCTGACGATGCAGCCTGGGGAGCGAACATCACCGCAGACGGCATTGATCGTCTCAGGGACGCGGCCCATATCAAATCAGACAAAGGGTAGCATTCCTGGCATACAAATGAGCCAATCAAATGTGCCCACACATCACCGGCGAGACTTAAACACGGAGCAGACGAAAACAACAGATTTCTATCAGTTCAATTCAAATCAACTTGAGTTTAATTGATCGTTCGTGAGACGGGCGAGAGGAAAAGGAAAGATGGAGATTTTCGCTTTTTAAATTAAATTGTGCGTGCGTTGTAGTGGTGGAGAGGGGGAGGGGGGTGGAAAGAGTCAAGGAGACAAGCTGCTCTGAAAGGCCTCGAATGATTCATTAAAAACCCACCGTCACTGGAGGATGAAATGGGCGGTGTGGTTGTGAGTGAGTGAAGGGTGATTAGTGGAAAGTGTGTGTGGGGGTGAGGGAGGGTGGAGGGGTGAGGGAGGGGTGAAAGGGTGTGAGGGTGGGGTTGAGTGGTTTGCTCCGTGTGTCTGAAGGATAATTAGCGATGAGGAGGGACTGTGCTCTGATGGTGTGGCGTCGTCTGAAGGTCTGTCTCTCTCCAGGAGGACTGGAAGCCAGTCCAAGCATCATCTACATCCTCTTCTTTCTCTGGCTGGTCTCTTTGCTTTCTCTGCAGTCTCCTTTCCAGCTGTGAAAAACAAGCCACAGTTATACCTACTTTCTCTGAACATTCTATCCCTAGCCTTTAGGGTTTTTATAAAAACCTGCCATTGATTTTCCACAATCAGAAGCGTGTGTCTATCAATATCTCCTGTTCTCGGTCCCAATCAATCGTAAGGGCCACGCACTCAGAGAGTGGTTAATAATAAAGGCCTCTGCTCCATTATAAACTCAAGTATGCTGTCACCTTCTCTCTCCCAGCTCCTGGAGTTAAACTTGTGTCAAGATGCCTCTATAGCGGCAGCATGAATAACCCGGGTGATGGGATAAAACACAGACAATAAATGATTCCTCCTATCCACTCTCCTCCTCCTACGCTCCTCTCTCCTCCGATCAGATCCTCGCCGCCGATCCCCCACATATCCACTCGCGACATAGCCCCATACCCGTCTCTACTCTCCCCCCCCTCCCCCCTCCTACTCCTCTCCTCTCTCCTCCTCTCCCCCTATCCACTCCACTCCTCTCGTCCTCTCCCCCCCTCCCCTCCTCCTCTCCCCCCCTCCTCCCCTCTCCTCCTCTCCTCCAGTGAGTGACAGACAGCCGGTGTCGTTCTGAGGCAGTAGTGTTAACATATGAATGACATCCCTCATGATGATCCACTCTTCCTAACGTCCCGCTATGCCGGTAACGATGATAAACCTGGGGACCCTCACCCAGAGGACGGAGGTAATTACCGGGGCGGTGGAGATCTCCCCCCCCCCGCGCCCTCTGCCAACGCAGGGGTCCGACACCCTGCCGGTGCTGCCGTGGCAACAGATGCCTCTGTGCCTCTCGACGCTGTGTGGGCTCATCAGGAAGTCACGGGTCCTGAGGGGGGAGGAGAGGGGGGGGGGTGACGAATGAAGAGCGAGAGTGAGAGTCATAGGAAGAGGGGGGAGGGGAAATGAAGTGAGAGAGAAGGAGGGGAAGGGGTAATGGGACAGATGAGCTGGATGAAGAGAGAGAGAGAGGGAGGTAGAGAGAGGTAGAGAGAGACAGAGAGAGAGAGGGTAGATGAAGAGAGAGAGAGAGGGAGGGAGGACAGGGCAGCCACACACCTGCAGCCGTACAGGAAGACAAAGGGCAGTAAGGATGGAATCAGCCTGATTACAGTTCCTACCCTCCCCTGTGTGTGTGTGGTGTGTGTGTGTGTGTGTATGAATACCAGATGACCTGCAGTGTAGGGTTTGGCTGTGGCTGGATGGGGTCCGAGGGGTACTGTAATTGGTTGAGGCCTTCTCACCGACACACACCAGCACGGTGCGGCACTGTGTGTGTGTGTGTGTGCAGCCCTGTGTGGTGTGTGTGTCCCGCCGTGTTGCTGCCTAATTGCTCCGTGCGAATATTTAGGCCCATTAAAAGGTGCGAGACACCCCTCCTGCCTTTTCAGCCCTGAGAACAGATGGTACAGCACGATATTAGGATGCTGTTTAGCTAATTACCACGTCTCTCTGGGTCCAGTGGGGGCCAGCGACCAGCCTCACCTCCCCTCCACAGCCCCCCCAATTTCACCCCATCAACCAGCCTCGCCTCACCTCCACAGCCCCTCCCAACCTCACCCCATCAACCAGCCTCCCTCACCTCCACATTCTAACCCCCAACCCAGCACACACACACACACACACACACACACACACACATAGACGACCACCTTCCCCAAGGTCTTGGTCAAGTGCTAGTGGGGGTGATTGGGCTGGAGGTGTGTGTGTGTGTGTCTGTGTGTGTGTGTGTGTGTGTGTGGTGTTGTTTAGCCTACGGTGAGAGTGCAGAAGGATGAGGGAACTGTCGAAATGATCGTGTTAGATGACACTGATGGTAGCCATGCTAACAGCACAGTATAGCTAGCAGAGAGGGAGAGGAACATGACCCTGGTTAAATCTGGCACATGTACATGATGTGACTCAAGTGTTCATGTTCATTCACGTGCTTCGTGCCTTTCTAAATAAATAAAGAAAACAGACTAAACCTAAACAAAGAACATGCTGTCCATGAAGTGAACTCTGCTCTGGTTGCGGAAAATCGTCAGCTTGTTAAACTCACACACACACACACACACACACACACACACACACACACACACACACACACACGCACGCACGCACGCACACACACACACACACACACACAAGTGAACAGTTATATTTGCCGAGGACATGACCCCACCTCGGGAATCGGGCCCCATGCCTAGACCCCCCCCCTCCCCCGCCCCCCCCTTTTTAAACCAGGCCAAGGGCCCCCCCCTGATCTAAAGACAGTGTTGATAGGAGGGAATTAATGCGTTTGCTAATGAATATGACATTTAAAGGATATTTGCATGCCATGCGTGGCGCACGAATTAGCATGCCGAACACTAAACTCAGATTAAATAAAACTCTGCAATTACACACAATCAATCATGCAAAGATATACGGCAGGTGACCTATGCAGCTCGGCCCACACTGCCTCCTGTCTGGTCACTCTGGCTTCATTAACAAGTTACATACACCCCATTATTTACCAATTGGCAAAATATTACTGTTTCTCTCACTCCGAGACATGGTTAATCATTTCTTTGTGCAGGTGTGTGTGTGTGTGAGGAGGGTGTTGGTGTGTGTGTGTGTGTGTGAGGAGGGTGTTGGTGTGTGTGTGTGTGTGTGTGTGTGTGTGTGTCTGTGTCTGTGTCTGAAATTGCTCAGCTGCCAGAGGTGAAATATCTATCAAGGACGAGTTTCCATTCACCATCTCTATTGTCAGAGCCTTCTCAGCAGGCTGGGTTATCTGTCATCATCTATCTGCTTCACACCTCTCTCTCCTCTGCCTCCGACAGTGGAGCAGGACTTGTTGGGTACAGACTTGGCTGGAACACAAAGGCTGTTCTCTTTGCCGACGGCTCAGCCAGACAGGTGACGAGATGGTCAGTGCTCCGCATGTGACGAGATGGTCAGTGCTCCGCAGGTGACGAGATGGTCAGTGTTGTTGAGCCAATCGCACAGCTTGGCTACTGGACACTCACATGAGAGGCAGGTGTGGAGAATCTTTCATGTCTGTGGCTCAGTGTGACAGCTGAATTGTGTGTGTTTCGGTTGTGTGTGGTGTGTGTATGTTTCGGTTGTGTGTGTGTGTGTGTGTTTCGGTTGTGTGTGTGTGAGAGTGTGTTTCGGTTGTGTGTGTGTGTGTGTTTGGGTTGTGTGTTGTGATTTGAGCTTCTTCTTGCCCGTCTCTGATGACATCACTGAGTAGGCGACATTCAGAAGACACCCGAGCCCTTTTTCTGGACACAAGGGCAGGATATTGATCACACATCCAGCTTCTGACAGGGAGCCTGGGTCAAGGTGGACCACACATCCAGCTTCTGGTAGCGAGCCTGGGTCAAGGTGGACCCCACATCCAGGTTCTGACAGCTAGCCTGGGTCAAGGTGGACCACACATCCAGGTTCTGACAGGGAGGCTGGGTCAAGGTGGACCACACATCCAGGTTCTGACAGGGAGGCTGGGTCAAGGTGGACCACACATCCAGATTCTGACAGGGAGGCTGGGTCAAGGTGGACCACACATCCAGGTTCTGACAGCTAGCCTGGGTCAAGGTGGACCACACATCCAGCTTCTGACAGGGAGGCTGGGTCAAGGTGGACCACACATCCAGCTTCTGACAGCTAGCCTGGGTCAAGGTGGACCACACATCCAGGTTCTGACAGCTAGCCTGGGTCAAGGTGGACCACACATCCAGGTTCTGACAGCTAGCCTGGGTCAAGGTGGACCACACATCCAGGTTCTGACAGCTAGCCTGGGTCAAGGTGGACCACACATCCAGGTTCTGACAGCAAGCCTGGGTCAAGGTGGACCACACATCCAGGTTCTGACAGCTAGCCTGGGTCAAGGTGGACCACACATCCAGGTTCTGACAGCAAGCCTGGGTCAAGGTGGACCACACATCCAGCTTCTGACAGGGAGCCTGGGTCAAGCTGGACCACACATCCAGGTTCTGACAGGGAGGCTGGGTCAAGGTGGACCCCACATCCAGCTTCTGACAGCCAGCCTGGGTCAAGGTGGACCACACATCCAGGTTCTGACAGCTAGCCTGGGTCAAGGTGGACCACACATCCAGGTTCTGACAGCTAGCCTGGGTCAAGGTGGACCACACATCCAGGTTCTGACAGCAAGGTGGACCACACATCCAGGTTCTGACAGGGAGCCTGGGTCAAGGTGGACCACACATCCAGGTTCTGACAGCAAGCCTGGGTCAAGGTGGACCACACATCCAGGTTCTGACAGCCAGCCTGGGTCAAGGTGGACCACACATCCAGGTTCTGACAGGGAGCCTGGGTCAAGGTGGACCACACATCCAGGTTCTGACAGGGAGGCTGGGTCAAGGTGGACCCCACATCCAGCTTCTGACAGCAAGGTGGACCACACATCCAGGTTCTGACAGGGAGCCTGGGTCAAGGTGGACCACACATCCAGGTTCTGACAGGGAGCCTGGGTCAAGCTGGACCCCACATCCAGCTTCTGACAGCTAGCCTGGGTCAAGGTGGACCACACATCCAGGTACCGCCAAGGCTACTCTCTCCACTTCTGGCAGCGTAGACCTTGGCAGGTTATTAGCATTAACGAAGGCAAGCAGGCAGGGATAAAAATGTCAAGCTGCTAATTGTTAGCGTCAAGGCTGTTTTGGGGGGGGGTATGCCGTGTCATGGTAATTTAATAGATTTTTTTTTCCCCGGGCGAGGAAAGGTGAAAGATTACGATTGGTTATGGGGGTCGTCAGCTTAATTGACATTTAAAGTTAAAAGTCAAACGCCAATTGCTGCTCTTTCCCAGGTATTTACAGCACTAAAAGTCGAGCTCAGCCAGAAGTAGTATCTGACATTAAAAGGCCCCGTGCAGAATCACTGCTGTACACTGATAACATGGTGAACGATGACTAAACTATTACCCAACGCCACCATACTTTCTCATTATTGCATTACCTCTCTCTCTTATCTCTCCCTTTGTCTCTCTCTCTCGTTTCCTTTCCCTGGTCTACAGTACCGTCTCCCTGGTTAAGGCTCTATCTCACACCCAAGCACATCTCTCAAGAGTCCGATTTTTGTTGTGAATGTGTGTGTGTGTAGGTGTGTGAGTGTGTGAGTGTGTGTGTTCTGTAGGTGGTGTGTGAGTGTGTGTGTTCTGTAGGTGGTGTTGTGGAGCCCAGGGCCCATCTGTACACTAACTCCAAGCCTCAAGAGAGAGCCACAAATGCTGCTAATTATCACTGACCTTCTGTCTCCTGCTCTGTCTGTCACCCCTGATGCCCCTCTCCCCTGCCTACCCCTTAGCCCTCTCTCTCTCTCTCCCTCTTTCTCTCTCCACCCCCCTCCCTCACTTCGCTAGCCTCACTTCTCTCCTCTCTTCCCTCTCCATTCATCTCACCTCACAACTCTCCCCTCTCTCCCCGATCGCCCGTGTGTCCCCCAGACATGTAAAATAAGGCCTCCTGCACCCCTGGTCGCTAATTGGAGCTCTTTTCACAGAGACGGAGACTTTGTTTGGGCCGTGATGTTTTTCTCCCTTCTTCTCAAGGTCAGTCACGGAGAGAGAGGGGGCCGAGGCACACCTGTGTTGTGGGCGAACGAGGCGGGCGAACGAGGCAGGGTGTATTCCTGTCTCGCAGCCCTCTTTGTCTCGGGTTGTTGCTCTGGGGAGGAGGGGGGAGGAGGGGGAGGAGGGGGGAGGAGGAGAGGCGAGGGGCAAGTGATTATCACTCTAACCATACTTATCAGACACAATGCTTCTTGATTTACAGCGAGCTTGTTCTTTTGTTAGTAGTTTAATTTAAGTGGACGCCGATGCAAAGTACACACATGATGCATGGAGAGAGAAAGGTGAGGCGGTTAACGTGACGTATTGGATCAGATCTTTCGTTTTAGGATCTACAGAGTTCTCACAACCTTTTAGATGGCTCCCCTTCTACTGGTTTGACTTGTAAACTGTTTGTTTACATGACAAGATGATGCCCATTAATATACACTAATGTGGTCTGTGTCCCTAAAAAAAGAATCCAGACTGCACACTACGTTTACCAGTAAATGTGATTAGGGAAGTTGGATACATTTGCTTCTGTGTAGTCAGTGAGATGACGCAAGGCTTTAGACAAGGTGGACTGTGTTTATTATCTATTTCTCTGTGTGGACTGTGGAGGTGGTTTTCTGTCATGGTTGAATGGGAGAATCGACATGATAAGCGTTAATTAAGATTCAGGCTTATTGAGTTACTTGGATTTAACACTGTTCATTGGGTCCTGCTACTGTAACTGTGTCTACCATTGTTTCACGGTGGGCGCGCTGAACCAACAAACTGTTATTAGCAGCTAGAATACCCCTTCAACAATTAGTTAACCAACCAATTAACCTTGAAACCCCTTTCGAAGTCGCAGTGAAACGCAAGTTTCTTCAAACATTTCAATGTCGAGTGAAAGTAAAGTTAATCTATGAATGTGTTGTTGTTTTATACCTCCACATAGTCCAACTCAAACTCTAAATGTTATTATTTTAATGGGAGTGGGCGTGTTTTTATCGATGGTAATCATCGTCTCGGCGCAGTGTTCAACGTGAGGTCGAGAAATGGCATCGCCATGGAGACTGTAATCACGTCGTGCGTTGGCAGATGTGAGCGGTGTAAATAGACTTGAGGTTAAGGTGCACCGTGAGGATGTTGGCTGTGTAGAACATGTCTATTATATCGCCCAGCTGCAACCAGCTCTGCACAACCTAGCTCTACCTCCCATGTCTCCTGAGGAAACGCGCGTGAGTTCTCTCTGAGTGGGTTTCCTAGGGAACTAAAAGTGCAACAGGTTCCATGTTGGAATGAGGCTAACCAACATGACCCTGGCTACATTTAGCAAGTAGTTAGGTATCAACCTCATTCATCTTAAAATGATACTAGGCTACAACACACAATTAAAAAGTAACTGAAATAAAATCTGTTATTGTCTGAGCAGTGTGGAACTGGCAGTTGGTTTACTGTACATTCTAAAGACATTCTAAAGACGTCACCAACAACTGCCAACTTTAGAATGTTGGGATTTGTTAGAGTTTGTTGGGGCGGTGTGCAAGCTGCTTAAGGTGCATTGTGGTCAAACTAGCATTTTGCGTGAACCGCACACTTACTACTGCAGCCTACTTACAAGGAAAATAGTCAATAGATGGGACGTAACCTACTGTACTAGTAGGTATACTATACCGTCTGTATCGTATCAACTGTTTTGTTGCGATGGGCTGTTTCTATGAGAGACTGTTAGCGAGCCTGAACGACGTGTCTATAGAGGACAACTTCGCTTCTAACTGCCAAGCTGCGAGTCACTGCTGCCGCCTTGTATTTAATCACGCCAACAGTGTTAATGAACCAACTCTTTTCTCTCCCAATTAACGCTGCATTACCAGAGGAACAAAATAAATCATCGTCTCCCGCTCACATCTAACGGAATGTACTGTAGGCTACTGTAGGCCTTCTCGCAGCTCTTTTGCGTGGAGTGATTCTGAGCTGCGGGTTTAAATCTAATTAGACACTGATCAAAGTATTGCTTGATTGACAGGATGCAAAAAAAACGACATTACTGTATAATTAATTTAAAAAAGTAAGTATAAATTCATTATTGATAGAAGTCAGTTTGAACATTGCTTCAAAAAGGATTTATATCATGGGGAGAAAAAACATTTGGGTTACGAATACTTTGGAATTCTATTCATGAGTAGGGCCAACAGTATGCAGCATTTATAAATAAGAATTGTGCGCCATCAAAGCCAGGATTCCAGTCATGGACTGACTAGTAGTCTCTCTCCCTGGCAATTGGATGCAAGAATATGACATGTTCTTTCCTTCATAGAGCAAGGGATCTGGACATGGCTTCATGTGTGATTATGGTCTAGGAATACTGGCATTGAAATACTGCAAACATAGTATTGAATGATCAAAACAATACTAACCACAAAGGAATACGATGTTTAACGTATATGTTTTGTGTATTCCACTTTAGGTCCCCACTAAGAAATAGGTCCCCCAGTCGTGACGTGTTAACAGGTTGAAGTCCGCTCAAGTATATAAAACAAGTACACACACACACACACACCACACACACACACACACACACACACACACACACCACACACACACACACACACACACACACACACACACACACACACACACACACACACACACACACACACACACACACACACACATCATCCACCATTCACCACAAATACCCTACAGAGATGATCATGAACATGCTGTAAGAAAGCAAGCTTGTTTCACACAAACCCTTCCATGTCTTAGTTTTAGCCAAGTCCTTGTAGCTGTAAAACATTGTATTACTGTAGAGCGATCCTCATTGTTGCTGCATTTGAGAACTTTAGAGGACAAGATAGAGGAATCCCATCTCTATTATGTTTAGCATCTGCAGAGATTACCTACTAAGCTCCAGATATCTAACCACAGTTGTCAGTGTTTACCAGCCTAGAAGCTATTTCTGGACTCTCTGGTACAAATGACACCTGGCTGGAGAAAAAGAAGCTGTACAATGAACACAGAATAACAATGTGTGTGTGTGTGTGTGGTGTGTGTGTGTGGCGTGTGTGTGTGTGGTGTGTGTGTGTGTGGTGTGTGTGTGTGTCTTCATACGTGCCAGAGCGCGAGAGCCTGATTGCGACGGTTCGTGTCTGCATTCCTCCGTTCATCCATAATGGATCAAGGGAAGTGCTGGTACAACACGTCCCCTCGGTAACCGCGCCTCAAACAGACGGTCGCCACGGCGCTTGTACCGACCGGAGGAGAGGACCCGGTGACACGAGGGGACCGGGGAACAGGCTGCCACGAGCTGCTCTAATATTGATCAGCATGGGCCTTTCTTTGAGGTTAGCTAGACCCAGTTCTGCTCCACAGACAGGGAGGGAGAGAGGGAGGTGGGGAGGGAGGGAGGTGGGGAGGGAGGTAGGAGGGGGAGGGAGGTGGGGAGGGAGGAGGGAGGGAGGTGGGGAGGGAGGTAGGAAGGGGGGTGGGAGAGGAAGGGAGGGAGGTGGGGAGGGAGGTAGTGAGGGAGGTGGGGGAGGGAGGGAGGTGGGGAGGGAGAGGGAGGTGGGGAGGGAGGTAGGAGGGAGGGCTGGGGAGGGGTGGAAGGGAGGGAGGTGGGGAGGGAGTGTGGGAGGTGGGGGTGGGAGGGAGGGAGGTAGTGTGGGAGGTAGGAAGGGAGGGAGGTGGGGAGGGAGGGAGGTGGGGAGGGAGGTAGTGAGGGAGGGAGGGGGGAGGGAGGTAGCGAGGGAGGGTGGGGAGGGAGGGAGGTGGGGAGGGAGGGAGGTAGTGAGGGAGGGTGGGGAGAGAGGGGACTCCTGGGATACAGTGGTGGGTGGAAAAGGCCACACAACATAGAGACAGAGAGCAGAGCTGTCAGAGCAGGTCTCCAGACAGAACGCTGATGCAGAAGCCTTTTTATCCATTAGGATAGAAACCCGGAGAGAGACAGAGACAGGGAGAGATCATCACCTTTGTATAGGGAGAGAGGAAAAGAAATCGTCACCTCTGTACTGTGACACAGAGAAAGAGAGAGAGAGAGAGAAAGAGAGGAGGAGAGAGAGAGAGGGAGAGAGAGAGAGATGAGAGAGAGAGAGAGGAGAGAGAGAGAGAGAGAGAGAGAGAGAGAGAGAGAGAGTCACCTCGGTATTGATGTTCTGGTGGCAGGCTCTGGGTCCATACATAGTCTCCCTTTAGACGGTGATCGGGTGTGTGGGTTGATCAATGTGGGTTAACTGGGCTTGTGCCTCTGATCCTGCTGACTCTGATCCTGCTGCCTCCACAGGACTCCTGACTCACTCCTGGTGCTCTTCGCAAAGGCAGTGTGAAGTAACGCTCTGCGAAGACACTGTTCCTTCAAAATGAAAATAGCTCTTTCCAAAAACTTGAATTAACAGAAGTAAAAAATACGTACTTCTGCAATCATCATGTGAGTTTAGTTCTCAATATGTGTCATGAAACACTTCAGTGTCTGGTAACGACTGTGTTTTACAGTCCACAGCTATTCAGTGGTTTTTCATACTTCAGGTGTTCAACAGAACTTGTAGATCCCAGCCCCCCTGACCCCTGACCCCTCACCTAGCTGAGATGATTGAAAGGCGCTCACTCACCATCCCCTGTCCTTCTGTTTACATGTCATCTGGAGCGCTGCCATTGGCTCTCCACCCCCACCACCATCTCATCTGGAGCGCTGCCATTGGCTCTCCACCCCCACCACCATCTCATCTGGAGCGCTGCCATTGGCTCTCCACCCCCACCACCATCTCATCTGGAGCGCTGCCATTGGCTCTCCACCCCCACCACCATCTCATCTGGAGCGCTCACATCCCTGCAACAACCCCGCGACTCATCTCTCGCCCAAACGTGTACCGTCTCCATGACTACGACAGGCGGCAACAAGCCACACCGTCGGGACCCTGCCAGAGTCTTGACACGGCCCACAGATGCACTGAGTGACATGGAGGTCCCCATCTCTCTGCTGGCATGGCCCTCCGCCCGGCCATCTGGTGCCCCCCTGAGCAGCTGCCAGTCACACAGACCAGCCTCGCACGCCCCCCTCTCTGGGCCCACACAGACCAGCCTCGCACGCCCCCCTCTCTGGGCCCACACAGACCAGCCTCGCACGCCCCCCCTCTCTGGGCCCACACAGACCAGCCTCGCACGCCCACCCCTCTCAGGGCTCACACAGACCAGCCTCGCACGCCCGCCCCTCTCTAGGCCCTCACAGACCAGCCTCGCACGCCCACCCCTCTCAGGGCCCACACAGACCAGCCTCGCACGCCCACCCCTCTCAGGGCCCACACAGACCAGCCTCGCACGCCCACCCCTCTCAGGGCCCAGCCTCTCCTCTCCCCACACCACCACCCCTGTGAGCAGCGAGTTATCTCCTGCCCAGGACCAAGGACTTGGCCCCTGGGTGGCTAGCGAGCCAACACACCCCCGCGGTGTCTGACTGACACACAGACATCCTCACTTCTTACTTTGGGCTGCCTGGCGGTGAGTCTCTGCCTGGTCGAGACAAAGAGAGAGAGAGAGGGAGAGGGAGAGAGAGAGAGAGAGGGGAGGAGGAGAGGGAGAGAAAGACTCTAAGAGCGAGGTGTGCTTTTAGAAGAACAGTTTCTACTTGCCTGTTCAATTCCAGGAAGGTTTTTGAGAGTAATGAGGTGCCACTGGATGCTAGTCACTCCCCGCTAGGCACTTCCAGAACAAAGAGAAATAGATGTGTTGTCCTGAGCAGACAAGCTCACGCCCAGGGTCCTCATCAATCCTCCACCTGTCAATCAATGTTCCCTCAAACTCTCTCTTGGATCGAGGACAGGAGATGGAGGTGCTGATTTGACTGATGACGTCTCAGACAACATTAGCAGCTTGGACGCCTCTCTCGATAAAGCACGTCGATACGGCCGCATCCTCCATGAGGAACAGGCCTCTCGTGCTCCACTGTTTGTTTTTTTATTTCTTTTCATTAACTCCGAGTTGGAGCAGAAGCGAAGGCCTGTTATTTGTTGGTTTGCCTCATGACATTTCCATTGACACGGCCGATACATCAGAGACAGCAGTAATCTGTTTGCATCGGAACTGTCTCAGTTTGACGGCCAGCGCGCAGCTTAAGATCTGGCACTAGTTGTTCTGCATGTCGAACGGAACATAAACTCAGACCCTCAGGCTATGAAAGGCACTTAACATAAACGCTAAAGTTTTAAGAAAATGCTTAATCTAATTCTTGTCATCTTCTATTAGGATGAAAGTCTTGTGATCTAACAGTTTGGAGCCCAGAGGAACTGAGTTTGTCTCTTCATCACTTATTTCAAGCTTGATATAATGGAACCTAGACTCTGACTTTCTGGTTGATGCTGTGAATCCAACCAAACACATGCATCACAGGTACACACCGTGCATCACAGGTACACACTGTGCATCACAGGTACACACTGTGTATCACAGGTACACACCGTGCATCACAGGTACACACCGTGCATCACAGGTACACACTGTGCATCACAGGTACACACTGTGCATCACAGGTACACGCTGTGCATCACAGGTACACACTGTGCATCACAGGTACACACTGTGCATCACAGGTACACACTGTGCATCACAGGTACACGCTGTGCATCACAGGTACACACTGCATCACAGGTACACACTGCATCACAGGTACACACTGTGTATCACAGGTACACACCGTGCATCACAGGTACACACCGTGCATCACAGGTACACACTGTGCATCACAGGTACACACTGCATCACAGGTACACACCGTGCATCACAGGTACACACCGTGCATCACAGGTACACACTGTGCATCACAGGTACACACTGTGCATCACAGGTACACGCTGTGCATCACAGGTACACACTGTGCATCACAGGTACACACTGTGCATCACAGGTACACACTGTGCATCACAGGTACACACTGTGCATCACAGGTACACACTGTGCATCACAGATACGATTATCAGCCAGCCATAAAGATATGAAGTGCATCCCACAGTTGAAGCTGTAAGTACGGCATGGAAGCAGACTGCAGGAGACTGATACCTCCACACAGCTTTTACAAGCCCGTGTTCTGGAGCTCGGAGGGGAGGTACTCTCCAGAGCGGTGAGAGGGACGTGGAAGACGGATGGTGTTTGAAGATGTAAATGCTGGAGTTGTTTAAGAGGGGAGGAGAAGAGAGACATGATGAATTAAGTTTCTCTCCCTTTTCCTGGACGATCTGTATGTTTGCCCTACCACACCACTCCAGGCAGCTTGAACAAAAGGTTTTTGTAACCTTTCAGAACTTTTTTTCCACACACACAGTGAAAGGATAGGAGAACAGAGATGCCTGAAACAGAATCGATTAGAGTAGAGTACAGTAAAGTCCTCATCAAGTAGCCAATTCATTAAAAAAAAATTCAAAAATAGTATCTGAGATGGTGTGCGGCTGAAGAAAATGTAATGGTGCGCTGGAAAAAACGTGTTTGTCGTGAAGGAGCACGCGCACGCACTCCAGCCACCAGACCAGGCCTCGCCTAGATCCTTCACTGTCGGGCTTCCAGCCACCAGACCAGGCCTCGCCTAGATCCTTCACTGTCGGGCTTCCAGCCACCAGTCCAGGCCTCGCCTAGATCCTTCACTGTCGGGCTTCCAGCCACCAGACCAGGCCTCGCCTAGATCCTTCACTGTCGGGCTTCCAGCCACCAGACCAGGCCTCGCCTAGATCCTTCACTGTCGGGCTTCCAGCCACCAGACCAGGCCTCGCCTAGATCCTTCACTGTCGGGCTTCCAGATTGTCTACACACGGGCCTGATGGTGTTTGCGTTAGGTAACCTCTCCAGAGAGCGATGAGAGATGGGCAGAGCATATTAGAGCTTGACAACCTATGAGTGGCTCCTGCAGGAGAGTGGCAGGTGGTTCCAGACATGTTAAACCATCGTTACTTCAGGAAAGGGGCAGGTGGTTCCAGACATGTTAAACCATCGTTACTTCACGAGAGGGGCAGGTGGTTCCAGACATGTTAAACCATCGTTACTTCAGGAAAGGGGCAGGTGGTTCCAGACATGTTAAACCATCGTTACTTCACGAGAGGGGCAGGTGGTTCCAGACATGTTAAACCATCGTTACTTCAGGAGAGCAGGCAGAGTGCTCTACATTAATGGAAGCACATACCCCTACCACTTGTGTGATCACTAGAAGTGGCAACTTAGCCACTAGGCAACGTAAACACACCGCAAACTGGTTCAGAAGTAGTGTTGTTCCTCTAAACCTCCCAGCCTAGTTTTGGCAGTCACCGAACTCTCCTTGTATTTAAAATATGCCAGAGATGAAGCGGCTACCTCCGAAGTTTGACCAGGCGACTTGCAGAGGATACAAAAGGCACAGCGAGTTTGTCTGCAGGGTGAGAAACATTCAGAAGTGATTTATCGTTTGTTTCTTGTGGCCTTCAACTCTGGTGCTTGAAGATTTGAAGAAGTAACATTTTTAGTTTGGGTTAGGACGGAATTCTCTCCAGAAGTAAACAAACCTTCAGTTGTTTATCGGGAGCGTATTAGCGAAACACACCGTGGACATGCTGAAGGGCAGAGCTCTGTGTACCAGCCAAGTCGTTATCTTATCACAAGTGATTTGTGTGTTGGTCTTCCTGAGAAGGTATTAAATGCATAGATGTTTTAATAAAAGCGAGGCCAGTGGAAATGTAATCTAGATAGCAGGTGTTTACTTGTTAGTGTAGCTGAGGGAAGAGGGACTTTGCTAAACTTGTGTTTTCTAAATGCTGACCTTCATTCAGAGGGAAGGTTTTATGCCTTCTCGCCTTTAGATTTTCCATATTGGCCGAGACTAGGGGTGGGGGGCATGGGGGGAGGTGGGGCCATGGGGTGGGTGGGGCATGGGGGGTGGTGGGGCATGGGGGTGGTGGGGCAAGGGTGGGTGGTGGGGCAAGGGTGTGGTTGTAGGGGGCATGGTTGTGAGGGGGCATGGGGGTGGTGGGGTGCATGGGGTGTGAGGGGGCAAGGTGGGTCGTGGGGGCGGGGTGGTTGAGGGGCTGGTAGTGGGGGTGGTGGTGGTCATGGGGGTGCTGGTGTGAGGGGGCATGGGGTGGGTGGTGGGCGATGGGGGTGAGGGGGCATGGGTGGTGGGTCGGGGTTGGTGGTGGGTGTGAGGGGTGGTTGTGAGGGGGCAAGGTGGTGGTGGGTGAGGGTGCATGGGGGGTGGTTGTGAGGGGGCAAGGTGGTGAGGGGGCATGGTCGTGAGGGGCATGGGGGTGGTGGTGGTGGTAGTGGGAACTTGAAGTGAAGAGCTGCGTAATGTTGTGGAGGTTTTGAAGCGCTCTCTGATGTCTGCCCTTCTCCCCCAACACAGACGGGGACAAGGGACTCACTCGGCAATCAGCTTCCTTGTTGGCACTCTCTGAAAAGGACAATTTTCCTCTTTGTCTCGCCTGCTCACGTTTTCAAATAGCAAATTTCATGTCACATGAAAGAGGCCGGGCCCCACCCTCCCCCCCCTCCCCCCCCACCCCCCTCCCCCAGCAGATAAATAGGAATCAACAACTGCTTGACTCAGTGAATGACTCATTTAATCATGCCGCTGTTGTCTTCTACTTGATGAATAAACATTAAAAAAAGAAAAGAAAATACATTATTATTTTTTTTACCCTGCAATCATGCCTCCCTATCTGTATGGCTGTAGTGTTATTAATTTATACCTATTACAATATCCCTAATCTCCTTTACTCTAATAAGTACAGAGAACAATATCTCTTTAGCAGCTGTGATTGTATCAACATTACGATAGCGTGAGCTTGTTAATACCTGCTGGATATGATGATGGCTATTACAGCATCATGAGTCATTACTGGATATAAGAAACCGCTCGCTGCAGACGTTTACAAATGTTCTTGAACTCAGGCTGTCTTCCTGGAACACGCTCGTTTCTGTGCTGAATAGTGCCGTTTTTAACGAGGTGGCGCGCACTCATTGGCTAATGACTGGGTCGAGTGGAGCATGCCCCGCCCACACCCCTGTGGCCCTGGAACACCCCTGTTTATTAAACGGCTGCATACCTCACACCTACAGTTTAGGGCGTCACGCTCGGGGTCAAGGGGTTAATCTAGTGTGGCGGAGAGGCTGAATAGGAGGCTGTTCTGGGTCCTGTGTTGTGTGTTCTGGGTCCTGGGTTCTGTGTTTTGTGTCTGTGTCTGGGTCTGTGTCCTGTGTCCTGTTGCGTGTCCTGGGTTATGTGTTCTGTGTTCTGTGTTCTGTGTTATGGGTTCTGGGTTCTGGGTCTGTGTCCTGTGTCTGTGTCCTGTGTTATGGTACTGAGGCCTGTGTTCTAGGTCCTCAGGCCTGTGTCCTGTGTTCTGTGTCCTGTGTTCTGTGTCCTGTGTTCTGTGTCCTGGGTTCTGTGTTCTGTGTTCTGTGTCCTGTGTCCTGTGTTCTGTGTTCTGGTTCTGTGTCCTGTGTTTGTGTCCTGGGGTTCTGTGTTCTGTTTCTGTGTCCTGTGTCCTGTGTCCTGTGTCCTGGGTTCTGTGTCCTGTGTTCTGCTGTCTGTGTCCTGTGTTCTGTTTCTGTGTTCTGTGTCTGTGTCCTGTGTCGTGTCCTGTGTCCTGTGTCCTGTGTCTGTGTCTGTGTTTTGTTTGTGTTCTGTGTTCTGTGTTCTGGTCCTGTGTCCTGTGTTCTGTGTTCTGTGTTCTGGGTTCTGGGTCCTGTGTTCTGGGT
>CAEFZP010000882.1:0-135699 GCA_903064625.1 Mallotus villosus
TTATCAACTTCAAAATGTGCCTGCTATATTTGGTCAAACATGTAATGAACTCACCCCTAATGTGATGTAACTGCTTCTCTTGGTGAGGTTAGTGATGTTAGCTGGCAGGGCCGGACGCAGCTTTGACTGGGGGTGCAGTGAACATTTCTGGGGGGGTATCATGATTACAGAAAGGGATCGTATTATTTTTCATATCGCTACAATTTTTAGACTGTTTACCGATCCGAGTGTTAATCAGGAGCCAGACGTTGTAAACATTCGGGGTTAGCCCAAACCAACGACGTATTCTGGGTTTGATTTGCTAGAAAGGAATGCTGGGCAGACTGTGCGAGCGCCATTTTGTGGTACATTGGTACGCGACGCTGCGCGCCTCCACAGTCCTCTTCCACATTTTAAAATAGTGCTGCTGCCAACGAATAATGCACATAATAATATGGTGCCTGCAGTGCCATGGCGTACCATGGACGTTCCCCACCCCTGCTCTACACGCTTATACACCCACACACTCATACGTATTCATATACACACGCATTCATACACATTCATACACACATACACATTACTATACATTCACACATACTTATATACATTAACATACTGCACACGGTCACTGAATTCTCCACATACTGTAGGGTAAACACACAGAGCTAACTCCAGGGATGTGTGTGTGTGTGTGTGTGTTCAGGTCTGGCAGTGGGGCTGGACCCGAGGGTTATGGAAACCCAGACTTCTGCTGGATCTCCATCTATGACAAGCTGCTGTGGAGCTTCGCTGGACCCATCGCCATCGTCATCCTGGTACCTGCTCTTGCCTGTCTCTCTCTCCTCCACCTGTCTCACGCACTCACCCTCCTCTGTGCCTACTGTCTCACCCTCTCACACCTGTCTCACCCTCTCACCCTTTCTGTGCCTACTGTCTCACTCTCTGCACCTGTCTCACCCACTCACCCTCCTCTGTGCCTACTGTATCACCCTCTCACACCTGTCTCACCCTCTCACCCTCCTCTGTGCCTACTGTCTCCCCTTCTCACCCTCTCGCACCTGTCTCACCCACTCACCCTCCTCTGTGCCTACTGTCTCACCCTCTCACACCTGTCTCACCCTCTCACCCTCTCTGTGCCTGCTGTCTCCCCTTCTCACCCTCTCGCACCTGTCTCACCCACTCACCCTTCTCTGTGCCTACTGTCTCACCCTCTCACACCTGTCTCACCCTCTCACCCTCCTCTGTGCCTACTATCTCCCCTTATCACCCTCTCGCACCTGTCTCACCACACTCACCCTCCTCTGTGCCTACTGTCTCACCCTCCTCTGTGCCTACTGTCTCACCCTCTCACACCTGTCTCACCCTCTCACCCTCCTCTGTGCCTACTGTCTCACCCTCCTCTGTGCCTACTGTCTCCCCTTCTCACCCTCTCGCACCTGTCTCACCCTCTCACCCTCCTCTGTGCCTACTGTCTCCCTTATCACCCTCTCGCACCTGTCTCACCCACTCACCCTCCTCTGTGCCTACTGTCTCACCCTCCTCTGTGCCTACTGTCTCACCCTCTCACACCTGTCTCACCCTCTCACCCTCCTCTGTGCCTACTGTCTCACCCTCCTCTGTGCCTACTGTCTCCCCTTCTCACCCTCTCGCACCTGTCTCACCCTCTCACCCTCTTCTGTGCCTACTGTCTCACCCTCTCGCACCTGTCTCACCCTCTCACCCTCCTCTGTGCCTACTGTCTCCCCTTCTCACCCTCTCGCACCTGTCTTACCCACTCACCCTCCTCTGTGCCTACTGTCTCACCCTCTCACACCTGTCTCACCCTCTCACCCTCCTCTGTGCCTACTGTCTCACCCTCCTCTGTGCCTACTGTCTCCCCTTCTCACCCTCTCGCACCTGTCTCACCCTCTCACCCTCTTCTGTGCCTATTGTCTCACTCTCTCGCACCTGTCTCACCCTCTCACCCTCCTCTGTGCCTACTGTCTCACCCTCTCGCACCTGTCTCACCCTCTCACCCTCCTCTGTGCCTACTGTCTCCCCTTCTCACCCTCTCGCACCTGTCTCGCTCCCTCTCTCTGCGTCAGCCGAGGCTGCCTCACTGTCTCACGCAGCACCTTGTCTCCCTCTCACCCGTCTCTCCCTCTGTGTGTCAGATGAACGGGGGCATGTTCCTGACCGTGGCCAAGATGTCCTGCAACCCCTCCCAGAAGGAGACCAAGAAGCTCCCAGTCATGTAAGTGGTCTGTGGTGGTACCTTCCCCCACACACACATCCACTGACTCACTGTCAAATACGAAGGATGGATGGAACGTCAATGTCAGTGTTAATGTCAAGGTGAATGAGAGTAAGTCAGAGAAAAATGGCTGACGTGGTGTAGCTTTTGGTTAGCTGGCAGTTTTGACTGCCCAATAAAGATATATTTATTGTCTTACTGACTTTCAAATCCCTCCCTCCCCCTCCCCCTCCTCCATCTTCTCCCTCCAGTGCTACCATCCGCAGTGCCTTCCTGCTCCTGCTCCTAGCTACCTCCACCTGGTTCTTCGGCCTCATGGCCGTCAACAACAGCGTCCTGGCCTTCCACTACCTTTTCAACGCCCTCTGCTTACTGCAGGTACAGTAGGGTGGTGCGCGTATGGGTTTCAAATATATGTCTATCTGTGTGTGTGTGTGTGTGCATGTATGGAAGTAAGTCTATGTGTGTATGTATGTGCATCTGTTTGCACTAGTGTGTGTGTGTGTGTCTACTAACGTGTGTGTGTGTGTGTGTGACCTCCCCTCTCTCCCCCCAGGGTCTGACTGTGTTCCTGGTGTTCACGGTGCTGAACTCAGAGGTGCAGGAGGCCTGGAAGCTGGTGTGTCTGGGCAAGAAGAGCCCTAGTGAAGACCCTCCCCGAGCCCCCCCAGATCACCGTGAGCACACACACACACACACACACACACACACACACACACACACATACACCCACGCATACTCACATACACGCCCACACACACCCACTCACACACAAGCAGGAAACGCCTGCAGGCACGCACACATTCCATTCTCTTCCGTTTTATTCTGTCTACCCTATTTTATAACTGGGTCCCCCCACATCAGTCCATCTCTACATCGGGCCGTCTCCAGCCCTCCCCCAGCCCCAGGCCAGAGGCCTTGACCCAGATACTCCCCTCCTGTCCTCCGGCCTGCCTGGATGTAGCCTAGCTAGCATGATTCCATCATAGGCTGCAGACAGTGCAAGCCAGGATAATGTGGGCTGGGTCTGAGCCGTCAGAGCTTGTTACTGAACGTGTCACCATTAGGGAGATTACACTGTCTGGATGAGAGAGACGCTTAGTCATGCTCCATACACTAATTGCACGGATAAGACTAATTCCAACCCTGTAATGTAGAGGCAAAGGCTATCATTACGACAAGCTGTATTTGATGTGTCGGTGTGTGTGTACGCGCGTGTGTGTGTACGCGCGTGTGTGTGTGTGTGTGTGTCCAGGGTCAGAACCCCTACAACAACGCGTCCCTGCTGGAGCAGAGTGGACTCCACCGCATCACCCTGGGAGCCTCCACCATCTCCTCAGTCAGCAGTGCCCGGTCAGTAGCATGCACAACCGCACACACACACTTACAACCAGACACACACACACACACTGACGTATACGCACACACACACACACTTACAACCGCACACACACACACACTTACAACCAGACACACACACACACTGACGTATACGCACACACACACACACACTTACAACCGCACACACACACACACTTACAACCAGACACACACACACACTTACAACCAGACACCACACACACACTTACAACCAGACACACACACACACACACTGACGTATACGCACACACACACACTTACAACCAGACACACACACTTACAAACCGCACACACACACACACACACTTACAACCAGACACACACACACACACACTGACGTATACGCACACACACACACAAGCATGCACACATGCAACTACTAAATACACACACACACACATAGTTACACACACACACACACACACACACATCCTTTTAGACACACACAATACTCTTGTGCCCCACTGTAGAGTGTGGGACTGCTACAGGTGTGGGTGTGGTGTGTTCAGGAGTGTGATCAGGGTGAGAGGTGCATGTGTGTGGTCTGTGTGTCTGGGGTCACCATGGCGATGATTGGGCCTGTAGGATGTGGAGCATGGCTAATGCTGGCTCTGGGACTGTACTGTGCTGCCTGTCCCTCTGATGTGTGTCATGGGTCTGAATGGTGTGTGTGTGTGTGCCTTTCTTAGCGCCTGGATGCGTGTCTCCTTGTGTGTTTGTGTGCGTGTGTGTGTTCTTTGTGTGTCCCAGTGTATGCATTTGTGTTGGCCTGTGTGTGTTCCTGTGTGTGCGTGTGCTAGTGTGTGTTTGTGTTATTATGCGTTAGCACGGTGGTTCACACCCTGTTGTCCTTCCAGAGAGAACCTGCTGGCTCGCCAGACTCTGGAACACACCCTGGGTCACACTGGAGCTACGGACCTGGACGTGGCCATGTTCCACAGAGACGGAGGTAACACACACACACACACACTCAGACAGACAGGCACACATACAGTACCAGTCAAAAGTTTCAAATGTGACTGGTACTGTATAACCAGTCATATAGCCAGACCCACACATGCACATCCTACATCCACACTACATGTACCCTCACACACACACACAAACACAATAAGCACTTAAACATGGCAGAGTGATGCTGTTTGGATGATGGCATTTGTATACCACTCTAGTGGCTGCTGTGACAACATTGTAAATACTCCGGACGTCCCGTCACTTAGGACAGTCGAGCCAGCAGAGGGACACCTTAATAATTCACCCAAACCAAAACGATCACGGCACATGTTTGTCACGTATCCTGTCACTGCTCTTTGCTGCACTCAGTAACACTTTCCTGCTCTCGTTCTCTTTTTACACGCTCCCTCCCCTCTCTCGTTTCCTTGCCAATCAGTTTTCTTCTTGCATCACCCCTTCCCCTTCTCCCCCTCACTATTTTGGTCCGTCTCTCTTCCCCATGCGCTTCTGTCATCACGATCTCTTTTACTTCCAGCACCACCCCTATCCTTCCTCTCTGATCCTTCCTCCTGGGCTGTACATACATGCTGGGGACCTGGGGTACACCAGAAGGGAAGAGACAGAAGGAAGGGAAGAGAAGACGGAGGAAGGAAAGAAAGCGAGGAGAGGCGGAGAGGAGAGGAGAGGAGACGGAGAGGAGAGGGAGAGCGGAGAGGAGAGGAGCGGAGAGGAGGAGAGGAGGGGCGGAGAGGCGAGAGGAGAGGAGAGGAGAGGAGCAGAAGAGAGAAGAGAAGGCGAAAAGAGAAGAGAAGACGAGAGAGCGACAGAGAGACGAGAGAGAGCAGGGAACAAAAGACAGAGAGATGCAGGAGAGAAGAGAAGCGAAGAGCAAGTAGAAGAGCAGCGTAAGCTACGGAGCACGATGACCTAGACCGCTCATCTCTACTCCTACTCCCTCTCCTCTCCTTCTCATCTCCTCCCCTCCCCTCCTCTCTCCTCTCTCCTCTCTCCTCTCCTCCACCAGGTGAAGATTCAGACTCAGACTCAGACCTCTCCATGGAGGAGGAGCGTAGTCTCTCCATCCCCTCCTCCGAGAGCGAGGACAACGTCCGTCTCCGGGGGCGTATCCAGCGCCGCTTCAAACGGACCAATCAGAGCGAGCGGCTGCTCACGGAGCCCGCCCACAACGGCACCAAAGGTAGGCAGGGCTGTCATTCTGTAAATGTCAGCTGTAATAGTCAGCAATCAATGAGAGTCCTTGTATTTCACATGGATGAGAAGGTTAAACATGCCATAGTTGTGACAAGTTCATCAATACTGTTAGAAATGTCAGACTTCTAAGTTGCAGATCAATACAGTTTATTTAATTATACATGAATGTTAGACCTGTCCCAAACGTATCTAAAATTGATGTGGCGGCTAGATAAATGCAAAGATAAACAGATAAAGATCGATATTTCAGATCCATAATGAGTGAGTGCGTGAGTGAGACAGTGACCAAGTCACCTTATTACCAGATTGTTGTAACGTACACGTCTTGATAATATTACAGTATAAACTGAATTTTAATATAAAGGGTTGTGTTTGGGTTTTCTGACCAATAGCAAATTTTTTGTCAGACCTAGACGGCAATGACCTGCTCTCCTATTGGCCAGCTCTGGAGGAGTGTGAGTCGCACTCCCTGCAGAAGTGGGGCTCAGAGCGCCGCCTAGGGCCGGACTACAGCAAGGACGCCGCCAACAACAACCAGGCAGACGCAGCGCTGACCAGCGGAGATGAGAACGGCCTGACTCAGCCCAACCGCCACCGCAAGGGTGAGACGCACACCCTCACACACGTACCGTCACAGACACATGCTGCCTCACACACGTACAGACACACGCTGCCACCACTGTTTCTGAGTCACTCGCAGACAAGTAACCTTGTCTGACAGTCGTCTGTGTCCCCGGACCACAAACATGAGTCGTGTTGTTGTGGCCGTGTGTTGACTCTTTGTCTTTGTCCTCTACACTTCCTCTGACTCTGTATTCTGTATCTGTCCATCTCCACCCTCCTTTTTGGTGTCCCTCTCCTCTGTCTCCCAGGTATTTTGAAGAACCGTATTGGCTGCCCTCCGGCCCTCCAGGGTTTGTCCACCATGGGCCGGGTCCCCAGTGAGCTGTCCTGGTACCGGACCTCCACCCTGGGGCACCGCGGCGTCCCCGCGGCCTCCTACGGACGCATGTACTCAGGCACAGGCTCGCTGTCCCAGCCGGCCTCCCGCTATTCCTCCAGGGAGCAGCTGGACTCTCTGGCCCGCAGACAGCTCTCCAGGGACCCTCTGGGTCGCCAGGCTGGGGGCGGCTCCCGGGATCGCCTGGACCGCCAGGGCTCCAGGGACAACCTGGATCTGCTGCCCCGCCGCCGGGAGCCCGGCCCGGGCCCTGGCCTGGACCAGCGAGCGTCTAGAGAGAACCTGAGTGGCTCCAGAGACAGACTGGAGTTCCAGCACAGCGCCCACGCCTCCAGGGAGGACCTGAGTGGGGCGGGGGGGGCTAGGGGGCGAGCTGGGGGGGTCCCGCTCGCAGCTGAACACGCTGACGCGCCGGCAGGCCACCTCCCGGGAGCACCTGGGGGGGGCGCTGATGAGCAGCCGCTCTAGAGAGCAGCTGGACGCCAACGGGGGCAGCGTCCAATCGCAGCCGTGCAGGGAGTGGCTCCGCACGCTGCCCCCGCGGCAGCCGTCGCACCCCGACCAGCCCCCCTCCTCGGAACCCCCGCCCCCCATCAGCGAAGAGCCCCAGGAGCCCCTCTCCCTGCGCGCTCGTGGTCGCCTGGACTCCGCCCCGCCGTGTAGGTACCCCCCCGGCTCCAGCCCCGCTCCCGGCGCCCCCCCCCAGCCGCCACCCATCCAGCGAGCACCTGGACATCCTGTCCTCCATCTTGGCTTCCTTCAGCTCCTCCGTCCTGACCCCCCCCAACCCCTCTGCACAGGGCCCCTCCCCCTCCCCGCCCCACTCCGCCACCTCGCACAGCATCTCCGAGGTGTCCCCCGACTCAGAGTAAGTCGCCGCCTCTCTCCTCCACCGGCCCCCACCCCCCTTCTCTCTGTATATCTCACATCCTTCTCTTTGCCCTCCATCTCTTCTGAAGTTAGCCTCTGCAACCCTCCCTCTCCCCACACACCTCTAGATTCCTTCTCATCCCTCTGGCAGCCCTCTCTCAGCTCTTTGTCTCCACTCTTCCTCCTCCTCGTCCTCCCTATATGGTCCTACTAAGAAGGTCGTTTGTGGGTGTGGGTGGCACATGTCTAGTGGCTATCTTATCCAAATGTGTACACATTTAACAGAGATTGACATGCTTAAAATCACTGTACCTTCAAATTAGTTATTATTTTATCACTAATATCAGTTTCAGACCACTAAGATAATGTCTTTATTGTGTGTGTCTGATCGTTAATTTCAGCATCTTACTCTCCACAGAATCAACAGGAGCGAAGGACAGTCTTGATGGCAGCCTCCATATCCCACGATGCATTGTGTCTCTCAATTAGAACCAATGACGATACAGGGTTTGGCTGAGGTCAGAGGTCAGTCAGACACCCTGGACTGCTGAGGCACCCTGGGATAACGGAGGACTGACGCGTGAGGACAGAGAGGATGGAGAGACGGTGGTGGATACTTAGTGAGGTCGTGAGTTTGGCTCTCAGCCCATGTGTAGTGATGTGGAGCATAGGGAGTGAGGGAAGCTACCTCTGCCATTACTGTCAACACAAACTTTAACCCTTAACATTTCTTAACGGGAACAGAAGGAGTTGGCGATAATAAACGAATTAAGGGTGAACAAAAAAAGAAAAGAAAAAGTCGAAGCTTGTACATAACGTTTTTTATACATTTTGTATCTTTTTTCATCAGAGATGAAGCAAACAAAATCTCTTGTGATGTTTTTGAAGATGATGTCGATGTAAGGTTGTGAGAGAGCGGTGTGAGTGTTGCTAAAAGGGAGAAAATCCCTCAAAATCAATCCCAAACTCTGAGACCATTTTATCCCTGATAACCTTTTTCCCAAACCCCAACCCATCACACTGTGTATAGAGCAGAAGAAAAGAACAGGGCTTGGTCAGTGCTGATTGGATGAAATAGTGAGACGTTATGTGATTGGAAGGCAGTCACAAGGGGGTGGGAAGATTGTACATAGGATGGATTATAAACCGAGGAGACTGAACAAATGATTGTGAAGTGTAAGATAACTAGCCACCTACAGCTGGTATGACAATAAGGTAATTGGGTTGATTCCATATGTATTCAATACTGGTCCTGATATAGTGCAGTCTGGACAGAAGTATCAATGTCATTCTCACTGAATCTGAATGTTAATTATCTATTTTACCAAGATCCAGTCTTTCTAAAACTACTACAAAGAACCACATATAGATACTACAAAGCTTCAATACAGGTCCCTCTCCCTGGGAATACCTGGTCTATTCTAGACTCCTTTGAACCAGTAGGAATACAGTACAACGGGGTCACATGGTGCCTGTTATGTTGGGGTGAGCCACTGGGGCACAGGAGAGGTCAACTTTGTGTTTGTGCTAAAAGCTGTAAAGTGGTTTCTGATTGAGTTGGACGTGAGGTAGAGATGGATGTAGGAAGGAGAGGATAGGAAGGAAGGCAAAACGAAACCGTGAGTCATCTAAGAGCAGGTAGAGTTCAAACAGGAAATGAAAGGGCACGACAGTAAAATAACAGTAAAGAAAAACAGATGACAGGAAGAGAAAGTGGGTCAGACATGACCAGCATTCAAATGAAAGCAGTGACTCACTGGAAGGAGAGCGGGGAAGAGAGGAAATAAGAGGAAGTGAAGCGCAGATTGTTAAAAAACAAGCATATCTCACACACCCTGGGTGTGTAAATCTCTTTGACCAGTGGATGTTCTTTCTACCGTGTCCTTGGGTTGTGAACAGTGAATATTATTGTGTCAGTATTATTGCCAAAAACCTCCCTCCACTTCCTCCTCCTCTCCCCTCGCCCCCTCGCCCACTTCCCCTGTTCCAGCTTCTCCAGTGTTTTTCTCACCGGTCAGTTTTTATCGTGTTTATTTTGGATATTATTTATGACATGCTTTATTTATTACGTTTAACATGTACAGACATAAGATTTATTTTATTTATGGATATTTAATTGAAGTTTATTACTTTGGACATTTTGGCGTGAGAGTGAGTATGCGTTATTTTGGTTCCGACTTTTTTTACATGCAACATTTCCTACGGTGGGACTTCCCAACTGTGACACAAGTATCACAAAAAGAGAAGACAGAAAATAAATAATGGCGTAAGATCTATAGAGACGTAAAGTAATCCCTGATCAATCTTGCTGTTCCTATGCATTGTTGTAGATCTGAAGAGAGATTGGACAGGACGGTGGCAGACATTTCCCCTGTTTCAATCAAGGAGCTGTAGGGCTATAGATCTACACTAGAGCACACAGATGGAGAGATTAGGAGTGGATTACAATGTCAAGAGGTAAATGATGAAGGGAGAGTTAGGGATGATGGGAGACTGTCTTTCTCAGTTTGTGTTCATTGTGGCGGGATGTGTTCTATCTGGCCGGCAACGGAGGGACATCAAGACAGCCGCTCCTGCTCCGTTACCGTGGAAACCGTGCAAGCGAGATGTTGGACAATAAAAAACGATTCTTCCTATAAGATTTGTGTGTGTGATATGTGTGATCTATATTTTATGACGGTATGGAAGAAAAGAAAGCATTGCATTTTTTAGAAGCTCTTTTCTTTCTTTCTTTTCTTTCCTGAATCTCTGAGTTACTCATAGGCCTACTATCGCACTGACACACAACGAAGCAGAGACTGCAACTCCATATTATCAAGTTAAAAAAACAACACAATTTTCCACGATAAACCCCACTTCAATAATAAACCATATTCCTGCCCATCAACATTTGTCATCATCATAATAAGTGGTCTTCGAGGAGATTCACCTCATTACTACTCCATATGAATGAACCTGTGCCTTTTGGACCTGGTAACTTCTGAAAACAAAAGTATTTATTTTTCAAGTTCTTAAACATTTAATCAGGAAAGGGATATGTTTAAGTGTTTGGAAAACATATTGGCCAACCTCATGCACTTAAATCCTATAATTATGGGCATTTGGTTCAGGCACCATGACATTATTCCACCCTGTTAGGACATATGAATAACAATCACAAAGCTTAAAAATGTAAAGACATAACAATATTTACATTTACATTTACATTTATTCATTTAGCAGACGCTTTTATCCAAAGCGACTTCCAAGAGAGAGCTTTACAAAAGTGCATAGGTCACTGATCATAACAACGAGATATCCCCAACATTGCAAGTAGTCAAACATGAATCATACATTGTGAAAAAAACCCAAAAATAAGTGCCAAAGGGAAAAATCATAAGAGCATGAAGTTAAACAAGTTACAATTGGACAACATGAATCTAAAAGTGCACCTGTGGACGAGCAAACAACAGTAAACTACCTCACAGCGAGTACAATAATTTTAATCAGTTACAGCTAACCGACAAGAGCAGCAGCTCTCTAAGTCAGAGTCCTTGTGATCCTGGAAGAAACTAACATCATGTCCAGCAGATCTTTCCTAGGTACCGTTGTATTCCCGGAACAAGTGTGTCTTGAGCCTATTCTTGAAGGTGGGGAGACAGTCAGTGTCTCTGATGGAGGTGGGGAGTTGATTCCACCACTGGGGGGCCAGACAGGGGAAGAGCTTGTGTTGGGACCGGGCGGGTCTTGAGCGGTGGGACCACCAGACGGTTGTCAGAGGAGGACCGAAGGTGGCGGGAGGGGGTGTAGGGCTGGAGGAGAGACTTGATGTAGTCGGGTGCAGTCCCATTCACCGCTCGGAAGGTCAGTACCAGGGTCTTGAATCTGATACGGGCCGTGACGGGCAGCCAGTGAAGGGAGACGAGGAGCGGGGTAACATGGGAGCGTCTGGGTAGGTTGAAGACCAGACGGGCCGCTGCGTTCTGAATCCTCTGGAGAGGGCGGGTTGCGCATGCTGGGAGCCCGGCGAGCAGCGAGTTGCAGTAGTCCAACTTGGAGAGGACAAGTGCCTGGACCAGCAGCTGGGTGGAGTGCTCAGACAGGTATCTCCTGATCTTCCGGATGTTGTAGAGGGTGAATCTACACGACCGGGAGACAGCAGCGATGTGGGCTGTGAGGGAGAGCTCGTCATCCATCCAATATTAACATTTTCTTATCCATTATAGGCTATGGGCCCTATTTTGACGATCTGAAACGCAAGTAGCAAAGCGCAAAGCGCAAAGCGCAAGTGGGCGGGACTCCGGTGCGGTTGCTATTTAAGCAGCGGGATAAATGACTTTTCGCCAAGCGCAAATCTAAAAGAGGTAGCTACATTACTAATGGGTGTGGTTTGGGCGTAACGTGCAATAAGCCAATCAGAGCGTCATCTCACATTCCCTTTAAGAGCAGCGCTTGTTCCATGGCGGATTGCTATTATAACGGCGGATTTGCCAGGCGCACGCCAGCGGTTCACAGGAGACTGACGTTCTCGTCAGGACCGTAAACGATAGAGAAGTGATTGTATGGGAAAGGCAGAGCAGTTTCATTGCACTAAGTTGCCCACTCATGCTGCTCATTCAAATGTAGCCTATTTGACATATATTTTAAAAAAATTAATTGCTTAGTTCTTAGAATTAGTTTAACTGTTGTACTTTTGTTTACTTAATGTGAGACCCGTAGGGTATATGTTTATTTTTTGCACCTTCCTTCCTGCCACAGTAAATTGAAAACTGAATTCTGATTCTGATGTGCATGGGAGAAGAAACCTACCCAAATTAGCTTCGGTTAAACAGGCGTAGGAGTAAATTGCCACAGTTGTTACAATTCAAGTTCACATACATAGAGATTTCTCATGAACATCTTATTAATTATTGATATGAACGAAATGTAACACAGCTAGCCATACAATAAATCAAAACAATACGTAGTTTCGCAGGAAGAATACCCTGGCTTCGCAGTGCGCACGGACCAAGCTTGCGCCGTTAAAATAGCATCTGAATAATGCGCCATTGTCTTTAAACCACCTTTTTCCTGGTCAGTGGCGGAATGGTTTTTCGAAAACCGCAAGATAGCACCAAGAACGTTTGCGCCGGAACACGCCTCCTTTTTCGCTGAACCGCCCCCCCGGAGCGCAAGGTCATTTCGACGTGCGCCCGTGGAGGGAAAAATCCGCTTTGCGCCGAGTGCAAGCTAGGAATGATACTTGCGTCACTGACAAAGTCAATTGCGCTGGGTGCAAGATAGGGCCCTCAATGTCCCTTGTTCGTTAGATGTACACAACTAACAGGGGGGAATTTAACAGGGGAATTTTGTCAACTATGTTAGCCCTCGCTCTGTGAGTGATCGTGATCTAGCTAGCATGAGACAACATGTGAACAGCATTTGACTTCTTATATAAAACCATATTTGAAATTATAAAATGTTATTTATAACTTTAAAAAAAGATAGATCTGAAAGTTCATACTTCAGTTGCCCAAGTTGAATTCCCTCCAAAAGAAATGATGTAATTTCATGAACTTTGTGTCATGGGAAGTATAGACTAGAAAAACTACGAACTAACAGGTGGAACTTTTTTTCGGAGACACACAGTAAATCCCCCCAAAATTGTTTACATTATTTTTGTTTTAGAATTGTAGAAATATTTGAACTTGGTCTACAACATAATGAGCAAATCATCTGAGTATTTGATCATTTAATGACTGATATTTATTGTAAAAGTTGATCATTTGTGCTGGGGACATGGCAAAACGAGTGGTTAAATATGGCATTTATATTATAAGGAAGAACGAAACCTATAGTTAAATACTTTTAGAATAACATTTTTTTACATTCTACATCAAATATGAAGTAGGATTTCCTGGCGACATTAAAAGGCACTACAGGATTGACCCAGAAATATCCCTACCTACTTTAGGTCAAGCCAGATAATTTTTTGCATGTTTAAACGAAACTCATTCCCACACTGTTAATGCATTAATTTGAACGTGCAACGTTATTTACAAGTTAGCCAAGAAATACATAAATCATATTGTAGCAACAAAAATGCCAGCAGAAAGTACAACATATAGTTTTATTATGTACACAAATTACTCAGCCAACACTTAAATACACAACCATTTCTCCGTTTAGACTTCGCGCTCACGTGGATTTTAAACAACAAATCAGCCTGACTCGTAGTGACGAAGTTTACGTCCAATGGGAGTCGCCGTTGTATGGAGCTGGTGTTAGGGTGCCAGCATCACATTATCTGATTGGTTGGTAAAGACTCAAGCCATAAGAAAGATACACATGGGTGATGGCCAGATTGCATGCTAATGAATTGTAGTTACAGTAGCTACAGCTACATGCACAGTGTCTTGCTACGATCAGACACAAAAAGAGTGGCCTTTCTCATATCGTATGCTGTGTAAGTACCCGAAGTTATAAACCTCCCTTGATGATATAACGAGGGCTTCTTGGTCGGTGACTGCAAATGTGTAGCTAGCTAGCTAACTAGCTAAATCCGAAGTAGCTGTCAAATTCACTGTCTGCATACAGGAGATTATATTTGGGGCTCTCTCTCTCCGTCTCTGTCAAACTGCCCCAGGTATTGGAGACGAGATGTCTTCAGACAGTGTGTTACTATTGGAGACAGCAGCTCTGGTGGCTCCAGTCACGGCTCTGGAGTTCCTGAGGGAAGACTTCCTACTGACAGGTCGGCAGTCAGCTCCGACTAACACACTGTAATAGGCTATGTCATGGTATTTTAGGAAAGCTCTACTTGGAAAGCTCTGTTTATTCTTTAACTTTAAGTTGTTAATATTGTCGTCTCCTGTTATATATTATTTTGTATATAATATATGTTCTGTCTGAACTCACAGACTTGTTGCTCTCTCAGGTGAGGGTCCTATCCTGTCTGTGTATGACCTCCAGCCCCACCCCAAGACCCGCGCTTCACTGAGCGTTCTCCACAACTACCGTATCCATGGCATCCGGCCTCGACCTCTGACCTCAGCCCCACGCAGCTCTGCGTCAGAGCAGGCAGAGCAAGAGCTAGTGGTGTTTGGAGGGAAGGCGGTCCGCCTGGTGCAGCTGCGTGCTGAGGACCCACTGCGCCTGGAGGCCCAGGGCCCCCTCATGGAGCTGCAGGACTGGGCCCTGGATGTGCGTTGGCTGTCTGGAGAGGGACACTCTCTCCTGGCTGTGGCTCTGGCCCACAACGCTGCTCTGCTGCTGGACACGACAGAGAGGCAGGTCCTGGTCCTCTGTTCCTGCTTGGAGGGCTGCCTGCTCTACTCAGCCTTGCTGCTGGGGGACACCTGGGGGGACTCTGTCCTGGTGGGGGGGCACCGTCTTCAACCAGCTCATTCTCTGGAGGCCAGGGGCTGCCAAACAGAGCAGGGAAGCCCAGGTGGAGAGGCGTTTGCTCGGCCACAGCGGGGTGATCTTCAGCCTCTGCTACCTCCAGGAGGCCGGCTGGCTGGCCTCAGCCTCGGACGACCGCAGCGTGAGGGTGTGGGGCGTGGGCAGGCTGGGGGTCGCCAGAGGGGGGTGTGGGGAGGCTGACCCGGCCTGTCTCCGGGTGCTGTACGGCCACCAGGCCAGGGTGTTCTCCGTGCGTCTCGGCCCAGGGAGGGTGTTCAGCGCTGGGGAGGACGGCGCCTGTCTGGTCTGGGACTGGGGAGGGGGAGGGAGGGTTCAGCTCACCCTGAAGGGGCACCGGGCAGGGGGGGGTGAGGGCGTTGGCAGTCAGCGAGGGATGCAGTGAGACCAGGGCCAAGGGGGGGCGGGGCGGGTGGGTGGCCACCGGTGGGGCGGATGGAGGGGTGCGGCTGTGGAGGGAGGAGGGGAGGGCAGAAGCAGAGGGGGAGACCCTAACCGACCTGGGCTTTGTGGGGAAGGGGGTGCCCAAGGTGGTGTGTGTGGTGGGGACGGAGGGAGGGAGCCAGGTGAGGGTGGTGGTGGGGACGGACCAAGGCGAGGTCTACCTACATGGCGGGGGGCAGTGGGGGCTGGTGTGGGAGGGCGGAGCTGACTTCCAGTCCTACTGCGCGATGGATGTTCTCAGGGTCAGGGCGGGAGGGTCAGTGAAGTGGGACGGTCTGTGTGCTGTGGGCAGCCTGACCGGTGCGGTACAGGTGTTCCCCCTATCCCAACCTGGGGCAGGGGTACTAATGAGAGCAGGGACAGGGAAGATCCACAGCCTTACCTGGGTGGAGGGGCAGGGTAGGAGGCAGGAGGGGTATTTGCTGGCCTCCGGAGCGGAAGGGACGGTGTATCGATGGAGGGTGGAGGTGGAGGAGAGGGAGGCCGGCCTGGTTTTGAAAACCCAGCGTCTCCCTTCTCTCCTCCTGCCGTCCTGTGCCAAGCGCTGGCTCACCGCCGCAGTGCTGCTTCCCAGGCCAGCGGGGGCACTGTGGGTGTGCGGAGACAGGAGAGGATCCCTCCTGCTGTTCGAAGACCGAGCGAGACACCGCCGAGAGGAAGGGGAGGGAAAGAGGAAGGAAATGGAAGAAGCTCCGAGTCGGGCTGAAACGGAGAGAGACCCCACGCTTAACGGGAACCGTGACCCGGCCGCCGGAGGGGAGGAGGGAGACGAGGGTGCCCGAGTGGGGGGAGGGGGAGGAGTGGAGGAGGAGGCAGGGGGAGGAGTGGAGGAGGAGGCAGGGGGAGGAGTGGAGGAGGAGGCAGGGGGAGAGGCGGCGCTGCGGCCGGCCTGCTGTCTTTTCGGGGCGCACGGGAAGCAGGGGGTGACGGGGGTGATGGAGCACGGGGGGCTCCTCTACAGCGCCGGGAGGGACGGCTGTGTGAGGGTCCTGAGAATCCGGCCTGGGGGGGGGAGGAGGAGAGGCGGGGCAGGGGGGGGGCCCTGCTGGAGGTCTTGAGGGTTCAGCGGGCCTGCAAGGGCATGGAGTGGCTGGAGAGGGTTCTGATTCTGGAAGCGGAACCCGTTGGGCCTCTGCACAGAGGGGTGGAGGAGAACGTTCTAGAAGAGGAACACTCAGACCAGAACCCTCCCCAGCAGCAAGAGGAGGAGGGAGGTGGGGAGGAGAACCACAGGATCCAGGAGAGGGAGATGGGCTGTCAGTTGCGGGAGGCCCGTTTTGTGATGGTGGGGTTCCACTCGGTCCACTTCGTGGTGTGGGACCCTGTGAGGCAGGAGAGGCTGCTGTCCGTGCCCTGCGGTGGAGGGCATCGCTCCTGGGCCCTCAGCCCGCCCCAGGGGGGGGTGTGGCGGGGCCAAGCAGCCCTGGTCTTCCTCCGCCAGGGCCAGGTCCTCACCTCGCGGCCCCCCAGGCTGACGGCCAGCCCAGCCGGGAGCCAGGCCCTGAGGGAGGGGCTGCACGGCCGCGGCCTGAGCTGCGTCTGCCGTCTGGGGGGGCTGGAGGGCGGGGAGGAGGGGGGGAGCCACTGGGAGGTCCTGGTCAGCGGAGGGGAGGACACGAGTCTGAGCGTTCTCGCCGTTCAAGCCCAGACGGGCACGGTCAGGGTGCTGGCCGTCATCACCGACCACATCTCCAGCGTGCGTACGCTGGCCGCGGTCAGACCGCGGGACGACGGTAGGAGGAGACGACGGCTCTCCACCCTGCTGGTGTCGGCCGGGGGGCGGGCCCAGATTCAGTGTTACCGGCTGCTGATTGGATGGGACGGACAGTTGGAGCGGCCTTCCTGTCAGGTGATCCAGGTGGCCAGACACCGGTTGGACGAACAGTGGGAGAGAAAGAGGAACCGACATAAGACTGTGAAAATGGACCCAGAGACCAGGTGAGGGTCAGATAACTGTTGGTGATGGACAGGAATGCAGGACACAGACCGGCGATCACAATGACGCTGCTCTCTGTTCAGTGGAGTTCCTTTACGACCCGACAGACATCTCCTTCCTCTCGTTGTCGTCTGTCAGGTACATGTCCGCGGCCGTGGTGCATGATGGGACAGAGAGGGTCCTCCTGGCGCTGGGCTGCAGTGATGGAGCTGTGAGGTGGGTGTCTGGGCTGACACAGTCAGAGGGGGGGGGAACAAACTGTCGACTGTGTTCCACTTTAACTGACTTGGCTCGCTCCACACATCCTTTCCTCCCCCCTTTTCTCTCCCTCCCTCTACCTGTCTCTCCCTCCCTCTCTCTCTCTTCCTCTGTCACTCCATTCCTCCTCTCTCCCTTTCTCTCCCTCTCTCCTTTTTTTGTCTCTCTCCCCCCCCCTCTCTCTCCCTCCAAGGCTGTTTGGGGTCAGTGAGGTCAGGGGTCAGGTGGAGCTGCTGTGGGAGAGTTTTCACCACCAGAGGTGCGTGCTCAGCGTCGCCACCTGCAGCGTGGAAGACCGGCGAGGCGCACGGTGAGAGACGGGGATTGTCACTGTTTCACCTCCACGGTGATCGTAAAGCCATCGTAAAAGTCCAATTCTGTTCCTGTTTTTTTTAACCGAATGTCAGGCAAGGAAAAATGTAATCACTTGAATACCCCCTCTGTCCTCTCAGGTTTGTGTTGCTGTTCAGCGCCGCCACAGACGGTAAAGTAGCAGTCTGGGACCTGAGTCTAGCAGCCTCCTCATTGGACCGCTCCCCCGGCGAGGCCCTGCCTGCACCAACCCCCTGCTTCATCATCACCGCCCACCAGAGTGGCATCAACGCCCTGGCTGTGTGGGAGGAGCCGGGGGCGGAGCCAGGGGCGGGGCACCAGGTCACCGTGGCGAGCGGAGGAGACGACGGACAGCTGACCGTGTCAGTCCTCGGGGTGCAGTACCGGCAGGGGGAGACAGAGGGCGGCAGAGCACTGCTCCAGATCCAGCTGCAGGCCCAGGGATGCGTGCCTGTGGCCCACGCCGCCCCCCTCACGGCCCTGGGAAGGCTGGGCTCGGGCCTGCTGGTGTCGGCCTCCCCGGACCAGAGGGTGTGTCTGTGGAGCTGCAGCAGCACCGGCCTCTGCCAGCGGGGGGCGATGTTCTCCCACGTGGCCGACGCAGCGGGCCTGGAGGTGTGGCAGGAGGCTGGGGGCAGGGAGGGGGAGACAGAGGGGTCTGGGTCTGGATCTAGTCCTACACTTAGTTTTGGATCCATGGAGGACACTGGGTGCCGCTCTGGGTCTGTGCCTGGGAGGGTGTCTGAATCTGGGGATAGTCCTGGGCGGAGGCGTGGGTCCAGAGGTGGAGAGGGTGGCAGGGGCTGGGTGGTGGTCTGTGGCCAAGGCTTACAGCTGCTACGGATCAAGAACAGGAACCAGGACGAGGACTGTGGAAAGAAGGAGCGTGTCAAAGTGTCTTTCGTAACGCCGTTACGACAAGGACAAGACAAACCAAATCCAGACTGACTGGTTATTCAAACAGATGTGCAAAAGATGTACCGAATGTTTATATTTTCCCTTTCACTTCATATTGCCCGATGTGAAATACAGCTGTGTCAGTAAACGGTGTGTGCTTCTTTCGTATACAGTGTTGAGGATAAATAGAGGGAGGGACTCAATAATACTGTCAGACAAGCATGTAGACTTCTTTAATGGACTGTGTGTGAGAGTGCAAGAGTTTCAGACTGCATGTTTGTGTGCGTGTGCGTGTGTGTGTGTACGGCAAAGGGTAGGATGTACCCATGTAGGGTGTGTGATGGGGGTCAGTGGGCAGGTGCGGCGGGGGGGCCTGGGCTACTGCAGGGGAACATTAATATTTCAGTCACGTCTCACGTTCTCTATTGTTCAGAATCCATGTGACTGCCTGCCAAAGTCACTCAAGGCGGGTTGGGTGAAAGTGGAGAGAAAGTCACAAAGAGCTCAGGGAGAGAGAAAGGTAGCCAGTGAGAGACGGCGAGGAGGTGAAAATTGCGGCGTGAATGAATAGGCGAAGGGGGGGGATGAGTGGCGGACACAAAGGGGAAAGGAAGGAGATCTTTCCCGTCCCTTCAGGAATCCATCTCGACGGGTAAGATCTAGATCCAGCGGCAGAGTAAGAAAGATAAGAACAGATGGAGGGAGGAGGTCTGTCCAGAGCAGGCAGGGACCAGACCAGGCTGTGAGGCGGGCTCAGACCAGGCTGTGAGGTGGGCTCAGACCAGGCTGTGAGGCGGGCTCAGACCAGGCTGTGAGGCGGGCTCAGACCAGGCTGTGAGGTGGGCTCAGACCAGGCTGTGAGGTGGGCTCAGACCAGGCTGTGAGGTGGGCTCAGACCAGGCTGTGAGGTGGCCTGCACAGCTCCCTGGACCAGGACAGACGACACAGAGGGGAGGCACAGTAGTCACAGGACACAGAGAGTGTCTATGTGTGTGTGTGTGTGAGAGAGTGATGCCCCACCGGACCAGGGCGAACCCTGAGAGGAGCCAGCCGCAGGCCAGAGGGAGCAGGAGAGGAGCGTCTCTAGCTGAGACCTCCCCACAGACAGACCCCTCCTCCACCCCCAGAGAGGTAGGATACTGCACGCATCACACACACTCGCACAGTATGGCTGACTGCAGCCCGTGGACGAAGAACAGCAGGATGGGATGTAAAAGCAGAGAAATCATTTCTTCTGTGGGCACTCGTGTGTGTGTGTGTGTGTGTGTGTGTGTGTGTGTGTGTGTGTGTGTGTGTGTGTGTGTGTGTGTGGTGTGTGTGTGTGTGTGTGTGTGTGTGTGTGTGGTGTGTGTGTGTGTGTGTGTGTGTGTGTGTGTGTGTGTGTGTGTGTGTGTGTGGTGTGTGTGTGTGTGTGTGTGTGTGTGTGTGTGTGTGTGTGTGTGTGTGTGGTGTGTGTGTGTGTGTGTGTGTGTGTGTGTGTGTGTGTGTGTGTGTGTGTGTGTGCGTGTGTGCGTGTGTGTGTGTGTGTCTTTTGGTGTTGCCAGGCCCTGAACGCTTGTGTGTCACACTGCATGGCTAATGACAGTTTCTTCTTCACACATACAAACATACATGGACACGTACAAGGACACGTACAAGAACACTCATACAGTACTCTCAAGAGCGATAGCCTACGCCACACATTCATCCATGCATGTGATTTACATCATATACACATATGTATATATAAGAGATTTCCAATGTACACATAGACCACCTGTACCATTCAGTGTATCTACCCTTTATCCTGTATGTGATGATGACCATCTCATATTTTATCGACAGACAACAGGGTCAGTGATGTCACGGGATCGCTTGCCCATGATTGGTTCGGCTGGAACTAAGCCAACAGGTATGGTGTGACACCTGTCCATCCACCTGTCCGTTCCATGCGTGTCCGATGGCGTGCATGCACACGCCCGCTCTCTGACCCGGTACCCTGGACCGTCTCCTGGAGAAGCCTGCCTGTTTGCCCGTGAAGGGCTTCTTTCCTTGGGACTTTGTATTCTCTGTCAGCACAGAGACACATGATCTGCTTTCGAGAGGGAGAGGGAGAGAGGGATGAGAGAAAGGGAGAGAAAGGGAGAGAGAGAGAGAGAGAGAGAGAGAGAGAGGGATGAGGAGAGAAAGGGAGAGGGCCTAATACCCCAGGAAACCACTGTTGACAGACACTCTGCTGGTGTCATGTCAAGAAAATACGCGCCCTACTCTGTGCTCACAGCTGGGGATTGTGGGATAGCACAGCTGGACAGGAAGGATGTGAGGGGTGGGAAATGGTGGAGAGTTGCTGTTGTTCTCACAACCTGACTCGCCGGATGGTTTGTTAGACATAGTCTGGGAAGTCGTTCTTGGAAACTGTTGGGGAAAAAGGGCAGGCACTTACTGGCAATACTGGCAGGTGATTGGATGAACCATCTGTCTATAGCTGTCCATCAAGGCCTAACTTCAAGGTAAGATGGTAAGTGGTCGGGATCTTGCAAATCCAGCTGTCTCACAAGGCAAGACTGGTCTGTCAAGACAGGATGGATACTTACCCTATTATAAAAGGTTTTCTGCTTTACCATAAATCAGTGTTCCTGCTGGAGCTAAAGAACGCTCTTGCTCATTCCCCAGACAAGCCAACCCTCACCACCCTCCCCACCCACCAGCAGCCCCAGCAGGCCAGGAGGAGGAAGCGCGCCCCAGCCTCCCAGCAGCTCTACACCACCCTCCCCGACACCATGACCCCCTGGGGGGGGCAGTCCCTCTCCGAATCCTCCTTCACCAGCATCCCCCCTCCTCCCCCGCCCCCCCCCATCCCTCCCCCCCACCCCCTCCTCCCCCTCCTCTCCCCGCCATCCCAGGTACCCCCCGCCCGCCTGCGGAGCCCGGCCCCCTCGCCCCTGGCCTCCACCCCCCCAGGAGAGGGGGGGCCCCAGGGTGGGGAGGGCCAGGCGGAGGGTGCTCCCCCCCAGGAGGCCCCCCCGGGCCCCCCGGCTGCCCCCCCCTCAGGCCCGTCACCAACCTGAGCTTCTCACGCAGCTTCACCTTCTCCTTCTTCGAGCTGCCGCTCCACCAGGCGCCCCGCTGCCGCGCCGAGCGCATCCGGGACCTCATGGTCCTGCTCAGGCAGATCCAGTACTGACCGGGACTCGACCGGGACTCGACCGCGACTCGACCGCGACTCGACCACGACTCGACCGCGACGCGACCGCTTCAGATCCACGCGTCGGGGGTTCCTCACGGGGTCGATGTGTACAATTGACAGTGACTCGACCGCAACGCGACCGCGTTCGGATCCATGCACCCGGGACCTCATGGTCCTCCTCAGACGTTCTGGGTACAGTCTGACGACAACACTTGTTTGTGTGTGTGTGTGTGTTGTGAGAGTGTGCACAACGTAGGGGATGGGTGGAGCTCAGTGGTGGAGCATTTGACTGCATAGCAAGAAATCACATCCCTCTTGTACGTCACTTTGGATAAAAGTCTGCTAAATCAACGCATCCTTACATTCTTAATATCTACTGTGTGTATTTGCTTGTGATGTTCTCTCACACACACACACACACACACGCACACACACACACACACACACACACAGTGGTGCTCGGTCAGGTGCTAGCAGGACAGCTCTGGTTGAAGAGCTGATAGGCTGGGTGTTTGATGTGTGGACCTTGACTCCACGCTGGGATTAGTCAGAACAACAAGATACAGATCGCTCTCACTCTGAGGGAACCTGATATACAAACCGCTATCTGTCTGTCACACAAGGTAACGTATATCCGTCTGTCTGTCTGTCTGTCTGTCTGTCTGTCTGTCTGTCTGTCTATGTGGCTTGCTGCCCACCAGCATCTCTTATGAATGTCATCATATCATATCAATGCCACTGAGTCTCAATAAAGCCAGAGGGAGACGAACAGTACCTCACCTTGTTTCCACGGTGACTGGAGACGAGGTAAAACAGCCGGACTTGGCACACCATTTCTTTAATACTCTACTTATTGATGGTGGAACTGAGGACAGAGCTGTTCTTGTTTTAGATCGTTCCAACCGTTACACAGTTACATGACACACACACACACACAGATATATTGTCACAACCTGCGGACTAACACTTGGTACCCGTCTTTCCAGTTCCAATGTTTACTCAGCTACCGTCTGGTATTATGCCATTATTAATGATACTATGAAATAATAAATATAATCAGGCATCTAAATGGCAATCAGCATTCATTATTGAATGGCTTTATCAGGCGCTGTTACGCAAGGCGAACTTTGATGTCTCCAAGGCAACCCCTAGAAAAGCTGTTTGAAGTCAGATCAGTGGCTGTGTTGTATTCATGTGGTTTTCACAAGGCTTTTAGAAATGGTGACTTTTACTGACTTTAATCTGTCCTCTTCTATCCTACCCTATTCCATTATACTCCATCCAGCTCTGTTCAACTGTCTTCTATTGTCTTTTATTATTATTATCCCACACATGTTCTATTGTACTGTTATGTTCTACATTGTCCTACGGATGCAGATCCATAGAACAGTGTTATATCTCTGAGTGGTTGTCTCCTTCAGGGGGCCGGGGCCCCAGGGGGGGGCAGCACGTTTAGACCAGGGCCCCCTCCAACCCAGACACGGACAGTCCTGATACAGGAAGCACTCACGTGCCCTGAATCAGAGAGGGACATGGAGGAGGGAGGGGCCTGCTGGTCAGAGCAGAGTCCAAGGCTTACTCTTCCCATCTCCACACACGTGAATCCACACACACACACATACACACACTCACACATACACACACTCACACACGCACACATACACACACACACATACACACCTAATAGTTTGTTTGTTAGTCTGCTCTTCCTGATATCCCTTTTATATCATGGCTCCCTCCCTCACACGCTTCAAAACACACTCCTCTCAAACAGACACTTTGACGCACCCACTTCCAAACAAACATACAGACACAGTTCAATTTGTCGTCATTTTGGAGTAATTTCGTACTTGGTGAAACTGTATAATTGCATTTGATGACACAGTCATCTGAGACAGTAGGTTAGGGAGAGAGCAAGGCAGTGGCAGCCTGTAATGACAGTCCCTCCTCCCCTTCCTCTCCAGATAGAGGCTATGATTGATGCTGGACGCTGGTCTAGGTGCGGTCAACCAACCTGTCTCCTCCCCCGCCAAGACCCCCCCTCCCCCAGTGCTGTGGAGCCGTGTGCTGGGCAGGGTTCATGTGCTCTCCTGGCTGCCAGTGTTGGCCTTGTGCACCTGCCACAGGGTGAGCCACAGGCTTGCTCTCTCTCCCCACATCCCTCCATCCCTCTCCATTCCCCACAGGCGTGAACAATGCCGTACCATGCTGGTCTCTGTACCTCCAGGGTTTGGTCTCTTCTCCTTCTTCCATGGGCTCATGGTGTAAGGCTTACATGACACATGGTGACATGAGAGGAAGGTGTGAGAGGAAGGTGTGTGTTCCTCTGTGTGACTTTGTGTGGTCACATAGACACACACACACAGGCATTTCTCTCTCTGTGTTTGCGCGACACATTGAACCACTGCTGTGTGTGTTTGGTCACACACAGGTACTTTCCCCCCTGTGGTCAAAATGACTATGTAGACCACCAGCATTCAGTTGCTTAGCAACAGGAGTGAGGAAAGTGAGGAGGATACAGCCATGGCCAGAGTAGCAATAGTATCACAGGTCTCCTTCCTGTGTGTAACAGAGGTAGTATCACAGGTCTCCTTCCTGTGTGTAACAGAGGTAGTATCACAGGTCTCCTTCCTGTGTGTAACAGAGGTTACACACACACACACACACACACACACATACATACAGTGTAGTTCAAGTGTGTGTGTGTCTGTGTCTTGATATCTCTGTACTTGGTGGGAGTGTGTATCGCTGGCTTTCCCAGACCCTGATGAGGTTGTGTTACAGCCTGATCTCTGTTGATCTGGTTCCTCCACATGCCTGTCCTGACTGGCATCCACACACACAGCGGGTTGGTGTGTCTGTGTGCGTGTGTCTGTGTGCGTGTGTCTTTGTGTGTGTCCATCTGTCTGTCCAGGGTTTGATCCCAGTGTTGTCTCCTGTTAAACGATGGCTGACTTAGTTTCTGGGCTGACTACTGCCATTCCTCGAACCACTGTTGTGTCTGCAGTCTCCATGGGGATCCTGAACGGTGGTCTGATTGTCAACAGACACATTCAGTGCAGGCTTCCCATATCCATTACCTGGGAACTGATCCTGGTGAGGCTAGCACACACATACACACACATGCACACACATACACACACACAGAGTCAGAGGAGTGAATCATAGCTGTGTAAGGGTGGGTTGACAGCTCAGCTTCACTCATCCCACTCTTCCCATCCTTTCTCCTCTCCTCTCCTCTCCTCTCCTCTCCTCTCCTCTCCTCTCCTCTCCTCTCCTCTCCTCTCCTCTCCTCCCCCCTCTCCTCTCCTCTCCTCTCCTCTCCTCTCCTCTCCTCTCCTCTCCTCTCTCTCTCTTCTCTTCTCCTTTCTCCTCTTTCTCTTCTCTTCTCTCCTGCTCTGCTCTCCCCAACCCTTCCTCTCCATCTTCTCCGCATCCCATCCACCCTCCTCTTTCTCTCTTCCTCCTTCTCTCCCTCTCCTCCTACTCTGTCTCTCCTCCTCCTCCCTCTCTCTCCCTTCATCCTTCACACTCCCTCCTCCTTCTCTCCTCCTCCTTCCCTCCTCCTCCAGGTCATCTTGTCCCCTGCCCTGTCTATCCACCCTCAGCAGTCCTACAGCTCAGTGTTCAGGTGAAGGGGACCAACTGGGTCAGTCCTGCCGTTGGTGTCCCTGTGTTGTCAGCACTGCTGTCCAGAATGACAGAATGACGTTCAGTGACCATACCCACTGGTTCTGTAGTGGCTGTGGCTCTCTGTCAGACTGCGGCCTGAGTCCTTCCCTCTCACCTCTGATCATCTTCAGCACTCGGCCTTGCACCTACGACCGAATCTCAGCCAATCAGATTCTCAGCAACAATACACTGTTGCTGAAAATCACACCATATCAATCATGATCAATATCACACCTCAGTTGTGATTTTGCTTAAATATAGATATTTAGTAGCAGTTGAAATAGCAGTCATGTTGGATCCGGTTTATATGCTTGGACAATAATCCCAACAGCATCGTACTCCTAATCCCAACAGCATCGTACTCCTAATCCCAACAGCATCATACTCCATGCCATGCTGACCACGTTTATTCCGCATGCCCACATACCCCATAGTCTGGATTTAGTCCAACTATCAAATCTTGTTGTCAGATTACAGGTATGCCCTTGCTTGCATTATCTTGAAGATCTCATTATCTTGAAGATCACTTCAATAAATGGATGTGCCCTGCCTGGCACCATGGTAATACACCCAAGGTTGTGTAATAAAAAAATATGTATTTATTCAAACTTTATTGAATGTCACTGATGCTGAAGACAAGGTGTCTTCAATGTTATCTAGTTTTATGACACAGATAGTCTTACATAATATGAGGTACACATGTGCTTATGTTGTATGGGTGTGTGTGTGTGTGTGTGTGTCTGTGTGTGTGTGTCAGGTTGTGAAGGTGCTACAGAAGCAGGGTGTTGGGGTGGTTTGTCCGTAACTATTCTTTAGTTACTATTCTCCACCCAGCCCCACTTCCTCCCCCTCACACACCCCCCACCTCCACCTCCTCCCCCTCACACCCCCCCCACCTCCTCCCCCTCACACACCCCCCACCTCCACCTCCTCCCCCTCACACACCCCACCACCGTCCTCCCCCTCACACCACCCCCCCCACCTCCTCCTCCCCCTCACACACCCCCCCACCTCCTCCCCCTCACCCAACCCCCACCCTCCTCCTCCCTCTCACACACCCCCCACCTCCTCCTCCCCCCTCCCACACCCCCCCACCTCCTCCCCCTCACCCCACCCCCCCCACCTCCTCCCCCTCCCCCCACACCCCCACCTCCTCCTCCCCCTCACCACCCCCCCACCTGCTCCTCCCCCTCACACACCCCCCCCTCCTCCCCCTCCCCACCCCCACCTCCTCCTCCCCCTCCCACCACCCTCACCTTCGCACCCACATGCAGTCTCATACCTCACTCAGCAAGGCTCTGGTGTGGAACTGACTTACCTTTGTTACCCAAGCACTGGGAGTTTCAGCCACATGCAAATAGCATTTTTGTAACGTTTAAATAATTCAAATATCCTTATCATATATATATTTTTTTTATAAACATACTATGAGGTCATGAGTGCCACTATATAACTGCTGTACAGTTCATAATATTAGAACTGCTGTAAAGTGCATGATCTTACAACTGTGTACTTCATCATATTGTAATTGCTGTATAGTACATCATCTTGTAATTGCTATAAAGTTATAATCCTATAACTGCTGTACAGTAAATAATCTGTATTTTGTGTCAGCCTAATATCTCTGTGTGTTTTCTCTGCGCTGCACAGACTTGTGAACCAGCTGCATGTCCAGGGGCTCGTACCAAACACCCTCCCCAGCTCCAGTCTCTTCCCATCCATCCATCATGCAGTGAACCGCCTCACACATGATGGGTATTGTAGTCTTTAATGGCGCTTCCCACCTCTGCACTATGGTGTCTACAGTAACCCTCACCAGGAAGTTACGTAGATCAAATAAAATATGATGGGAAGTTATATTTTGGAACATTCCTACAAGAGACATGTTGTACAATAGAGGAGTAGGAGTATGGAGTCACATGTCTGTCTGCCCACCACACTGCGTTTGGATTGGATGTCCTCACCCAAGATGTTTTCACTGCCCCCAAGACCCCTTCACTTCCTGATGAGATGGACCAATGGGAAGAGGAGAAGACGCCTTTCGTCCCCACCTGCCATGCTCATGACCACAGATGGAACAGCTCTGAAGAACCCCAGCTAGAACATGGAGAACACTGGAACCCAGAGGAGACAAACCTCTAAGTGGTCCTCACGACCCAGGATGCCACACTCAGTCTTAAAGGACATAGATGGTGACGTGATCATAATGGTAATGACAACGGTTACCATAATGGCTGTGATGTTTAATAGAAAACGAAATATACTGTGTATGTTACAAATTGCATTTTTTGGGGTAATTTTCTGGTGATCAAGTAATCCATGTTTATGGTCACACAGTCTGCTGAGCAGCTATTCTTAGTCTGTTTAAAATCAGCAGCACCACCTCATCATAGTCTCAGTCTCTCTGGTCCTCCATCAGACACCACTGAGCTAGCAGCAGCACCACCTCATCATAGTCTCAGTCTCTCTGGTCCTCCATCAGACACCACTGAGCTAGCAGCAGCACCACCTCATCATAGTCTCAGTCTCTCTTGTCCTCCATCAGACACCACTGAGCTAGCAGCAGCACCACCTCATCATAGTCTCAGTCCCTCTGGTCCTCCATCAGACACCACTGAGCTAGCAGCAGCACCACCTCATCATAGTCTCAGTCTCTCTGGTCCTCCATCAGACACCACTGAGCTAGCAGCAGCACCACCTCATCATAGTCTCAGTCTCTCTGGTCCTCCATCAGACACCACTGAGCTAGCAGCTTCATCCATATATAGGGAAGTGCTAACGAGTCAGTAGTGATCAATAATCAACACACTCCAGGCATGGACTTCAGGATTTCCCTTAATCATTGACAGCTGCAGCCGTCCAGTGTTGTCTGGTAGAACTGGTTCTCCTTCAGATAATCTGAAGTTAAACATCAAATCAGTGACACACTAATAGGTGATCCTACAACTTCCCTTAGACACAGTTGGAGCATCGTGGTGTTTGTGTCAGAGGTGCTGTGTCATGCCATTTCAGTCTGTAAATAACGTGTTTCTTTCTTCTTTTTCTCATGTTCGGCTCATGAGCGGAGTGGAATATCAGTTTGCACAAAGTCATCCTGAAGTCATACTTCAGTACTTCTGGTGGGTAAGCTGAAAAACAATGACGATATCCCTGACTCAACTGAAACAGCTCTTCCCTATCTAATCACCTAGATAAGATACCTTCCTTCACCTGTCTCTCTGCCTATCTGCCTTTCTTTCTTCACCTGTCTCTCGGTCTATCTCTCTATACCCTCTACCCACGGTCCATCTTTGCTTCACATAGACCTGTCTTCCCATTCCATAGCAGTCATTCCTTCCTTCCTGCCTGTCTGTCTGCCTGCCTGCCTGCCTGCCTGTCTGTCTGTCTGTCTGTCTGTCTGTCTGTCTGTCTGTCTGTCTGTCTGTCTGTCTGTCTGTCTGTCTGTCTGTCTGTCTGTCTGTCTGTCTGTCTGTCTGTCTGTCTGCCTGCCTGTCTGTCTGTCTGTCTGTCTGTCTGTCTGCCTGTCTGCCTGTCTGCCTGTCTGCCTGTCTGCCTGTCTGCCTGTCCGCCTGTCTGCCTGTCTGCCTGTCTGCCTGTCTGTCAGGAGCCAGCCAGCCTTGGGGGGAGCTGGGAGAGGTGGATTGCTCACGGGGACTTTGCTCTATGCCTCCCCAACCTTGAGAGCATATCTGTGTTTTCCTGAAGGGTCGCTTTCACAAGATGTTTGGACAGCAAGCAGGAATACTCCCTACCACCGGAGGTTTGTGAAGAAGAACCCAACAAACGCAAGTGTCTCCACAGAACACCAGACTTTGTCTCCTTCGGACTGGATTTCCACAGTCAGGGGGGCAGAAGGATTTGATTACTGTGGATACTGCACCAAGAGGAATACTCTGACCACCTCGGAACTTACGATCCATCCTCATCTCAATCTGACTTTGACCTCTGACTACTGATTTACCTACATAGAGAGACTTGGTGTCTGTCAAGAAACATCACTATCCACCGGCCTAGAGGAACCAATCAAGCCAAGGTTCGTTCTATTGAGAGAGAAGCACGTTCAAGACACACCTGAGACACCCGGCCTCCACTGACCAGCCCTGTCTCCAGACCACAGGGACATTTCTTCTACTGTGAGTCCTTGAAGGGCAGTCACAGGCTTCACCCCTTACACCTGACCCCTTGACCCTTGACCCCTGACCCAGACATGGAGGCCAGGAGGCGCGTGGGCTACCAGGTCCACAGGGAGGTGCTGAACGAGGAGATCGTGGAGGACCTGGCCGAGAAGTCTGATGTCACCGTCCCATTCTCTCAGAAAGTCAGAGAGTCTATGAGGTAATGTGATAATGATGTCACTGATAAATATCAATAATGATGATAATGATTATGATTACTAATGATTTATGATCCAGTTCCAGTTCTAATACTCGTTCTACCAGCATCAGTACCAGAGTCAGTAATGGTCATTAAACATCAACAAGAGTTCTCTGATTGTTGATTGATTGATAGGATGATTAAGATCATAGGGCTGCTGGTCCAACAATAATATGCTTAGTTTTCATTCTAAATTCCGGTAAGTTTCCGGTACTTCTGTGACCTGAGAATCTGTCAGCTGCTTCACGGCTCAGCAGAGAGTCCGCAGTCTCAAGTGTCTGGTGACCAAATCCATGAAAGTGATTTGAACTGATCCACAAGTGTAACTGCCTTCCTCATCATCTTACCACCCTATTGTGTATTTATTTTAAACTGTTTTTAATTCTATTTTTGTACCTTGCTTTTAAACAGTATATGTTATTGAATTCTTTGTATGTAAGGCGACCTTGAGAGCCTTTGAAAGGCGCCTCGAAATAAAATGTATTATTATTATTAACTGGATTTTTATAAACGGTGTGTGTGTGTTTATATGTGTGTATGTACGTGTATGTATGTATGTATGTTTGTATGTGTGTGTGTGCGTGTGTTTGTGTGAGTGTGTTTCTGTGTGTGTTTCCGTGTGTGTGTGTTTCTGTGTGTGTTTCTGTGTGTCTCCCCAGGTGCTCTGGCCCCAGGGTGAAGAGCTGTGTGCTGGGCAGTGTTCCTGTGCTCTCCTGGCTGCCCCGCTACTCTCTCAGAGACAATGCCATCGGGGACCTGGTCTCTGGCATCAGCGTGGGCATCATGCACCTGCCACAGGGTGAGACGAGCCGTCCAGACTCCACTCGGGTGGAGCTCAGGTGGTGTGGAACAACACCTTTCAAAATAAAAGTCAAATGAAAATAATCCGCCCCTGGTTTTCAGAGCAGGTCAGGCAGTATTTGGTCAGGCAGTTGGTGTTTGTGTTCCCTGAGTGAGATTGGTGGTCTAGCTCAGAGTCTCAAACGCTGGTCTTTGCAGCTCCTCCAATCCATGAATCCCAACGTGTCTGAGGCAGGCTTCTTTTGGTTGGTTTGTCTATTTTTAAGCCTGAGCAATTGGTGATCTAGTGTGGACCAATTAGACTAGTCAGCCATTGACCAGGTCAAGGAAATATACATGGAAACGTGATAGAATAATTTGGGGGGGTCTCCATCGAAAAAAGTGAATGAGCTCATGTAACTCATCAGCATCTCAGAGTATCTGCTTCCATGATTTGCAGTGCGGTCAATCTGTGCCAGTACAAATATCTACCCTGATATCTATACCTATATCTACATGTATCTACAATATATGTGTATTGCCTTTTGTGAGGGGGTCTATATGTGTGAGGGGGTCTGTGTGTGTGTGAGGAGGTCTGTGTGTGTGAGGAGGTCTGTGTGTGTGTGAGGGGGTCTAAGTGTGTGAGGAGATCTGTGTGTGTGAGGAGTTCTGTGTGTGTGAGGAGTTCTGTGTGTGTGAGGAGTTCGGTGTGTGTGTGAGGAGTTCTGTGTGTGTAAGGAGTTCTGTGTGTGTGAGTTCTGTGTGTGTGAGGAGATTCTGTGTGTGTGAGGAGTTCTGTGTGTGTGAGGAGTTCTGTGTGTGTGAGGAGTTCTGTGTGTGTGAGGAGTTCTGTGTGTGTGTGCGGAGTTCTGTGTGTGTGAGGAGTTTGTGTGTGTGTGAGGAGTTCTGTGTGTGTGAGGAGTTCTGTGTGTGTGTGAGTTCTGTGTGTGTGTGAGGAGTTCTGTGTGTGTGAGGAGTTCTGTGTGTGTGTGAGGAGTTCTGTGTGTGTGAGGAGTTCTGTGTGTGTGAGGAGTTCTGTGTGTGTGAGGAGTTCTGTGTGTGTGAGGAGTTCTGTGTGTGTGAGGAGTTCTGTGTGTGTGTGAGTTCTGTGTGTGTGAGAGTTCTGTGTGTGTGTGGAGTTCTGTGTGTGTGAGGAGTTCTGTGTGAGGGGACCCAGGTGAGCCGTGTCTACGTGTCTGTGTGCAGGTATGGCCTACGCCCTGCTGGCTGCTGTCCCTCCTGTGTTTGGGCTCTACTCCTCCTTCTACCCAATTCTCATCTACTTCCTCTTCGGAACCTCCAAGCACATCTCAGTGGGTGAGGAGCCAGTCATGGTCTGTCACAAGTACTAAGTAGTAACAAATGATTTAGATGTTAGTTTGAGGTAGTTAGCTAGGTCAATTATTAGCAAGTACTAATAAGTAATTATCAGGTAGTTTGTAGTGAGTGAGTTGTAGGTATAGTAGTGTAGTATTTTTATGCAGAACTAACTAAACTAACTTTCTACAAACGTTGTCTCCTTAACCCCACCAGGCACCTATGCAGTGATGAGTGTGATGATCGGGGGGGTGACGGAGAGGCTGGCGCCCGACTCCAACTTCATGGTCTGGGACAACATGACCAACGCCAGCGTGGTGGACGTGCTGGGGCGCGACGCTGAGCGGGTCAAGGTGGCTGCTGCCGTCACCTTCCTGTCGGGCCTCTTCCAGGTGAGCCGGACGGCCGTCCGCTGCAGTGGGATCCCACGGGCACGGGGCGGATCCTCATCGTCATAGACGTCATACTGTCCTCGGTACCATTGGCTCTAGGCCGTGATCAAAAATGTAGTCCGCAGATGGGGATTGTAAGGGGTGACGGAATCATTTGTTGTCGCTAAGAAAGAGGGCTGACCCAATTCCATAAATGTGGTGTGTCTGTTTGTGAATCGGGTAGCGTAGGGAGTGTGTGTGTGAGGCGTCGGGGCGTAGGTGTGTTGAAAATGTAACAAACAAAACTAATGTTCAGTTAACACCCAAAGCCTCAGCAGAGAGAGAGAGAGAGAGAGAGACTGGGCTCTCAAAAGGTGGGCAGATATAGAGCTTTTCCCTGGTGCAGGTGATTATAGACAACCTCAGCGGCCCTCCAATCATGGCCCTGCAAAGACACAGCAGCACCATGTCTACGAGGAAGTCCCATGCTGTTCCTCCATTAAAAGGAGAAACGTTAAAAGGACTAAACGCCTCTGGAAGTGCCCCTGATTACTGGGTGCAATCATGCTGTCATCGGCCTGTTGGTGACATCCTTGGCACCGAAAGATCTCTGTACCTTGTTGACCAAGAGTGTGCGTGAACAGCATGTCACACATTTTCATGTGAGTGTGTGTGTGTGTGTGTGTGTGTGTGTGTGTGTGTGTGTGTGTGTGTGTGTGTGTGTGTGTAGATACTGCTGGGCCTGGTCCAGTTTGGCTTCGTGGTGACCTACCTGTCCGACCCTCTGGTGAGAGGCTACACCACCGGAGCAGCCATCCACGTCATCGTCTCCCAGCTCAAGTACACGTTTGGAATCAGTCCTGGACGCTACAGCGGACCACTCGCCCTCATCTGGGTACACACACACACACACACACCATGGAGCATCTCTCACACACGTCAGACGCCTTCTTACTGTGCGATGCTCACTGTTCCACCTGCTGGTGGGGGGAAAACGACTTTATGAAGTAAATGAGTATAATAAACCCGTTCATTTTCTCTCTCCCTCTCTCTCTCCTCCTTTCTTTCTCTCTCTCTCTCTCTCTCTCTCTCTCTCCCCCTTTCTTTCTTTCTCTCTCTCTCTCTCTCTCTCTCTCCCTCTCTCTCTCTCCCCCCCCTCCCTGTGCAGACGGTGTTTGATTTGTGCAGCCTGTTACCAGAGACCAACATAGGCACGTTGGTGGTGAGCATCGTGACCATTATAGGTCTCATTCTTGCCAAGGAGCTCAACTCCTACCTGGGCCCCAAACTACCTGTCCCCATCCCTGTGGAGCTGCTGGGGGTGAGATTCACACACCGAGTCTGTCAAATGGAATAGAATGGATTCTTTTTTTAAATGCCTTTCTTTTCTAACTGTGTGTGTGTCCTGCTCAGATCGTCATCGCTACAGTGGTCTCCTGGCAGGTCAACCTGAAGGAGAAATATGGAGTGGAGGTGGTGGGCTTGATCCCCTCTGGGTGAGACACACACACACACATGCACACACACACACACACACACACACACACGCTCACACACACACACGTGCACTCACACACGCGGTCCCGCTGCCTCGTTGTCCAGGAGACTGACACTGACCCTGTGTGTGTCGTCCCCAGCCTCCAGCCCCCGGTGCTTCCCGCCGTCTCTCTGTTCGGTCAGGTGATCGGGGACGCGTTTGCTCTGGCGGTGGTGGGCTACGGCATCGCCATCTCTCTCGGGCGCATCTTCGCCCTCAAATACGGATACAAAGTGGACAGCAACCAGGTGGGCAACCAGTAGAACAATGAGTGAGCTAGTCAGTCATTCAGTCATTCAGTCATTCAGTGCGTGAGAGGGAATTTGCTGTTAGGTGAGTGAGTGAGCTCCATTTCTATTGTGGATCTGATTTCCCCTGTGTACTGAAACAAATGGTTCGCTCCTGGCACAGGAGCTGATAGCTTTGGGTCTCAGCAACACCGTCGGAGGGGTGTTCCAGTGCTTCGCCATCAGCTGCTCCATGTCTCGCACCATGGTCCAGGAGAGCACAGGAGGGAAGACACAGGTACACACCCCCAGCCCCTCACCCCTACCCCACCCTCACCCCTTGCCCCTCACACCACAGTCCAGGAACCAGACTCAAACCCAGGTCTCTGACACCAGCCGAGAAAGGAACAAAACATTTCGAATGAATTCCATTGCTTGAAAAAAATACACAAGTTTGACATTGTGTTCCAAAAGCTTACGACAAACAATTGAGTGAGAACTAAACAGTGACAGCGTACTTCAATTAAGTACCAAATATTGTTCTAAACTTCCCCTGCTACCTTGAAGTACTGTAACCACTACATATTTACATAGTTTTCCAAGCTCTGCCCCAGGATCCTTCAACAGAGTTATCATCAGGAGAGAGCAGGTTTCTAACCACCTCTGCTACCCTGACGCACCCACATCATCCAGCCGGCATCGTTCTGTCAGTGAACTCTTTTAAGTGGCTTCATTATAAAACACTTAGCATTTATTCCAGCCCACATCCCCCCACGCCCACACCCAACCATTCAGGGACGGGAGCATTTACATTTGCCATTTCGCTTCATTAGACAGATCCCCGTACATCACTTTAACACTCTTGCTTTCATCCTCTGTTGATGAAAGCCTCTGTTCCCTCTCCCTCTCCCTCTCCCTCTCCCTCTCCCTCTCCCTCTCCCTCTCCCTCTCCCTCTCCCTCTCCCTCTCCCTCTCCCTCTCCCTCTCCCTCTCCCTCTCCCTCTCCCTCTCCCTCTCCCTCTCCCTCTCCCTCTCCCTCTCCCTCTCCCTCTCCCTCTCCCTCTCCATCTCTCTCTATCTCTCCCCCTCTCTGTCTGTTTCTCAGGTGGCTAGTGCTCTCTCAGCGATGGTGATTCTGGTTATCACATTGTGGATTGGGTCACTCTTTGAAGAGCTACCCAAGGTGAAGTAGAGTGTGTGTGTGTGTGTGTGTGTGTGTGTGTGTGTGTGTGTGTGTGTGTGTGTGTGTGTGTGTGTGTGTGTGTGTGTGTGTGTGTGTGTGTGTGTGGTGTGTGTGTGTGTGTGTGTGTGTGTGTGTGTGCGTGCGTGCGTGTGTGCATGTGAAAGAAAGAGGAAGACCTATAGTGTGTGTGTTATGGTGACCTGACTGTGTGTCTGTGTGATTCTCTACACAGGCAGTGCTGGCAGCCATCATCTATGTCAACCTGCAAGGAATGATGAAACAGTTCATGGACATCCCAACACTTTGGAGAAGCAACAGAGTTGACATGGTGTGTGTGTGAGTGTGTGAGTGTGAGTGTGTGTGTGAGTGTGTGTGTGTGTGTGTCCATTTCAGTCCTGCCCTTGGTCTCTGGCTTTTCTCTATCTATCCATGTCTAATTTTAACTGTGTGTATGTGTGTTTGTCATTGGGTGTTTGTGTGGGTGTATTTGTGTGGGTGTGTCTGTGTATTTGTGTGGGTGTGTCTGTGTATTTGTGTGTGTGTTTGTGTGTTTGTGTGTCTGTCATTCCTAGATTGTGTGGGTGGCCACCTTGTTTTTGACGGTGTTGCTCAACCCTGACATTGGTTTGGCTGCCTCCATAGCCTTCTCCATACTCACAGTCATCTTCAGGACGCAACTGTAAGAAGCACGCACACACACATCCATCACCTACACACACACACACACATCCAGTCACCTACACACACACACACACACACACACTCAGTCACACGCGTACACACACACAGACACATGAACCTCAAACCCAAGCACATAATCACAAGATAACTCCAACATAACCAATGTTATCTTCTATTTTGTGTGTATGTGTGTGTGTGTGTGTGTGTGTGTGTGTGTGTATGTGGGTGTTTCAGACCAAAGTATTCGCTCCTTGGCCAGGTTCCTGAGACTGACATCTACAGGCCAGTGGATGAATTTAACCAGGTGTGTACGAGGATAGGGGCGAGGCCTGAATATGCTGTCTGACCAGTTCACAAAGGTGTGTGTGTGTAAAGGCATGTGTGTGTGTGTGTGTCTGTGCCCAGGTGAAGGAGGTGCCAGGTATAGTCATTTTCCGCTCATCTGCCACCCTCTACTTTGCCAACGCGGAAATGTACATGGATGCCCTGGCAGAAAAGGTAAGGTTTGCATGGAAACACACACACACACACACACACACCCATCTACTTGCACACGATTCTTATCCACACAGCTATCTTCTTTCGACAGCTTGCCTAGCCACATTCTGTTGACATTCTGCTGTGCCCAGCCAGCGAGCATGACTGACATGAAATGTCAGCCCCACCCCACCCCTCCACCCACCTCATCACATTCATCATCCTCTATTAAAACAAAGGAGAGATGTTAGAATGGCAAAATGGCTCCCTGAGTGCCCCTGATTGCTGGGTGCAATCACACTGTAATCGGCCTGTCGGTGACATATTTGGCACCGAAAAATCTTTCTCCGTCTCTTGTCGATTAGTCATGAATCCGCCATCGGTTCATCTTGTTCATCTGACATATAATGTTGGTTTGAGAGCGTCAAAATAAGTCCAAATCTTACGTTGTAAAAGTCAAGAATGTGTAAAAGTCTGAAAAGTCTGCTTCAGATGTACTAACCGGACTGAATCTGTTTAGTATGAATCCACAAGTTCAAAATGGTGTAGCCAGGATGTATGAACCTACAGTGTAGGAATGTGGAGCCATGACTGTGTCTGTGTCCTGCTGGGTGCAGACGGGGCTGGATATCACCAGGATGCTGTCAATCAAGCAGAAGCAGGAAGCAAAGAGGCTGAGGAAAGAGAAGAAGGAGGCCAAGAAAGCCAAGAAGGCTGCCAAGAAAAATGCCCAGCACCTGGTGAAGAAGCAAGACACACACACACACACCAAAGTACACACACACATGCATACACACAAACACACACACGTATACACACTCACACACAAACACACCAACATACGCACACAAACACAACAGCATATACAGTCATGCACACAAATGCACAGTGCTGTTGGGTTCGTTGTTGACTGTGTGTGTCCTTCCTCCTCTTGACCAGAAGGGGGGGCCAGAGCACCCTGAGAGGGAGGACACGGAGGACGAGATGGAGCACAAAGACGTTGCTACAGTGGAGACCGGAGAGCACCCAGACTCCTCCATCCCTGAGGCCATCGTCCTGGACCTCAGTCCTGTCAACTTCCTGGATACGGTTGGCGTTAAGACGCTCCGCAATGTAATAACTGAAGCTGTGCTGCTTGTCACCACGCGCCCTGTTGAAATGTCTCTCCCTTTGCCACTCCCTCTCTCCCTCTCTCCCTCTTAATCTCCCTCCCTGCAGTAAAGTCAATTATAGTTCATTCAACAAGGCCGTCTTTGCATGGCCGCTAACTGTTGCCAAGTATAGACCCAACTTTGGAAATTAAGCTCACAAGTTTTGTGTCTCTGTTCTTGTTGACCTTTGGTGTGGTTACAGATCAAGAAGGACTACAGTGAGATCGGTATCAAGGTGGTCCTATCAGGATGTCAGAGTAAGTGTCACATGACAACTAGGAGGAAACAGAACAGAGTCCTTAGTGCTGGGGGAAGAAAAAGAGAACTGTTTATCCCAAACCCTGACTATCACTTTTGGAAGACACGTGCTATTATACCTGTTGGAGAAACAGCAGTAGCTTAATGTGCCTGTGCTGCAATGGCAGCTGTCCTTTTGTGCAGCCTTCTAACCAGTAGGACCTGTCATGTTTTACATATTGTGCTGTGTAATTAAGAAGATTGTGTATAATCATGAGTGATGAGTGTAGTTAGGCCACTATTTAGCCTGTGTTTGTATACAGTCTGGAATGTTGGTGATCTGTACTTGAAATGTTTTGATGATCGCGTCTCAGTCTCCTCCCTAACTCCCCACACACACAACCCCCCCCCCTCTCTCTCTCTCTCTCTCCCTCTGTCTTTCTCTCTCTCTGTTTTTCTCCATCCCTCCCCCCATCTCCCTGTCTCCAGCCGGGGTAGTGGGGAACCTGGAGGCCGGAGGATTCTTCAACGAGAAAGTGACCAAGGCCTGCCTGTTCTCCTCCATCCACGACGCCGTGCTCCACTGCCAGAGCTGCACGGCAAACACCGGCCCCGTCGATGAGGTGATACACACACACGTTCCTGTCCTGTCCACACACACACACACACTAAGGGCCCTATTTTGACGATCTGAAACTCAAGTATCAAAGCGCAAAGCGCAAAGCGCAAGTGGGCGGGACTCCGGTGCGGTTGCTATTTTAGCAGCGGGATAAATGACTTTGCGCCTGACGCAAATGTAAAAGAGGTAGCTACATTACTAATGGGTGTGGTTTGGGCGTAACGTGCAATAAGCCAATCAGAGCGTCATCTCACATTCCCTTTAAGAGCAGCGCTTGTTCCATGGCGGATTGCTATTATAACGGCGGATTTGCCAGGCGCACGCCAGCGGTTCACAGGAGACGGACGTTCTTGTCAGGACCGTAAACGATAGAGAAGTGATTGTATGGGAAAGGCAGAGCAGTTTCATTGCACTAAGTTGCCCACTCATGCTGCTGATTCAAATGTAGCCTATTTTGACATATATATATATTTTTTTTTAATTGCTTAGTTCTTAGAATTAGTGTAACTGTTTTTTAACTTAATTTAAGACCCGTAGGGCCTATATATGTTTATTGTTTGCACCTTCCTGCCACAGTAAATTGAAAACCGAATTCTGATTCTGATTCTGATGTGCATGGGAGAAGAAACCTACCCAAATTAGCTTCGGTTAAACAGGCGTAGGGGTAAATTGCCACAGTTGTTACAATTCAAGTTCACATACATACAGATTTCTCATGAACATCTTATTAATCATTGACATGAACGAAATGTAACACAGCTAGCCATACAATAAATCAAAACAATACGTAGTTTCGCAGGAAGAATACCCTGGTGCGCACAGACCAAGCTTGCGCCCTTAAAATAGCATCTGAATAATGCGCCATTGTCTTTAAACCACCTTTTTCCTGGTCAGTGGCGGAATGGTTTTTCGGAAACCGCAAGATAGCACCAAGAACGTTTGCGCCGGAACACGCCTCCTTTTTCGCTGAACCGCCCCCGGGAGCGCAAGGTCATTTTGACGTGCGCCCGTGGAGGGAAAAATCCGCTTTGCGCCGAGTGCAAGATAGGAATGATACTTGCGTCACTGACAAAGTCAATTGCGCTGGGTGCAAGATAAGGCCCAAAGACATATACACACACGTTCCTGTCCACACACACACACACACAAAGACATACACACACACGTTCCTGTCCTGTCCACACACACACACACACACACACAAAGACATACACACACACGTTCCTGTCCTGTCCACACACACACAAAGACATATGCACACAGGTTCTTCGACTGGCTGACTACAAACACACACACCCCCTCCTGCACCCTCCAGCAACATATGGATTTTCTGGTTGTTCTGCCTGGTCTGGTTCTCTGCCTAGCGGCATACCATGCTACTGCTCTCCCCGGGAGACGTTACATAGAAAATGCTTTACATATGATAGGTCAGTTCGTACAAAGCACTCAATCTCTCTCTCTCTCTCTGTCTGTCTGTCTCTCTCTCTTTCTCTCTCTCTCTCTGTCTGTCTCTCTCTGTGTCTCTGTGTGTCTCTCTCTCTTCTCTCTCTCTTTCTCTCTCTCTCTGTCTCTCTCTCTCTCCTTCAAAGGAAATGGCAGCAACTCACTTCTGAGAGCTGACAGGAGCCGAGTTGTCATCGACAACTGTCCGAGTCCTAATTCGTGAACAAGCGCCCCAACCTGGCAGTGGGCTGATTCATGTACAAGGTGATTGAATCCCACTGCCCTGTGAAAGAAACAGAGCACGTCTCTTCGGAATGCCTTTTTTTTGTATTCAAAACGATAAAACCTGTTTCTGCGTTCAAGTGTATGTGTTGAATAACTGCATATTTATATTATTAAAAAGACGAGCACACTGTTCGATTTGTTCGAGAAACAAGCCGCTTCTTTTCAAATTGTTCTTAGTGAAGCTGTGCCAGTTGATTCATTTACAGCTGGCATATTGGAGTCGAATTGTTTGAACTGGTGCCAGATGGAATGTGTTGGTCCACTCATCCTGTGGATGTAGGTCAGACCACCAAAGTGACTACATGTACGTTTTTATTGGCTCTAAGTATGGAATCTGTAGACAGCATGACACAAAGTAGACTATGTAGACTATTGGACATCCACACACACACACATGCACTGAACGATACCTAGCAGGTGCACACACACTAGGGCATGCAAACACATCACGCACACACAAACACATAGCCTGTAAGAGCCTGCAGCTCTTAAAGGTACAGCGCCTTCAAACGAGGGGGGGGGTTATGAAACCTTGTCTGAAACATTATTGGATTAACACACCTCGACCCATACGCTCCCCCACCGTCTCACAGCACACCTTCTGACTCCACCCCCACGCACCCTGAACTGGGCCTCCCTAAACTCACTATCATCACACCACTGTCCTCTTCAGGACGTGGAAGGCCACCATGACCTGATGGAACAAAGGGGACAAACAGGACAGGGTTTACAGTAACAACTGTCAGCACGCAGGTTACACCTGTTCTGCTGCATGGCTCTGTGAGCAGGGCCACAGCCATGCCTGGCCGGTAATCATCTCCAGAGAGAGAGAGATAATCAGAGGCATGTGTGTGTGTGCCTGTGTGTGTGTGCGAGTGTGTGTGTGTGTATATATGTGTGTGTGTTTGTGCATGTACGTGTGTGTGTGTGTGTGTGTGTGTGTGTGTGTCAGGGAGTATAAGGCTTAGATTTGGAAAGTGAGAAAGAGTATTCGGAAAAACCAAACAAAAGCAAAAAAAACACTGGACACACAACAATAACAAGCTGTAATTCCTGGCCAATATCTGAAAATGAACAACTAATAACAAACGGCTGGGCTTTCCTGTGGGCCTCCTTTTAACAAAACACTATGTCTCTCCGTCACCTATTTTCCTCATTCGTACTCCCAGAACCTTCCACTAAGTAGTTCGATCTGCTCTTAACATGAGGACCATATGTTGATGAGTGAAATATGTGAGGAAGAGAGACACAGAAGGGGGAGATGAGGGAGGCTGGGAGAGAGAGAGAGAGAGAGAGAGAGAGAGAGCGAGAGAGAGAGAGAGAGATCTCGAGCATGACGAGAGAGATCGAGAGAGAGAGATGAGAGAGAGAGCTATCGATCGAGACTAGACGACGAGATCGCAGAGAGTAGACGAGTAGCAGATCGAGAGCAGAGAGAAAGGACGGAGAAAGTCGGGGGCTGCTCCACACAGGGGCTTCACAGAAAGGCAGAGCGGGACAAGAAGAGGGCTGGGCTATGGCAACCTCGAGCCTCCGCCTTCCCTGCATCGATGTGTGTGAGTATTTGATGTTTCCCCGAGCGGTTCTGTGTATGCCACATTCTTTACCCAACAGTCGGTCGCGGAGCTTCAAGTAGGGAGCGAACAGCAGGCAAACGAGCGTGTGTCTCAACTTCACAGACGTTTCAGGACAGGTTGGTGAATTTTACCCTTTCATTGACGAACGTTATAATAACAAGTCTGATTGATGATGTCCTGTCAGAAAACGGAATATCGAGTAATATGGACTAGAATAGCCTTTCACTATTCCAGAGACACAGAGACACTTATGTATTGCTCATTCATTTCTAGTCTTCAGCTCATTCACACATTTAAAGACGCGAAATGGACGAACATATGTTGTAATATGACAGTTCATGGTGTGGGGATTTGAGTTTCGATCGAATAGGTAGACTGACCTGGCCTGACATTGCCGTAACTAAGCCAACAGTAATTCTACCGGGCGAAAACATTTTTTTTGTCATTTGATAAGGAAGCACATGCTCTGGCCACAACGTCACCATACCTGTATTCACTGGCCAGGCGCACTCAGGATCAAATGAATAGGATATGCTTTCAATTTAGATGCTATCTCCAAAGTCAATTTGTTTAATGTAGACAAGTCAACCTGAAACCTGACCTGCACCGCAGGAAATAGCGCAGTCTATTTTTACTGACAGGGGGCTGTTAGCTCACCTCAACTGCTTTGTTGTTCTACATCGATAATAACCACGGTGCGATGTCCCTGCGCGGCCGAGTCTGCCAGGAAAGTCAGATGTAGCGCATGTGAAGGTGCACGCGGGCGGGCGCGCGCGCGCGTGTGTGTGTGAGTGCGAGAGCAAGGGAACGAGAGAGAGAGCTGGCCGGGAGATGAGAACTGAGCAGGGGCTTATAGTTCCGTGACGTAGATGGCTGTGTTGAAAACAATCCTAGGGAGCTAGTGTAACTTGATTTTGAGTTGCCGCCAGGGACTCCGGCGAATGAATGACCATTTGAAAACATGAATGTTTTGACCACCTGCTTGTGCGTTGCCGGCGTCTCCTATTTATACAGTAGCGACTTCTTATCTGTGCTTCGGGGATATGTTTCAGATTGGGTTCTCGGTGCCTCTCCCATGCCTGAGCCAGGATCGCCACGGCGGAGTCCGCAAGGTGTCCCCTACACCGACCTGAAGCATATCGTCAACGCCGACGGACAGCACTTGTTTTGCCGCTACTGGGAGCCGGAGGGCCCGCCAAGGTCAGTGGGCTGTCATGTTTTAGAAACGGAAACACCGATGGCATCCCATTTCAAAAACGCTTATTAAATGCGGTGCATAGCCTATCACAAGGCTACAGGAATCGACGACAACTTGCAGCTTTGTCAATGCATTTCTGAATCCACAACGACGCTAAAATGACAGGTTGCTTATCTAGTATGTCACAGTAAAACCAGTCAACCGTATAAGCAACAGCTTTTTAAATAGGCCATTATAGCGTCAGTTAGCCCACCGCTTCTGTACTTGCTCCCTTGCCCCCACCACACACAAACAACGTCTGAAGAAGAGAACACAATTATTCTACTTCTGTCTCCCGCTGTCACACACTCACACACAGGAAACATTACAACATATGTGCCTGCTTAGGAGGATATGACAGCATGTCTCTGTGACTTGTTTTATGTCTGATGTGTTTCTCGTTAGCGGGGATGACCAGTTTCAGTCAAACACCCACACTTCCCCAGAAACTACTAGTTTCAGTTTATTGGTGGATAATGAAATAAGTTTAGACCAAACACTTAACCTGAGTAGTCATGTAATACAGTTGTGCTAAAGCATACTGTGTGTGCGTGTGTGTGTAGCTGGAATGAGGACATATGACGGGAAATTGCTGACACGTCTATCATGCAACAACAGTATTGAAATGGTTGTGTGAATAGAAAGCAACAACAAAAAAAGCATTCAGTTGTAGGCCTACAATGATACCAAATGAGGTCCAATGAACACGTGGGCTAACCTTGGGCTCACCTGTCAGGGAAGTGGGTTTGTGAAATAGAACATTCTGGAGTTGAATCTGTGTTTCGCTACTGAACATAACAACAGCAACAACGACAGATGCTGTTTCTTTACATGCCCGAACTGCAATGGTCGACGCTTTCTGGCAGAGCTGCTGTTTCCGTGGCAACCATGTGCTTTCACCCCACCCCCCCATCCTTCTCAGCACACCCACTGCCAGAGAGAGAGGTGTTGTTACCGTGGTAACTACCCGAGTAGGCCAGTAGAGAATTTGTTCTGTGGACAAACTGCTGGCTACCTCGTCAGACAGGTGAGGGGAGTGTCTCTTGACCTTTCAACTACTGAGCCACAAAAACTAAATTTTAAAGCTTCAGCTTATGTCCTCTTTGTGCTGGTAATCAGGGTCATCACATGATTACTCACTGTCAGGTGTGGGTGCAGGTGTAGGACCCAAACACATGCGAGGCAGTCAGTACTCACTGTCAGGTGTGGGTGCAGGTGTAGGACCCAAACACATGCGAGGCAGGCAGTACTCACTGTCAGGTGTGGGTGCAGGTGTAGGACCCAAACACATGCGAGGCAGGCAGGATTCCAAAACAAAGGGTACTCACACTTCACATGACCACAAGGACTGACACAAGGAGCAAACATATTTACAAAAGGACAACAGCTGGGTGATTGGAATGAGACACAGGAGGTGCAGGGAGCCAGGAGAGACAGACATGACCTAGTCCCCAACACACTCTGGGAGACACCGAACACGAGGGCAGGGGAAAACGAAACTTAAACGAGGGCACATGCGTGGCCGTGACAACTCAGTATAGAGTATATCAGCTTTCCAGCCCGACGGGTCAAGTTCTGATGGAGTCAAAGTCTAGGTGTGCAGGGCCATAGGTCATAAGAGAGTTTGAATGGGGGGAGGGGGGAGGGGGGGGAGGGGGGAGGGGGGGGGGCAGGGGTCTTCCACTTGTCTGTCAGGAAGTAGGTGAAAGGTGCCTGTTAGGGAGGAGAGACATGTACAATGATTGACAGATCTTTCAATAGATACTCTGTGTTCAGAAAGAAAAGGTCAGGAGTGCTCGGAAGTCCAAAACAAGTGAAGAGCGAGAGAGAGAGAGACGGAGAGGACGGAGAGAGAGAGAGAGAGAGACGGAGAGGGAGAGAGAGACGGAGAGAAAGACGGAGAGAGAGAGAGAGAGAGACAGAGAGAGAGACGGAGAGAGAGAGAGAGGGAGAGAGAGAGAGACGGAGAGAGAGAAAGACAGAGAGACGGAGAGAGAGAGAGAGGAGAGAGAGAGGAGACGGAGAGAGAGACGGAGAGAGAGAGAGAGAAAGAGAGAGAGAGACGGAGAGACGGAGAGAGAGAGAGACGGAAAGGGAGAGAGAGACGGAGAGAGAGAGAGAGAGAGAGAGAGACGGAGAGAGAGAGAGAGAGTGCTGTTTGGCAGGGAACACGACACCAAGAAAAGGTCCAAAGCACCCTTCTGGTGAAAAGCCTTTATTACGATGGCTATTTCATGTAGAAAATTCTCAAAATGTCAACAATACCTAAACAAACCAGTATGTTAGAGATGGGTTACAACCCACACGGTGCGGCATAAGCAACCTTCTTCCTGGTGTTGATGTTTGTGTCGACCAGTGTTGATGTGAGGGAGCCTGCTACGGTTGAGGCTGTTTCTGTGTAGAGTACAGTATGACCCGTCCAGTCCAGCAGCAAGACGCAGGCCCACATCCAAGATTCGAGCGTTCCTGACCAAACAAGGCCTGTTGCACGGTTTTGCCTTCTGCTTTGTCCTTTCCCACTCTCTCTCTGTCTCACCTACTTTCTCTGCCTAAGCAGACACACACACACACACACACACACACAGTGAGTCCAGTCTGTACTTCAAGGCATGACCCTACAGTTCTGAGAAGATCAGTCTAATCTGATTAGCGTGCCTGTGCTATCACCTCTCCTTGGGCTGGCCTGACACACACACACACACACTCACTCACACACACACACATGTATTGTATGTCCACTTCTCACCAATTCACATCTTTGATGGGGAGATTACTGGTGCCAAACTTGCTCCAGCAACCCCAGTCTGCCCCTCCTAAAGAGGATTAGAACGTTCTGCTGGCGACAGATTAGACTCTCTCTCTTTAACTGGCCGGGGTGTAAGGTTTGGGAGACAAATACTTCTCAAATTCCCAAGAAAGAGAGGAAGGGGAGTGTTTGGGAGAGCGACAGCAAAGGAAGTGTGTGTGAAAGTAAATAAATGACCGTGACCACCCACAAATCATTCCCAGCATACTTCATCTATTTTATGTGTATAAAGCCCATGTGGATTAAGCCTGGTTATAGAGCTGAGCTCTGACTGGTCCTGAGGCCTGGCTGGATAGAGCATAGAGCTGCTACTGTAGTGTGTGTGTGTTAGCAGGGACTTCCTTGGCACACAAAGAACTTCTTTCAGCCACTCTTCCATTCCACAACAAGTGCAGCTGTAGCTCAAGGCACTAAGACCAGAGAGAGAGAGAGAGAGATAGAGAGAGAGAGAGAGAGAGACAGAAACTAGAACAGGGGGAACGTTAATAGAGCTCTCGCTCTCTCCCCCACCAGGAGAACATATATAGGCTAATTGCTATTGATTGGGAGCGTCACACTGGGTTGTAAGACTCTTTTTAAGAGGCAAAGAGCTGCAGGAGGAAGATTCTGTCCCTCCTGTGACCACTCTATTGAGAACACAGAGGAGCCACACAGTAGAGTGGCTGACCTGGCCTTCGGTGGTTGTGACGACACCACGGACAACACCTGCTTACAGTAGGTGCTGTGGGAAGGTCGAGAAGGATGTGGAGTGTTTTCCCAGTCTCTTCACATTCTGTGTATTTCCCCTCTCCTCTCTGTCTTGTGGGCAGGCAGGGCTGTGGGCTGTTGACAACAGCAGGGGTGTGGTAGGAAAGGACGAGAGATTGATAGATTTGAATCATGCATGTGGAATGTTTGGGCCAACGTCAATTGAGTATTTTTGGTCTCACCCCAGAGCCAAGAGATTACTCTCTTAATTTGCTTGAATCAAAACTGTTGGCTAGAACTTGTAAACTCTCCCACAGGAACTATGTAAACAGCACAAGCTGTTGTTTGTGTTTGTGACGTAATGATTTGTGTGTGTGTGTCTGACAGTTGAATTGTATGCAGGTCTGTTTGTGGTAACAGACAACCTGTGGCTACAGGGGATGTTGTTGTGACGGCTTTTCTTCCTTCCCTCTTCAGGGCATTGGTCTTCGTGGCTCATGGCGCAGGAGAGCATTGTGGGCCATATGATGAGATCGCTCAAACCCTGAAGGACCAATCCCTGCTGGTGTTCGCTCATGACCATGGTTAGTCTCCCTGTCACACTGCACAACCACACTACTGTCAGATCACCTGATATGTCTTCCATCCTCACTTGTCACCTCTTACCTGACTCGACTGACTTCAAAACACACATGTACACCTCCAGTATAGTTTATCTCACTCTGTCAGCAAACAGAAAGCTATTTAATGGTGGGAGTGATTTGAAAAGAAACATGTCATTATCTCAGACTCGGTTCTACTCCCCCAGGACCAGAGCCGGCCCCTGTTGGACTTGGTCTAGTTTTTGCAAAGGGGGCCAGTGCCTCTGCTCCCTCTCTTCTCTCCTCCTCTCCTCCTCCCTCTATCCAGTACAGGCCCTGTCCTCCTCCCTCTATCCAGTACAGGGCCTGTCCTCCTCTCTTCCCCCCTCTATCCAGTACAGGGCCTGTCCTCCTCTCCTCCTCCCTCTCTCCAGTACAGGGCCTGTCCTCCACTGCTCCCCCCTCTCTCCAGTACAGGGCCTGTCCTCCACTGCTCCCCCCTCTCTCCAGTACAGGGCCTGTCCTCCACTGCTCCCCCCTCTCTCCAGTACAGGGCCTGTCCTCCACTGCTCCCCCCTCTCTCCAGTGAAGGGCCTGTCCTCCCCTGCTCCCCCCTCTCTCCAGTACAGGGCCTGTCCTCCACTGCTCCCCCCTCTCTCCAGTACAGGGCCTGTCCTCCACTGCTCCCCCTCTCTCCAGTGAAGGGCCTGTCCTCCCCTGCTCCCCCCTCTCTCCAGTGAAGGGCTGTAGGGACCAGGCTCCTCGGAGCAGGGCCGGTGCTGGTCCAGGCCTGGACGTAGAGAGCACATGTGGATGGACAGGTGGTGTGGACGTGATGGTAGACCAGCAGCCCTCAGGCCTGGCACAGCAGGGCCAGTCTCACCTCCCTCTCACCTCTCACCCCTCCGACCCCCCCTCTCAACCGACTGGAACGTGTCCACGCTGGGGCAAGCTGACATGTCATGCATGTGCAGTTGTCTTGTTTTCCCGGCTGCTCCACCCCACACACACACACACAGGGTCCTGTTTCTCTTTTGCACTCTTGTCTCAGTCGATCCTTGATATCCACGTCAGTGTAGCTCCATCTGCTCAAGACGATGCATGCCCTTTTGTCGGGATGTTGAATTGCCAGGAGAGGATTGGAAGGAAGGAAGCTAATTTTTTCTCTGAATAACACGTTCAACGTACTTGTACACACACACACACACACACACACACACACACACACTGACTGACTGATAGGCTTCCATCACACCATTCAGTACGAACTATTACCACGAGGAGGGGAAGAGAGGGAGGGGGGTGGGGTGTGTGTGATGGGAGAGCGAGGGAAAGGAGAGACCTAGAGAACGAGAACAGGGACGAAACGTGAGCATGCTTTGTTTGACGGCCGAAAGAAATTGGTCAAACAGTCTCCCTGTTTTTTTTTCTCAAAAGTTGGTGAGTGTCTCCAGACATCTTTTGATGTTTTTTTTTGAACGAGAGAAGGGTTCCAGTGAAAAGGAGGATAGGAAGAGATGAGGGCGGGTGGCTGTTGATAGGGGCAGAGTGGGAGAGCAGAAAGAGGAAAGTGGGAGCGAGGGAGATGAGTGCGAGCGTACATGTTTTGAATGTTTAAAATGTAGCTGGGTGTGCCATGGCAACACACCCCTCTCATAGCTCTGAACATGCTGCATTTGAGTGGAAGGGAGCATGGGACACACGCACACACACACACACACAGGGATGGAGAAGATCCATCTGCACAGACAGTGCAGATAAGAAATTGCAATTTGATCTGTCACTCAGCAGTATCTCTCTCTCTCTCTCCTCTCTCTCTCTCTCTCTCTCTCCCCTGCTCCTCTCCTGTTTCTCTCCCTCTCTTCACCTCACTTACTCTCTATATTAATCATTTTCCTTCCCCTTTTCTCCATCCTCGATCCCCCTCCCTCCTCTCTCTCCCTCCGTCAGTCGGTCATGGCCAGAGTGAGGGTGACAGGATGAACATAAAGGACTTCCAGATGTTCGTTCGAGACTCCCTGCAGCACGTGGACGTGATGAAGGCTCGCCACCCCGACCTGCCTGTCTTCATCGTGGGACACTCCATGGTACGCCCCACACAGACGTAGTGTACACAGAAACACACAGACGTAGTGTACACAGAAACACACAGGCACACATACAAAATACACACATGCTCAAACAAGAACGTCAAAAATCCCAAATGTTTGGATATTTCTTTCAGCAGCAATTCAACGGATTTGTTTGTGTTCTGACTAGCGGTTAGCCTGTGGGATAGGGACGAGGGGTTGTGTTGTAAATCCTCTAATTGAGTACACAAATACCAACACATCAACAGCTTCCTCTGGAGCTGTTGGGGTACACAGATGGTGTGACACATCGGGGGGTGTGCGTGCGTGTACAAGAAACACAAACAATCCCCCCCCCCTTCCCGGAGGTATTCAGCTCTGTCAACTCACATCAGAGCAGACCGAGGCTTTAGAGACAAGGACCTTTGCTGACCTCACATCCTGTCTACCCTGCTGCTCCTTCCTGTCACTGTTCGACTCCCTCCACTATTCGAAACCACACCTCAGCACAGCCCCGGTCCCAGCAATCAAATGGCGGCAGACCATAACGCACACGCAACGCACAATACCTTCTCATCCCAAGGGGGAGACATGGCTCATCTAGGGACTGGGAGAATGGGGGGCCTTCCGGAAGCATCCACAAAAGGCCAGCAAACAGAATGTTCTCTGGAGACCCTTTAATCAGCGGGACATCTAGATGGCGTGTCATACATGAAAGGAGAAGGTGGAGGGTGTCAGGGTGTCAGGGTCACATGGTACTAAAAGCAGGAAGTAAACAAAGGGCGATGTGAGGTAGATAAGACGGGTGAGGTAGTTAAGAAGGTTGACGGCTATTCTGGGACACAGGTGTGTGCAACCCTGGTGCCCCGCTCGGCTAACAGGAAGTGGAAAGGGAAGTCGTTGAGCTGTGACTGAAAAGAGGAAATGTTAGGCGCGTTCGACATGGACTCACTTCATGCTTATTCTGACTCCTTCAGTTTCGACCAATGCTCAAATCCGGACCAAACAGTTGAATTAAATTATACATTTGTTGAAGAAAGGGTTTTAGTCCGCCTCTTCACTAACGGAAAGACTACGTTTAATTATAAATAAAGTAAAGTAAGCAAACAGCGCTTGATCGGCCATGACTGACACCAACGCAGCAAACCACGAGAAGCTGGAATGTCCGACTTCACAGAGCTGTTTTTAACTCCTCCCCGACTGCAAGCGGCTACTCTCGCCGGTCGTTTCATGCAGCCGCAGTCCATGTCGAACCACCTGTTGACTGTCTAAGAACATGAGATACTTTCTGTTGAAAAAGTCAGTGTTCATGCTCACAGAATGTCTAGAGACAGAAGTAGCGTTGAGGTGTATTTGAGGTCTGTGGCGTTGTATGCCAGTGAACGTGTTCAGTTCCTTTATCCTTTTTTTCACAGCTTTTGTCTAGTTTTCTGTCTGCTCCACCCGTCTTCCTCTTTTTTATTTCTCTGCCCTCCCTCCCTCCCTCTCCTGCTTCTGTCCCAGATCTTGGAAGCTGGAACTTTATGTAATGTCAGTACGTAGCTTCTTGCATAACCACAATCAGAGTCCTCGTGGTGTCAAGGGAGCCTGAACAATACCCATATTCTTCTCCCAAGTTCAATGTGTGTGTGTGTTTGAGTCTTTTTGAGGCTGTTCTAATCAGTCTTAAAATGAATCCCTCTGTTCCTCTCTCAGCCTGCTTGTTGAGTTATCTGAAGGAAGCACACACACACAAGTTCGCTCTCATCTCTTTTTGTCAGACGTTTTGTGCCCTAGAGACCCAGTGGAAACTCCATACTCCTCTAGTCTGCAAACTCCCTCCCTCCCAACTCTCTTCTCCGAATTCTCTACTCCTCCAGACTCTCTACTCCTCCAGACTCTCCACTCCTCCAGACTCTACACTCCTCCTAACTATCTACTCCTCCAGACTATCTACTCCTCCTCTCCACTCCTCCAGACTCTCTACTCCTCCTAACAATCCACTCCTTCTAACTCTCTACTCCTCCAGACTCTCTACTCCTCCCAACTATCCACTCCTCCAGACTCTCTACTCCTCCTAACTCTCTACTCCTCCAGACTCTCTACTCCTCCAGACTCTCTACTCCTCCAGACTATCCACTCCTCCAGACTCTCTACTCCTCCAGACTCTCTACTCCTCCAGACTATCCACTCCTCCAGACTCTCTACTCCTCCAGACTCTCTACTCCTCCAGACTCTCTACTCCTCCCAACTATCCACTCCTCCAGACTCTACTCCTCCTAACTCTCTACTCCTCCAGACTCTCTACTCCTCCAGACTCTCTACTCCTCCAGACTCTCCACTCCTCCAGACTCTCTACTCCTCCAGACTCTCCACTCCTCTTAATTCTCCAGACTGTCAACCTTTCCAGGGAGTGACAGGTTCATGGTGCCCTCTCTCTCTCATCCGTGCTTGCTCTGCAATCGGGTGGAAGCCAGAGGCAGTCTCCCTGTGTGTGCGTGCGTGTGTGATTCTGGTGGGAAATGTTCCGCAGAGCTCTTGCTTCAGAGATGCTTGTTTGACGGTGGGCCCCAGCTCATGAATATGCATACCCTTCACAAAACAGACTAACAAAGTTGAAGCAAATGAGCTTCCAGAAGGCCTTCCCAAACACCCGGGTGCTTGGCATGCTAGTCCCCCCTAATGAGTTTAGCCTCTGCCATGTGATTAGAATCTGAATCACAGACGCCCCCGTGTCCAATCAGGGGTGGCTGTTGAAGAAAACCTCTAGTGCTGTGGTCTTCATCCCTGGTCCTCAGGGCCCACTGGCCTGTTTGTTCTAGATGTTTCCCTGCTCCGGCACACCTGATTCAAATAATGGGTCGTTTTCTGGCTTCTGCAGAGCCTCATAACGACCATTCACTTGAACTAATCTGTGTGAATATGTTTATATCTGCTGTGAATGAATGAATGCTGTTTTTTTTTCTTCTTCTTCAGGGCGGAGCCATCTCCATTCTCACGGCATGCGAGCGGCCTAGCGACTTTGCGGGCGTGGTTCTGATCGCCCCCATGGTCCAGATGAACCCGGACTCGGCCACGCCCTTCAAAGTGTTCCTGGCCAAAGTTCTGAACCACATGCTACCCAGCCTGTCTCTGGGCACCATAGACTCAAAGTGGGTCTCACGGGACCAGAAACAGGTGAGAGTGTGTGAGTGTGTGAGTGTGTGAGTGTGTGAGTGTGTGAGTGTGTGAGTGTGTGTGTGTGTATTTCCTGCATGTTTATTCTCTGCATTGCTCAGTCAATGGTTAGGCCTAGTAATATTTGTGGTCACACACCAACATACCCATAACAAAGCCACTCCCACGTCTCACATCCCCCTGATTGGCTGGTGTGCTGTGGGCAGACTAGTGTCTGGTTCAGGCAGGAGGACTCAGTAGTAGTGATTACTTGATACTTTATTACACATGATACAATACATGTTTTGGCATAATGGTTCTCTAAAGCGTCTCCCTGCCGCACCCAACGGAGACACCGTCTCCTGAGACACCGTCTCGACATCCGTGCAGAGAGCAGCGAACGCATTCCCCCTACGAAGGGAACACAGAACCAAGGGTGGAGGCTGGAGATGTGGAGGCAGCAGGTTAAACAGAGAGTATCCTGTGTCGCACTAAGCCATGCAGAGTGCAGTGATATCCTGTTTAAATAGCCCGCCCTGTTAAGGTGTTCCCCGACTGTGTGATATGACCAGATGCTAGTGACGCGCTAAGCTCCTGGAGTCTCCTGCGTGAACCAGCTCCGCCAGATTACCCTTCTGAAAGTTCTTTGGAATGTATCTAGTTTGTGAGAATAAGCCCTGAGTGGGTGACTGTTTGAAATGAGTCACCACAGTGTACACTTAGTGCTCTGTTTATTCCATTACACAACAGTCAAACCCAAAGCTATTTCCATGTCTCTTTTCTCTGCTTTGATTCCTCTTCCTGTCTAAGCCCCTCCTCTTCCTGTCTCAGCCCCCTCTTCCTGTCTACCCCCTTCCGTCTAAGCCCATCCTCTTCCAGTCTATGCACCATAGATATATAAAGGCCTTTATATATATCTATGCTATGCACCCCCTCTTCCAATCCAATCCCTTCCTCTTCCTATATAAGCCCCATCTCTTCCACCATAAGCCCCTCCTCTTCCTGTCTAATCCCCTCCTCTTCCTGTCGACGGCAGGTGGAGGCGTATGATGCTGACGAGCTGAACTTCCATGGCGGGATGCGCGTGTCGTTCGGGATGCAGCTGATGGGTGCAGCCGCTCGCATCGAGAGACACATCCCCGACATCACCTGGCCCTTCTTCCTTCTCCACGGCAACGCTGACAAGCTGTGTGACATCCGAGGGTCCCAGATGATGTACGAGAAGGCCCAGAGCTCTGACAAGGAACTCAAGGTCGGTGTGACACACAGAGACAACACACACAGATCGAGAGAGATCGAGAGAGAGACAGAGAGGGACAGAGAGAGAGAGAGGAACACACAGACATGAGTAGTACATACTGTATATCTACTGTAATGGTCAGTGTGTGTGTCTTCTCCTACACAGGTGTATGAGGGAGGGTACCACGCCCTCCACCATGACCTCCCTGAGGTGGCCTCCTCCGTGCTGAAGGAGACGACTTCCTGGATCCTCCAACACATCCCTGCCCCCCCGCCTCAGGGCTCCTAGACCCCAGCCCCCCCCGCCCCTCCCCCCCTCTCTGTGTGCTGTCTGAGCCGATCCTTGGTATTGTAGTCACCCTCCTCCAGCTGTACAGTTGGCTTATATCAGGGAGGATTGGGAAGAGGATATGTCTGTGATCGATCAGGGAGTCCCTGCTGCACACAGTCACAGGAGGGGGGCATGAAGGGTTCAGAGGGACGTGGAGAGGCCTACAGGTTACTTATAGGTGACCCCTGACCTTGAGGGCACTGCCCTGCCCGGCTCTCCTCTACTCTGCAGTTGTAAATGAGCGTGTGCGTGTGTTAGAGAGTGAGAGTGAACCCTCCCTCCCTTCCAGCTAAAATCATACCTTATTCCTATAAAGGTTCTCACATTGAATATGTCTTACGTGTAACCACAACCACACCAAGGGACCTCGTGTCTCACTTGTGTAACCATGGTGGTCATCACCAAGGACAACAGAATGGGTAAACCCCCTCCCTCCCCATGGGCTGCTGTTCATTCCCTTTTGTGCGTTGCCGTGGAGACGCCTATCCTTTGTTCTGCCTCCGTATCTCAGATCCTCTGTTCTCAGGCTCTCACCTACGCCCCAAGACTGCTAGCCTGGTGCTGCCCCTGGTGGCTGTCTGGCAGAACTGCAGCTTCACACACACACCCGCCAAGAGAAGCTGCCGGTTTCCATGGCAGCGACTCAAGAAGAGCCTGCAATGACAGCCTTTAAACAAGTAGGGTTCCAGATAGCACACCACAGGGCTCCCTGTGTGTTTGATGAAGGGACACACAATCACTCTGCTCCAGACACGACCATGTTACCATAGCATTCTTGAAGGATCGATGCGTTGTCATGAAATATCAACGCGACCATCTCCCTCCTGTCTGCTACAGAGGAAGTTCTCTACAGATAAGAGTGTAACTGTTGGGGGTGGGGGGGTTTGTGAAATTGACCTCTGAGTCCAACAAGGCCATCCTTGGGGGGTGTCATTCGATAGGCCAGTGGTTTGTGAATAGACCGTTGTTTGTAACTTGACTCATGACTGTTTGGAAGACAAGGAGAGTGTTCTAGTGGGGCTAGAAAACATGGCTGTGTCTCAAGCCACAACTAGACATCTCTCTAAACATGGCTTCGACTGCTCCTATTTACAGAATGTTCACATATTTGGTAAAAACTGATAGAACGATCAGCATTTTCACATGGTTGAGAAGGATTGGAATTGTAACTGTGGGTTTGTCGCTAAAACCACAAGTCGGTCCGATCACCTTGGTATCAAATGTCAGAGTCGGCCTCATCGATCCATCTTTTAATCACATTTCTATGACATTGTAATATAGCAGAAGCATGAGGTGGAGCATGAGTGGAATTAGTATTCTATAAAGAACTTTCTATTGATCTTGACTTCAGCATTTTATAGAGATATTCTCTTTGTAAGCACAAATGAAGGCTTGAGCATGAAAAGGCCTTTTTATACCTTAGCTAAGTTAGTTAACAATACCTTTTACCATCATCAGGACTAATACCTGATTTATGAACATGTACAGTACAGTGGACACCTGATTTTCTGTTTCTGTTGAGACTTGTGTTTTTTATGTCAATAAGCAAGTGAAGAGGTGTGATCTGTGTTTTACCTTTACAAGCTTGTTTCAGCTGAAACGAAAGGTTGTCATTTTCTCATGCTAAAGTGGATTGCGTGTGCGTGTGTGTGTGCTTGCGAGAGAGAGAAAAAGAGAGAGAATAACACACCCAGTTAGTCGTTAGGCTCTCTATGATATGAATCTTGGATTCATTGGCCCTGGTATGTGTTGTTGTGCTGCTGTGTGCCTTATTCCAGTGTCTCTGGTTAGGCCGGGTTCATCTGGACATACGTCAGCAGAGGATGAGTCGCTGTGGATGCAGGCTAATTGGCCCTGTGTGATCATTTGCTTCCTGTCTCCAGTCCCCCTTGATAAAGATAAGGCATTGTTTTGGCAGATGTGTTGTGAAGATGCTGTGAGTATTTAAACCGGACCTGGGTGGATGCTGAGCCACGACAATTTGACATAACCCCAACCGTGATCACAAAGAGTTTGATTCAAGTACCTCAAGTTTTTCTTTTTTCAATTGCAGAGATTATAACAGAACGATGTTGGAAACACTGTTTGATAAATTGTTGTTTGTTTTATGAATGTTTTAACAAACCTATAATATGTTTATATAAGATGTAGATATATTATACTTACTCGTGACCACTGACAAACATACCGCTACATGCGCAAAAATGCGTTCAAGAGCACAATCCCACTGTTACTTCAATAAACAATGACTGTTAAACTTAAGCCTTGCTGTCGCCTCTCAATTTCTGATGTCACCACAGAATGCTGCTGTTGATGAGCCCACGATCTTGATATCATTCTGCTGCACTGGCATGGTACAATTTACTTTTTAAGGTTACGTTAACACTTTTTTTGGACACTAGATGGCAATGTAACTACACCTTTCACACTAACACAGTTCCAAGGACCTCACAGTTCATTCAAATTCATAATGTGGACGTACTTTCATGTCCCTCTGTTTCTTATACTAGTGCACGGTGCCTGTGATGCAGTCGGTGAGTAAGCTGTAAGTGAGACACTCAGCTTTCTGGAATTATAGACATATAGTGCAGTGCCTGTGATGGCAGCTGGTGATGACAGTTATTCTCAGTGGCTTTGGTACCTACATTTCTCTCATCACAACTTAAATTCCCAACAGCGCTTGTCAACCTCCGCATCATCGAGTCACTTATGCACATCATAAAAGCAATTTATCATTCTTTTAAACAAATTGCCAATGGTGGTACATTCATGGAAATGATGATGTAGTCAACAATTGTCTTCTATTTGCAACATTATAAATAGCTGATTTCATGTTGATAAAAAAATAATTAGATATGTTCTTTTTTAAATTGTCTTACTGTCTAGAGTTCATTACATAAGAATTTCACTGCACAATGGTTGAACCAGTTGTCATAATTGTAGATATAAATTTGTTATAAATTATTCCTTTGTATACTCATTTGCAAACCACAATAATATTTATGTTATGCGATTGCAGTACTTTACAGCTAATACAGCACTAGAGTAATATAATATCTGGTGACACTTTCCATCAAAGCTTTATGGAATGGGCCATGTACACATAAGACGTTGAGAAAATGTTCCAGAAGCAGGCATTTGTCTGCACCCATCGCACTCCTGAAATGCTTACTGTAGTAGTGGATACTACATAGCCAAAATACAACATTTCCTCTCAAAGGATGATGCTGAAAAATGTATACATGCATTTGTTACATCCCGATTGGATTACTGCAATGTATTATTCTCTGGTCTCCCAAGTACTTACCGGCACTTAAAATGTACAGCGGGTGCAGAAGGCTGCTACTAGACTATTGACCAGAACCAGAAAGTATGATCACATAACATCTACTCTCGTCTCTTTACACTGGCTCCCAATCCAAGCCTGAGCTCATTTCAACGTTCTACTACTAACCTACAAATCTCTGCAGGGATTAGCACCACTGTACCTCTCTGGTCTCCTTGCACCCTATCGCCCCGCAAGGACACTTAGATCTCCAGATGCCGGCTATCTGGTGGTTCCCAAAAGTAATAAAAAAACTTCTGGAGGCAGGGCGTTCTCATATAGAGCACCTCTTCTCTGGAACAAATTACCTTCTTGTCTCAATTAAGGAGGCTGATAACGTTTCAACATTCAAAATTAGGTTAAAAACCTTTTTGTTTAGTCAGTTCTACGACTACTAAAGTGTGTGTGTGTGTATGTACTTTCAATGTAAACCTGAAGTGTGTGTTTGTCTGTATGTATGTATCATAACTTTTAAATGACAAATAAAGCTTCTATATATTCATGTCGCCCCTTCTTGATTTTACAAATAAAGTAAACCTGTTACTGTATATTGTTACTGTTATTGTTTCTGTTACTAGTTGGTGACAACGGGGGACGGGGCATCCTTATTCATGTAAGAATAACATATTTTAGAGCTTCTCTTCCCTGGAACAGATTTCATGTTCCAACCGAGGGGGGCTGGCGCTATCTTAGTGTCTAGGGCTGCAGTCCACACTTGACGGGTTGGGGTTTCTTACTAATATTACTGTAACTGTTAGTTGCTCCTGGCATTCTCTAATTCCTGCTCTCCTCTCTCTGTCCCCCCTTCACACTTCCCCTGTGGTGAGGGGGGTTTGAGCTGTCAGCATCTGCCTGGTCGTGGGTCGGTCAACGCTGGACCTGGTCGCCAGTGGATGTCGATCTGTGATAGTCTGCTAAAGCTGGATGTAGTCGCCAACCGGAAACCAGTCTCCATGACGGACGACAGCGAGCTCCAGATCCCTATCCTCACCCCCCCGGCCTGTGATGCTGCGCCGATCACAGTCCCCAGCCCTGTGGCTACCTCTGCTTAAACTGACATTTACCAACTGACCCAAGTTGAACACGGAATTCCGATTTTTCAACACTCATTGACACTTCCCTGCTGTATGACTATGTTAAGCCTGTGTTCTGCACCTCTCTCTCACCAACCGTCTCTGGAGGAGGGGATCACTCACAGAACTACTCCTCCCAAGGTTTCTTCCATTTTTTTCCTCTAGTGAGTTTTTCTGGGAGTTTTTTCTTGTTTTCCTTGAGAGTTTAGGTTGGTTGAGGGGCAGTTCTATGGGCGTATGTGAAGCCCTCTGTGACATTGCTTGTGAAAAGGGCTATACTAATACATTTTGGTTTGAATAGATTTTTCGTGGATGGGAATCGCAAGCATTATCATTTGAAGAAGGCAGGGAGGGGTTGTAATGCACTATTACTGGCAATGCCCAAAGCATCGGGACAGGTTTCTCTAATCTTCCACTTCCGCTGGATTATAAATAATACAATTTGAAATGAAAGTGCCATCTGTTTGCCGTAGTTAGCCCTTTGAGATTGGCACAATTGTTTAAAGTAGATTCTTTCTAACTGAGGTGACTTCTGCAGCCAGTCAGCAGAGGGGAGGGAGGGAGGGAGGGAGGGAGGGAGGGAGGGAGGGAGGGAGGGAGGGAGGGAGGGAGGGAGGGAGGGAGGGAGGGAGGGAGGGAGGGAGGGAGGGAGGGAGGGAGGGAGGGAGGGAGGGAGGGAGGGAGGGAGGGAGGGAGGGAGGGAGGGAGGGAGAGATTCCTTCAAAAGGAGACCTGCAGAGTTGAAGTCACCAGACAAATTTATCTTCAACGTCTCCATCTAGATCTCACAGAACATACTCAAGATGGGGACCAGGAAGAACTCCTGGAGGATGTCTACACCTAGGCCCCTACTGAATGTCCATGTTCTGCGTTTGTATTTGTGGAACACAACTGTTGCTTTCTTGACTGGACTTCCAATTTTTAACATTTCTGCCTTGAAGTCTATGCACTGCACTGTAACATGATCAATATATTCAGTAAACTTAGATCTGATCAACAACATGCTCTGCACCAGACCCAGTACCACTTGTATTCCTGGCTACACTTTCTCAAACTGCATTCCAAAAAGTGATTATTAAATACAGTCATGTATATTTCCATTACCCCTCTTCCTGTTTGACTTGACCCAAGTGTGCAAATTACATTGTGGCATGTCAACTGTTAGGCTGGAGAACTAATTGTTGAATGCTTTATAGGGTGGGTTAAGGCCAGGGACGATTTGGTTTGCTAGTCCCGACTGGAGGACTGTTTGATATGATGCCAGGGAAACCTTTTGTTGATAATATGACTCCAACTGTGCATATACTGTTACCTGAAATAAAGGAAAACAAATCAATATGCAGCTGACATCCAACAGGCAAAATTTGAAACTTCAGTTGATGTGTAACTTATAGTTGATCTTATGCAAAACCACCAGTAATTGTGTATAAAGTTTTCAATTAGATTTACCTAATGAATACACTTCAAATCAAACGGAAATTAATTATTATAAATTAATAACATCCATGAATCCCATAATACTGTAATGCAGTTTATTGGATGGATTAGGTATCAGGTTGCAATGGGTTTTTGTTTATGTGAATGACATGGAAAGTCCTCAGACAGGTATTTCCAAAGCAGTGCCAAGAAAGTCTTCAATATGCCATTTGTTGGACATACATAGTCAGTGTGTGCTTCTAGATCTTCTCTCCAGGGTGGGTCGTGCAGTGGTGAGATGTGGTGAGATGTTAAATCCAGTAGTAGCTGGTGATTTTTTTGGGGGGGGGGCGCGTTGGGCGGCGCGGGGTCGTCGTTACACGTTTTTTTACATTAAATATATATGTATTAGCTATGTTGGATGCTGTCGTCCTCTCCTACTATTTCTTCAATGCCTAACGAATCTATCTCTTGACCCTGTATGTATGCTTGAGCAGCATTTTGCTTGTCGGCTAGTAGGGCTCGTGAGACAGCTCACCAAAAGAACGATGAGGAAGCCACTTGTCTAGCAGATTAAGACATGTTCGTAGGTACCTAGCGAAAAGTAGCCTCAACTTTCCTAGACTTAGCTACGATACTAATGCTGAACGGGTCGCTGATATCGCATAGCATCGTTGCTAACTTGTGATGTTGTGACTGTGTGTGTAACACTGAATTACTCACTGAACAACCAGCTAACCAGCTCTGGTTACTTAGCATACAGGTTTGAGGAGAAGCTACAGGTGTACGTCCCGTAGGCCTACAGCCCATCCTCCTTTGCTAGCTATGTTGCTGTCGTAGATACGTGATAATTATATGGGATGTGAGGGAATGATAAAGTTCTCTGATTCGACGAATCAGATGTCAATATAAGTAAGAAACGATGTCATTGGCCCTTTTTTCCGACAATGAGAAGCCATTCTTCTCAAATGTATGAAAAAAGTATGAGAGCTCCCATTGACTTCCATTAGGCCGGCGCCCCTCCAGGGGGGAGTGGCTTATCTCAGTGATAACGAATGGCAATATATTATATTTGGTCACATTTAAGTGGTTGTTGACAGGGACTTACGGTCTCCCACACACATTTAACGCGTTAACACAGTACATTTCTTATTTAAATAGTTTGGTATATCATATTTTTGAACGTATACGAAAAATTCTAGGAGGGGCGGCGCCCATGCGCCCTCTATGGACGCACCGCCACTGGTTAAATCCCCAGTCTGTCTAAAGGTTTTTACCACAGAGGTCACAGCTGTGGGGCTTTTCTCTAGTGTGGATTCCGTGGTGAGATGTTAAATCCCCAGTCTGGCTAAAGGTTTTACCATAAAGGTCACAGCTGTAAGGCTTCTCTCCAGTGTGGATCCTGCAGGGATCTGTGAAATTGTCAGCCCGGCTAAAGGTTTTACCACAGAGGTCACAGCTGTAGGGCTTCTATACAGTATGGATTTTGCAGTGAGCTGTGTAATTGCTAGCACGGCTAAAGGTTTTATCACAGAGGTCACAGCTGTAGGGCTTCTCTCCAGTGTGGATCCTGCGGTGAGCTGTTAAACTGTGTGGGTGGCTAAAGGTTTTACCACAGAGGTCACAGCTGTAGGGCTTCTCTCCAGTGTGGATTCTGCGGTGAACTTTGGAACTGCTAGCACGGCTAAAGGTTTTACCACAGAGGTCACAGCTGTAGGGCTTCTCTCCAGTGTGGATCCTGCTATGAGCTCTGAAAGTGTCAGCCCGGCTAAAGGTTTTACCACAAAGGTCACAGCTGTAGGGCTTCTCTCCAGTGTGGATCCTGCTATGATCTCTGAAATGGTCAGCCCGGCTAAAGGTTTTACCACAGAGGTCACAGCTGAAGGGCTTCTCTCCAGTGTGGATCCTCATGTGCTTCTTGAGGCTACTGGATGAGGAAAGGCTTTTCCCACATGAGTCACAGTGATGTGTCTCCATAACTCAGCTCTCTTCTCTCTTTGTTCTCTGTCTGGTCTCTCTGTATCCTGTATCTCATCTCTGGTAGTTTGTTTCTCTCTGGTTGATCCTCTGTGTGGTTACTGCTGTTTCTGGTTGAGTCTCTCTCTGTAGTCTCTCTGGTTGAGTCTGTAGTCTCTCTGGAGCCTTAAGGAGTCTTCTCTGTCTAGTCTCCGCCCATGATCAAGTATGATAGTTCTGATAGTTCTGATAGTTCTGATAGTTCGTTTTAGGACTCAGTCCAAGGAGACCATGGGTGGCCGCCTGTGTCTGAGTAGAGTCTTCTACTCCTCCTAATTTTTGTGAGGCGACGGCTGGTACCATGTCCAGCAGGCTATTGGTGTCCGCCCTTCTGTTGGCTGTGTATCCCTGGATTTGGGGTTTGTCAGGGATTGTAGCCAGGTGGCGGTCCAGCTGTTTTTTAACCATGTCTATGGAGCAGTTCGTCATATTTCTGATTCTTGCTGGCATGGCGTTGAAGAGCCGTGGTCCGTGGACGGTGAAGCTGGCTTGGATCTTGTTCTGCAGCTTCAGAGGTGTAGCGGCGTTGACTCTTCTGATGTAGCATAGGCGTCCTCGGCGTATGTGATGTGTTGAAACTATACCATCGTCTCCAACGTTTGGCACTAGATCTTCCAGGATCTTCCAGACGTATAAGATCATATACCGTTCTCTCCTGCGTTATAGCGAGTATAGCTTTAGCTTGCTTAGCTGGTCCCAATAGTTGAGATCTCTAATTCCCTCAATCTTTCTGATGAAGGATCGTTGTATGCCCTCGAGGGCTTTTATCTCTCCTTTCTGATATGGGGACCAGAGTGGGCAGCAGTAATCACATCTAGAGAGGACTAGTGACTACCATAGTGTCAGCATGGCGGTGGATTGTCTGGTTTTGAAAGTCCGTAAGATCCACCCACACATTTGTTTTGCCGTTTCTGAGACATTAGCAATGTGGGTTTTGAAGCTGGCGTCATTGGTCATGCTTACACCAAGGTCTCTAACACTGGCCTTTTCCATGATGACACATCCGTTGTTTGATGTATAAGCAGTTTCCGATATGAGCGCCTTGTTGGTGCGATATCGCACACATTCAAACTTGTCTCTGTTGAATTGCATGTTATTGGCTTTTGCCCATTGATAGACTGCTTTGAGGTCTGCTTGGAGAAGACTGGTGTCCTCTTGTGAGGTGATATCTTTGCCGATTCGTGTGTCATCGGCGAAGCTAGACACGAAGGATGTCACGACTTCCTGGTCGATGTCTCCGATGGGCACCAGGAAGAGAATTGGTCCCAGGACCGAGCCTTGGGGGACCCCCGAGGTGACTTCTGTGAAGTGGGATTTTGTTCCCTCAAGAACAACTGCTTGTGTTCTTCCTGTGAGGAAACTGTGAATCCACCTGCCAGTCTTTCCTGTAATGCCCAGCTTATTCAGCTTCTTGAGGGTTATTAGGAAGTCCACCTTGTCAAAGGCCTTGGCAAAGTCCAAGTATAGAACGTCAACGTTCTTTCCCTCTTCCAGGTTTCTTAGGATCCTGTCAGTGGGTCAGCAATTGGCACAGACAAGATCGTCCACGTCGGAAGCCATGTTGGTTCTTATTCAACAGGTCATTTTCCTCGATATGTGCCACAATGTATTTTCTAATGATTTTCTCAAAGACCTTTATTAGGTAGGACGTTAGAGCCACGGGCCGGTACTGTTTCGGGGTTGCTTTGCTGCCCCCTTTGTGTATCGGCACAATGTTTGCAGTCTTTTGGAGTTGGGAAACTTTGCCACGATCAATGGATTTCCTCCAGATGAGATGTAGGGGCATTTTTATGGAGTGGCAGCAGTTCTTTAGTAAGATTGCAGGATAGTTGTCTGGTCCTGATGCAGAAGAGCTGGATAGCTCTGTGATTGCTTCTACTATGTCCTCCTCGTCAAAGTCTATGTCCGAGAGACTGGGCCCTTGGCCTTTCCCTTCAGGGAAGATTTCATTTGGGGACTGCATGGATTCCATAGGGGTGCTAAATACAGATCTGTATTGGTCAGCTAGAAGCTCTGCCATTTCTTCTGGGTCCGTTCTGATAGTATCGCCATCTATCAGTGGGCCAACACCGGTCTTGATGTTACTGAACTTCTTCGCATAGCTGTAGAAGTATTTAGAGTTTATTTTTATGGCCTCCACTGCTTTATGTTCATTGGCCAGTAGAAGATCTGCAGCTTTCACATATAAATGACATCTTTTGTCTGTCATAATGGGCCACTTTGCATATGTAATGTTGATCATTAGGTGAGAGGTGTATGTTCCTCAGGTTTCTTTTTTACTTGAAACACAAAACACTGTGACAGAAACTACTACTACTCTAGTAGGCATATAACTCCTCTTTATAGTAATTTGTTTTTTTCTTCAAAAGTATAGGCTATGATTAGACATGGTAAAAAAGAAACACGTGTTCGTTTTATAGGGAAAATAAAACCACAGAGACATCAGTGTCATGGCCACAGCCGTGCCCCCCTGTTTTTGGTTTTGCCCTGCCCTAGTGTTTCCCTGTCTCATTGTCTTCACCTGTGTCTCGTTGAGTTCTCGTTAGTTTAATTGTGTCCACCTGTGTCTTGTTTGTTTCTGTGTTCCTGTTTTGTGTCCAGTCTTTGTCGTAGCATTAACCTTCTGTTTCCAGTTTGCGAGCATTAAAACCCCTTCTGTTCCACAATGTTCGCATACTCCCCTGCATTTGGGTCCAACCCCACCATGCACCCTGACAATCAGTCTGTGTTTGTATTCCATTTATTCCATTATCTCCATTTATCTTTTTCATCCTGCATATTTACTGATCATACTGATTGATCTGTTGGTCTAAGACGATTCATATCAAATGTTCCAATAAAGGTGAACATTTTTTGTGAACACAAAGTCCAGGTTTGCCAAATACTATTAATATAAGGAACCTTAAGGTTCTTACATGTATCATCCAGTAAGAGAGGACCTCTCCAAAACCAGACGCCCAACACACACAGGCTGGGCTCTTTTCACATTTACCAACTAAGATGAAGATTGACTCACAAAAATACTGCCTATCCTCAGATTTTTACTCAATAAAAAAAAACAACTGTGTTCAGTCAGTGAAGCTGGATGAACGAAGCTAAAGTCCTACCCTGCAGAGTGAGTCAGGCTTCTCTGTGTGAATGTAAATTCAACATGAAGAATGATAACATGTCTCGATGGCATGTTCTGGTATACGTGCCTCTGAGGCCAACACAAGACCCCTCTTCTAGAACATTTTAAATTGCTGCGACAGGACGTGTATCTCTGCACTTTATGAAAACGATGTATTCCACTCGTAACATGGGAGTAGTGTGGTTGCGTGCATTACCACAGTCTACCACTAGATGAGAGCGGTAGCCTGTGCTGCACCACTCGGTAATAAATCAAGACATCCACAGACTATTTCGTTTTGGTCTGAAGATACACTCATCCTATCGTTATGGGTCCGCGATTTAATGAGATTAAGCAACAGATGCTCATGTAGGCCTACTGACAACTCATTCACAGGCAACACTCACACACCAATTTATATTGTAACAGTGCGTTCACACTGCAGCGACGCGATGCGAGCGACAACATGTTTTCCATTAATTTTCAATAGAGCCAGGCGAATCGCTTGTGTGGTGCATTGTGGGTAGCGACGCGACAGAGTTGAGATTTTAGGTGCGTTCGACATGACCTCGCTTCATGCAGCGCTGCAGCCAGCTGCAGGCGGCTGACTTGAAACAGTGAATTCTGGTTAGACTTTGTGTCCGACTTGAGACGGCGCCGAGGCTAGGTCACTGTGACGTCGCCATCAAAGTACCGTGAGATCGATTCGAGAACTGCCGGCTGTGTGGCCGAGCGCATTTTCTCAAGAGCAAGTGCACGGGTTCAAATGACGACACAGCTATTTCATGATTGGCCAGAGTCACACACGACAACTTTGACGCGTGTTTTGTCATTAGTCTGACACCTTCAGTTTCGCCAATGCTCAAATCCGGACCAAACAATTTGATTGAATAAAACATTTGTTGAAGAAAGGGTTTTGGGCCACCTCTTCTACTAACGGAAAGACTAAGTTTAATTATAAATAAAGTAACGTACCTCGATTAACGACTAACGACCTCCATTCATTCTGCACTCGACCGTTAGTGCCATCATATGTGGTGTGGAACTCCAACCAGTTCAGAACCCGGAAATTTCCCGAGAGTGGGAGTTCTCCTTGATTATACATTCTCAGATTTTAGCATATTTCTGTGAAACTTGGAAAAACAACAGCTAGATTATGTAAACTATAAGATAAAATGAGATACCTTGTTTGGCCAATTCGGTCGGTTGTGGAAGACAGTCGAACGTTATCGAGAGGAGTAGCCATAGCGCTAGCTACTTTTGGGGGAGGAGAATTCCAGTTTTCCCCATGTTACCACTAGTCACTAGAATGGTCATAACTGTTAATTAAAGTATGATATTTCTAATCTGTTTCCTGTTCTACATCGCCCACAGATTTGTGGATATTCCACCTCCATCAAAGTTTCCCTTCATCTTGTAATTAAAGTGGTCAAAATTTAAGTTGTCTGATGAGGTATGGTGGATGGAGAAGTTTTTGTAAAAAATGGCTGCCTGAAATCACCTTGACAAAATATGATTTGCCTTAAGTAATCCTATATTTCACATCATAAAATTCCCCTAGTTCTCCTCTTCAATATGGTATAAACAGTTAAGGTGTATGATTTAATAAGAAAATTAATGAAATATTAATATTGATATGAGCATCATATTTCAACAGCATATGGAATGTTTGGGATGTTGCCTCAAGCAGGAAAGGGTTAAGCAACAGATACTCATGTAGTCCTACTCACTGACAACTCATTGAAAATATATAACAAGTTGGAAAGTAATCATATGTACAGCAAAATCAATGTCATTGCATTTTCATGGCTTGGCCTCTAAAATATTTGTGTCCAACATTGACCGAGGTGTCATCCTTCTGGAAAATCCCCTTCCAAGGCATTTGAATGGAGCATGTTTGCATGTTAATGTCTTAGATATGGATAATGGATGCTTTCCTCCTAAATAAATAAAGTGTCCTTTTCCAATACAATACAGTGGAACATTCATTGGATATGGCATCTGGACAAAATGTCAGCCTTCTGGACAGGACATTCATTAGATATCGCTAGCCAGCAAGTAAGAAATTCAGTCCTACAACCAGGTGTGCAGCATTTAAACATTTGAAAGTTGAAATATGTCCTTTCTATTTTTATAGTTTTGAGCAATTGTGGATATGAATGTAGCTTTTGAAACTATGAAATTAATATAGGTGTAGCACCACGTTTTTTGTCCTGTTATTTGAAATATGGCATACAAAATCAAGGGACACGTAAATACATCGATATCACGGATGGACTGTGTGGTCCGGTTGCCAATAAATGGACCATAGATGGCATTGAATGATCAATGGATACATACAATTTAAAGAATTCCTGGATGTACAGTATCCTGCTTGACATACTTTCTCGATTGTGACGGATTGTACCACAGGCCTTTGCTAATCTGCCAGGGCCCCAATTCTCCACCTCTTCTCAGAAACATGCAGATATGCACTCCTACAACTGGACTTAGTCACAAGTCAAATACTGTCACATAAATGGCACCTGTCCTATCCAATCCCTATAAAGGATTCACACTTCAGAGGCCAGACTTAGAAAACTGGGTCACAGGTGCTCTGTTTGAATTCTGTAGAAATACAGCCTCCCTCCCTCCTGCCCATTTGAAGCAATCGCAGATTCTCTACACAGCTGTCTACTCATGTTAGTTCAGTGACTCGCTCCATGGCGAAAGGATTGCAGTCTGCAGTTTCGAGAATCCGAATGGACCACCTAGGCCCTAGGGCATAATCTGTTACGGCCTTACTTGAGCATGCCGTTCAGAACTGATCCAGTTGTAGTCCTCACCCTGTCCTGTAGAGGGAGACGAAAGACCCCTTAACAACTGCTTATCCACACTGCGAAGGACTTATTAAGACTAGTTCCAGGAATTAAAACCAGGTCCACTGCTGTGACCATGGCAACGCTGGCTTTGCCTGCCTCTCTCATAAGGTGAGACAGGGCAGGAATAGGCAGGACTATATTTGACGGGTGAAATGTCAGTAGGCCTGCACACTAGGAGGAGGACATTGGCAATTGACAAGAGCCTGGTGACCTGAACAAGCAGCATTCTATAAGCCCAGGGGATAAAGAGAGAAGCTCATAAAGGGAATGTCTGTTCTGACTCTTATCCTGTATTGCCAGTAGCCTACACAGCAAATAGCCTAGTTGACATCTCAGATTAAGGGTAGTATTTTCTAGATTTGATTTATTGTGGGGCTATTGATTCTGACCATTTTGCTAGTGATCATCGGTAGCATTTTGAGAACAACACGCTTATCTACAGAGGTAGCTGTCACAGCAGTTTATCATGAAATGTTGCACGTTATCTTTTTTTCTGGTGTGTAGGCTTGGCTTGAAGCGCGACTTGTTCTCTTCCCTATCACATACACGTGACTTGGATTTGAAGTCAGGGGAGCAAATATGATATTTCTCTATGTGAGAGGGACGCGTCCTTAGTAAAAACTACGCCAATGCTCTCAGTGCGTCCCTGCATTGTCCTTTCCATTCTATCGGGCAGGGGTCACTCGTGGCCAGCGTCTATCGCTTGCGTGGGCGTGGGCCTCATTTTTGGCATTTTCATCCCGCCTCTATTCACGCCCCGTTTAGTCATGAACGCGTGTGATTGACGCTCGTCTGATCCAAATCGTGAAATGGTTGGTTCATTGGCCCGTCAATCCATATCAGATGCAACGCTCGCCCCTGGTGAACTGACAGCTGTCCACGCCCCTGAACGCTCGTGCCTGCCTGTGGAGCTAAACGAAGAGCCTCTCCTGGAGGCACAAACGGATTTATCGAACGTTAGCTAGGCTTTTTTTTTGTTGCACCATTGTCAATAGTCGTACCGCATAGGTAGATATTGAGACTAGCTAGGTATTTTAAAGGGATTAAGATAGATAACATTGCAGTTTCGACTCGCCGTTTTTTTCCGTTAAAGCTTGGGGATACCGATTCACCGGCTGGCTCGAGGTGCCACTACCTGCAACAAATTTTGAAAGACATTCGCTTTGAGTCAGCTACTAGCGTTACTGGCTAGCTAGCAAGTCGACTAGCTGTCAGTTAAAAAGTGATTAGCAAGTGGAAGCTATCGAACTAGTAGTCGGTCCACTAGAACCGGTTAGTAAACCGACATCCCCAAGTCCCACCCTCTCTTTCTAATTAGTGGCTTGTTGGCTCTTAGAGTCCTTTACGTAAACCAGGACGTTGCTAGTTAAGTTACTAGTGGGGAGAGGCTCGCTACTGACAGCTCAGGGGTTGGCTAGCATTGCTAGGAGGCTAGCTAGCGAGGTTGCCCACTCACACCGGTGATAGTGAACGTATAGTTTTCTAGCTGGCGGGGTCTTGTCGCTACACTGGCAAAGAGACGGGCCAGAAAGAGGAGGCGAAATAAAGAGAGTTGGGAAGACGGCAAGAGAAGGACTGGCTAACCATAATAAGCCGGCGACAGATTCATAGACGTAAGTTAATAGTACTGTTAGCTGGCTATTTTATGACGATAGCTATACGCTACCTTGCTTAGCCTCTAGCAACGAGCTAGTTAGCTTGACCAATGTTGGTGTTATAGGTAGCACTAGTAGCTAGCTAACAATTCTCGTCACCCACTTATTGGCCTCTATCCTGCAAACTTTAGCTAGCTAGCTCTAGATAGCGTAGCTGCTATCTGGTTTAGCTTCTTAAAATACTTTTTCATGGCATGGGGAGCTCAATGCAGCACGCCATACCAACCATTTGTGTCATACATTTAATGTATTTGCCGCCTGCTGCCGACCATATAACGGCATGCGTAAATTTAGGGCTAGTATCGTATAGTCCGAGATGTAATTTTTACGTATGCTGCTTGATAAGCTAGTAGTCTTAGTTGGCTTTTAGGTAGTTAAGGTCTAGTTTACAAACTAGATACCAAAGACAACTGTAAATATTTTATCTTGGACTACTGCTTTTCTCCAGCTAGCGATAGGCTTTTAAACTGAACCACCGCGATAGGTTTGCTGGTGTAGGTAGACTACTTTAGCTACTGTAGGTACTAGCCGCTAAACACATCTGGAACCTCCATCAGGCCATCCATATCAGCCAGCGAATCCTGTTTCTTGGAGCAATTGTAAACTAGATAAATGAGCTGCAAGCCTGGATCGGCTTGTTAACTTTCATTTACTCAGAGACTGATTATCTGTATCTTCTTTGAACGTCCTTTCAGATAGAACGTACCACAAAAACAGCCATGAGTATCGAGATACCGGCGGGTTTGACGGAATTGCTGCAAGGCTACACCGTGGAGGTGCTCAGACAAAGACCAACCGACCTGGTGGAATTCGCCATACAATATTTTACTCGCTTGCGGGATACCAGAAACCAGGATGGGGCAGGAGCGGCTGTCAAACTGGGCAAAGGAGTGATGTTTGATGGCGAGCCGATGCAGACAGAATCCAATGGGGACGAGGATGATGACGATGAGGATTCGGACTTTGAGCGTAAGTTGCTGCCTTGATTGAGGCACAGAACAGTGAGAACACATGTGTAATACCAACTGTACTTCTTGGGTTAGCCTATATCCATGACCATGACCATGAATGAAAAGGAGATTTAGGAACTGCTCTCATCTTATGACAGTGGCATCCTTGCTATATATTTGACATGCTGGGTCACAGTTAAGTGGAGGCCTTGCCCTTCTAAAAGTCCAGGTGCCCCTCAAACCAAGCTAGCAGCTAGGACGAGATGCTTATCCTCTCTCGACCGCTCCATGCAACTGTGAGCAACGTGACCCAGATCACACTGGCATTCAGGGCTGCTGTGAATGGATGTTCTGTTTTTTGTCAATGAGCAGAACGCCGGCATTGGAGATGCTGATATCAGTTGGGATTGGCTTGCCTGTAGGTGTGAATGGGATTTAACGTCCGTATCAGCTTTTCTGTGTGTCCTTGTTGCGGTTCCTTTTGATTGATTGCACACACCACCACACACCCTACCCTTGTCTGCGGAGTGTGTTGTGGCAGATGTGTTAATACTCGATTACACACTCCTGGATTCCAGCTTGGTGACACGCTAGGCCTAGGCCTAATCATGCTGTAACGAACGGGTGCATGACTGAGAATCTCCCAGCATTCCTTCCCAGCTGAAGCAATAGTGAACCTCCATCTCTCTCAAATTAGTCCCATCAGCTGTGGTTTGGCTTCAGCCGGAACGAAAAGGCACTAAATGGGTCTTTCTTTCTCAGATAAGAATGTTTTATAGACGGCAACATGTAGAGAAGAGCAGTGAACAAGCGTTTTAAGATAGGAGAGGTATGACGAGGCTTGGCAGAAAGAGGTGGCTGTGTAGAGCAGTGACATTACATGAAGGCTTCATGATGGAACTCTGCTCCTGGCTTGATGAAGCCTCCACACTGCAGGACAGGGTATTAACTGGAGGTCCGTTTATGCGATACCTAGTTGATGCTATTGTCTTGGAAATGCGCCATCTAGCTACTATGGTCACAACTACTCAAGCGTATTGTTTGGTAGCACCTTGACCCCCTTCCCCGTGTAGTATCCTGGGGGTCCAGTAAGTCAAGGCTACAGGCTAGGAAGTCAGGCCACTTTGCATCGCCACTTCACCTAGTTGGAGGCTTGATTTCCTTAGTAGTTGGGTTGTTTCACGTCTACTGTGAAACAACCTAACCAAACAATGAAACAACCTCAACACTTTCGTTTCAGTTAAATGCAATGAGCCTAAACGGAGCACGCCACAGAACCACTCTGTCTTGTACAGTTCCTATCGTGAGAGAAAGCAGAGCCTTCAGATCCCTGTCGGCTGAAAGTCATAAAGAGCTGATGAAATGGGTCCTGATTGGATCGCTGTCTTCATGCCTTTTTATACTATCCAGGAGCCTTTTGTTTAGCAAAATCACTTTTGGTTCTACTTGTGGTCCTTATTGGGGGAAAAATTGAGAAAGCCTAACTTACCGTCTCCACGAATCTCATTTCATGAGCAGAGACTCTAAACTAAAGCCTTTCAGAATCGCTCGTTCTGTGCCTTATATCAATCATGGGAGACATGATTGTCTCAAGTGTCCACTATGGCTTTTCAGAGTTGTGTCGGTACGCTGCAGGATGACCAGGCTGGCCGCTAATGTGGTCACCGAGGTTGTGCAACAGGTGACCTAATTAGTTGGCGCACACACACACAGAGGGCTGTTCAATATAGGCAGGAGGCTAATCTAATGTTTAGAATCCCCTGAGTGCCCTTTTAGGGTTTAGCCCTTCATCTCTCTCCTCTCTCAGACTCGCTCCCAGCTAGCTCTCATCGCCGCAGATCCTCTCTCTAGCTCTCGGCTACCCTCCGATACTCTCCTCTCTCCTCTCCCTCTCTCACTCTCTCTCTCTCCCTCTCCTCTCCCTCTGCTCTCTCTCTCTCCTCTCTCTCCTCTCCCTCTCCTCTCTCCCTCTACTACCTGACTTCTCTCCATTAATTGATTTCTGTCAGGTCTCACCCAATTGTCTTTCGAGTGGCACAGGTCTGTGAGGCCAGGTAGACGCAGGCAGTTTTCTGGTTGAGATTCCTGTTCCGTCACGCCGTTGATAGGCGCTATCTGAACTTTGTCACTTCCTTATTCTTCTCCGACTCTCCTTTTTGACATAAAAAAGAGGAATTGCTGCCAAAGCAGAGGTTCATCCATCCTCCCTCCTGTTTGCAATTCACACGCCTCCTACTTAAATACACACCCAGCGACACACACGCACAAGAACATGGGGTCATTGATTAATTACAGTAGCTCACTAGGAAGTCAGTGGACAGCTGTTAACTCGCCGCAGTACCCCTCTCAGTATGGTTCAGTCCTAACACATTCTTAGCTGAGCGTGCATTTCCCAATGAATTCCTGCATCCCAGCCAGTTCATCATTTGGCCATCGGCTCAGTGGACCGAACAGAGCATAACAATACTTAACACTAAGTAAGCTTGTTGGCAGTCAAGTGGACAGATTAGATGCCCCTCTCCGTGGTCTCTAGTTCAGTATGAGCTGGAGGTGTGACCAGTCCGGTTACAGTAGCGCTTTAGCACCACTCTGTGCAGCTGGGCCCAGCCAGTGCAAGAGAGGGAAGCTGCTGGTCGTGACCCCCCCCAGCCGGCCTGGACCCCCCCTTGTTCCCTCGGTGTCTGGAGTCAAGTTACGGGAGGCAGGAAGTGGGGGAACCCCCCCTTCTTGTTGGCCGGCAGGGCTGTGGCTTCCCTGCGTCCGTCACAGGATCCTCCCTGTGGCCTGGCGGCTGACACACGGCACCAGTCGGACAACACACAGCGCTCGCTGGAGGTGTCATGTTCTGGTGAACGAGGCCCGCTGCGTCGGAGCCATTGTTCTGGAGCACAGGCGTAGTTTGTGGACGTATGAGCCGTGAGGGAGTTTTGAGAAATATGGGAACAGCTCTCTGCCCCTCTCTCTCTCTCTGTCTCTGACTGTCTCTCTCGTCTCTCTCTTTCCTCCTCCTTCCCTCTGCCTCTCTGCATGTAACAAGCAGGCTTCTGAGTAGCCTCAATCTCATTAGACAAGGTGGCTTAGGGAGAGCAGGTCATTAGTACGCTTCAGCTGGACAGAGACTCATGGGGGGCTTACAGCGAGGGTGGGGTCACCCACAGAGGGTCCAGGATCCAGCTGGAGGAAAGAGGTTGACGAGGGCGTGTGTTTGGGGGGGGGTCGGGGGGGGTGGGGGTCTGTGTTTTTGACCGCCCAGCTTGGTCTGCTGTCTCTGGCTTGGTTAGCTAGACACCAACCTGACCTTGTGCTCTCTTCGCTGGCCTCCAGCTCTTGCCAACCAATCACGAGAGAGAGTAGAGTGGACAAACCTTGGTTAATCAGAGAACAGATAAGCGCACAGGCGGGTTCAGCCGCGTGTCAGATTTTGTCCATCTCGGAAAGTGTTTCAGAAGGCAACAAAAAAAGATACGCAGCGTGGTCTCATCGTTTCAATAAGAAGAGGATTATTTAGTCTGAAACATTATTATTTGCGTACACATTACATCAATCGAAGCTCGTCCCAGTCATTGTATGTATGGTAGAAAGATCCAGTCCCAGTGCCTTGCCCTCTCTGTGTGACAGAGCATCTGACAGAGCAACGTCTAAACAGGAGTTTCACAGGCCTCGGCCCTCGTCTCCGTGTCTGTACATGGTCACGTTTGAGCTGCTCTGTCCTGTTTATGTTACAGCCCAGTAGCTTGTTAAAGGCCACAACTTCCACCCCCACCGTGCTATCTCAAGCTAATGCCACTTCAATGTTTCCTGGTTACTCAGGCAGTGGGAGCAGGCGACGAGTGTCCTTCACAACCTCTGGTCTGATACAGACGGGGACGGGGAGGGGGGTGGGTGGGGGTAAAGAAATACTTGACCGTGGTCTTTAGACACTTTTCCCCTGAGTAACTCATTTGAGGTATCTATATTTTCGGGACATGAAATCAGGCCTGGTATAATCACGATTTTTGTCTCTCGTCCTAGCGCTAACCTAGACATAATTTGTCATTTTCAAGACATTTTCCCACCAAGTGGTTCCCATACTGAGGGGGTGAGGGGGGGGGGTGAAAGAGCACTCTGTGGCAAGGATGTTTATGTCTCCAGCCAATGTCCTTCCAGCACACCCTGCCATAAACTGGGGCAGCGGTCGGCCCGGGCATTAAGGGGTTAACTCATCAGCAAACAGGGCCAGGAAGGGGTTAAGCATGCACGCTCTTAACAGGACAGGGCCACTTCCTTTTAAGGACTTTAGTCTGGAGAATGAGATAGAGGGAGAGTCAGATAGTGAGAGAGGGGGAGGGAAACGAGGAGGGGGAGATGAGGGGTTAGCAGGAGAGAGAGAGAGAGAGAGTCAGGAAGAGGAGAGAGAAAGGGGAGTGAGCAGAAGAGACAGAGTAAGGTAGAGAAAAGAGAGAAAGAACTAGGGAGGAAGACTAGGACAACGAAAGAAACAAAATGAATGAGTGGGAGACTAAGCTAACAAAAGAAAGGCAGTGAATTAAGAGAAAAGGGGTGAGAGAGAGAGAGAGAGAGAGATGGTAGGAAGACTATAAGCTGATGAAGAAAGGAGTGCAGAGGGAAGGCGTAGCAGAGGCGACAGATTGCCAGGGTGAGGAGGGGGAAAGCCGGAAAAGGCGAAGTGTAAAGCATTGGAGTTCTCCATTAGAAAGACAGGCTATCAATTGAGTAATCTCCTGGATCTCTCTGCCTGTCATCTATCTTCCTGTATCTTCCTGGGGACGTACTCAAGCGAACAGCCGGGAACACACACTCACTGTGTGCGTACGTGCGCCAGGGTGGAATGTTTGCTGTTAAACCCGCACACACCAGATGAGACTCTTACTGCTGCTGAAACGATGTCCGACATCAGCAGCAGAGTCCTCAGTGTTCACTGTCGCCCCGGGCTCGCGGTCTCCCCGCCTGGTGACATGGTCACATGATCGGACTGCTGCTCGTTGTGAAACAGCCATCTCTAAAGCCCACACAATGTCTGTGTGTGTGTGTGTGTGTCAGAGAGAGTGTGAGGGTGAGATTAGATTAAGGCGTTGTGCAGGCCAAGTCTATGGTGTTAAGAGTGCTGAGCGGTGCATTCTGGGATGAGGCCCGCATTGACTGGTGGTGACGTCTGTGGATGCGGCTCTCGAACAGAAGACGACAAGCATGATTGCATCGTAAACATGTGTGTGTGTGGTGGTGGTGTGCGCGAGTGCGTGTGTGGGTAAGGGTGTGCTTGGTGTTGTGTGTTCTCATATAACACTGCCTGTGAGTGTTTTTTTAATGTATTTGTTCTTATGCCGTCAGCGATTCAGCTGGTGTGAGGGGTACTAGTCAGCTCGCCTCTTGCCTGTCCCCATTTACCCCCCTTCCTGCCCGCCCTGGCCTCCGCCCCCCATGCCCACTTCCGACCACGGGCCATATCTAGGCAGCCGTGCACACATTCGATAAGCCCCGCCCACTTTAGTAGTAGGCCCTTCCCTCCTTTATGTTGTGATCTTCCTGTTGGGGCCCCCATCCCTCATGGTTGCCCAGGAGACGTGACGAAAGCATGATGTTGTGTTTCTCTTATCAGTCAGGCCTTGACTAGAGGGAGGGACAGAGGGAGGGAGGGAGGGTGTGTGAGAAGCATGGGAGGGAGAGAGAAAAGAGGAAGAGAAGAGATAAGAGACAAGCAGGGGGAGAGAACACATTCATGAAGGTATGAAACTGGAGGGGGGGGGGTTAAAAAGTATGTGTGAGAGGGAGGGTGGGAGGGAGGGAGGGTGGTAGAACCAGTTATTAGATATTAGAAAGAGAATGTGTTTAACAGGTTGTTGAGAAGGATGGTCACATGGGAGCACCTAGGATATATGCATGTGCTCCCTGATCAATATTCACACCAGCCCTGATCCACAGCTATCTATCACCATCCATTATCCCACTGTTTAGATGTAATGGTTACCGTAACAAACACACACACACATACCCAAGAGAAACACACCCATTCTCTGTGTATCATATCTTATTGCTCCCTCTCTCCATCTCACTCCATCCTTTCTTCTTCTTCCTCTCCCTCTCTCTCTTGTGTGTTTGTGTGATATTAGCTTTCAGCTCCATCTCTAATGAGCCGGCCCAGCAGACAGTGTGGACGGGTCATACAAATCAATGTACACGTCAGCAACGGCTAGGCTGCTCTTTTCTCTTTACATCACTTGGTCTCTCGCTGTCTCTTGCTGTCTCTCGCTCTCGCTCGCTCTCTCGCTCTCGCTGTCTCTTTCTGCGTGTCTCATCCCCTCTCTTCTGTATTTGTCTGTGTTTGTCTTCTCCCTCCTCTGGTCTTTAGGGGTGTTGTGTGTGTGTGTGTGTGTGGGTGGGTGTTGGGGTCTACCTCTGGAAATAGGGGGGGGGAGGTAGGGGTTGTTATGGCAATGAGGAGTTCTTCCTTGTATTTTGTCGTTGTCATGGCAACTTCAGGCACTTGATATCCCCCAAACGTGATCGTGGCGAGAGCTCTTCACATTCTCGTTCCCAACACGCACCAACACACACACACACACACGCACCAACACACAGACACACACACAGACAAAAGGCATCATGACTATATACCGGCTCACAGAAACATGCATAATGTGGCACAGCGCTACACCGTAATGTTATGGAAATCAATACCACCCATTTAGCCATGATAGGAGCAGCAACAGCTGCAGAGGCTAACCACCTGATGGTGGCCAGAGGAGCCACCAGCCCACAAAGCAGAGCCCGACTTGAATGGCTCCCACAAAGAAAGAAGGAAATCTGGAAAAACAAGGAGAGTATTAAAAACAAACTATCCTTTTGCTTGTGAGAGTGGGCTCAGGGACACAGTGTTGCCAAGGACAACAAGGCTCCATGCTGACATAGGAATGTGGTCAGGGGACGGGGCCAGGGTTTACCGTGAGGTGAGGGGGGGGGGATGAGATGGTGAGATGTAGCAGAAGGTGGAGAAGAACCACAGGAGGTTTTTGGTCCAAGCGATGGGAGGAAGACATGGTTCAGTGTTTGTGTGGCGGGCACCTGTGAAGAGGGTGATGTGTTATCTTCATTTTCTGCAGACTCGTGGTTGGGTGGTGGTGGTGGTTGGGGAGCTGAGACCGTGTCCTCGCGTCAGGTATCCAGGTGAATGTCAGTCCGGGAGAGAGGGGGCTGGCGAGCGTGCGCGTGCGCCTGCGTTCACATGACGGGCCTAATGGCCTGTGACAGCTTGGCACCAGAGTGGGAGAACAGACAGCGAAGGAGAACCCTCAGGCCTGCTATTGACACTCGTCCGCCATCTCTTCAGAACTCTGGTGAACAACACGTGACTCTGGGCTTTCTCCCTCCCTCTCCCTCCCTCTCTCCTTCATATTCTACAGTAGTGTGTGTGCTCATGGTCAACCCACGGCCTCCAGGCCATACAGTCCTCTAACCGTCTGACCAAGTCGGCCCTGAAAACGCCCACAGACCCCTACACTGGGGACTAGGTTGAGGCTAGCGCTGTTGTAAGCTCTGTGTGTGTGTGTGTGTCTGTTCTGTGCCAGTGGGGAAGTCAGAGGTCATAACCGCTGCTTCATAATAGCAGTGATGTGTGAACAGAAGGGAATGTGCAATAACAGTTTACTCCACTAACTACCCCTCTCTCTCCCTCTGTCCCTGAAGCTCCGCCTCCCAGCAGATTCAACCGGAGAGTGTCAGGTGAGTTGTGTTTGACGTCATCTCTTTCGCTTGGTTTCTCTCCCTGTGTGATCTTTACCTCTGGAGCGCTTACTGCGTGCTTCATTCAGAACCTGGTCAGGGCTGGGCGATATATCGCAATTATTTTGACGACAATTCAAAATTTGAGAATATCGAATATGAAAATATATATATATTTTTGGCTGGTGCGTTATTGTGTTTTAAGATCACCATCTGGCTCCTCTGTGTTCACACACACACACACACACAGACACCGTTTGCAAACTGAAATTTGCACTCGCACAGGCACTCTCTTTTGCTCTTTTTTTGTCCTGTCACAAGGACTTCTGCATGAATTGTTCCATTTGAGGTCCATTTAGTCAAGTTGCAAGTACCATGTTATGGCAACTGCTTAAATTTGCACTGCACATTTAGTAATTTGTAACAATAGCTGTTCTATATAAATGTTTTTTTTTCTAATGGGGCATGTTTTTTGTAATTACTTAAATGCAAACATATCTAGATATATATAGAATATTGTTTTTTTTTATCGAGTTATAATTTGAGTTCTATCGCCCAGCCCTAAACCTGGTGGACCTCTCACCTCTGCACTGACTGATGGTGACTTGTATCTGTAAACATGACTTGAGCATGTTTTAGTCAACAGTCATGTTTTCAGTTCCATCAGTCAGCGATGGTCTTAACGTTTCTTCAGTCTATAGCATGTGGTACAGACTTTAGGATGTATTGTAACACTAACAGAACTGGCTGCAAAGTAGCAGGCCAGAAGAAGGGATTTTCACATGCCACTGGCACTGAGCTGTCTGTGTTGCCAAACCACTCTCAGAGGGCCTCGGTAGCTTACACAACATCTTCAGAAGGAACAAAACATGTCCTGTTCCATTTCATTACTTTTTGTGACTTCACATTTTCCCCATCTTTATAGAGTTTTATTGTCTAAAACTGTTTGTATTGTGTTACATATAAATTCAATTTCCTGTCTGGAATGGGCCTAGTCTGTAGTGTGTTATAATTAAATTGTTCCGTGTCTGTAGTGTTTTGCAATCTAAATATTCCCTGTCTGCAGTGTTGGTCTGACTCCTCCCCCTGTGTGCAGTGGGTGTTACAGTCTAACTCCTCCCCCTGTGTGCAGTGGGTGTTACAGTCTAACTCCTCCCCCCGTGTGCAGTGGGTGTTAGTCTAACTCCTCCATACTCCCCCCCCCCTCCTCTGTGTGCAGTGTGTGTGTGTTACAGTCTAACTCCCCCACTCCTCTGTGTGCAGTGTGTGTTACAGTCTAACTTCTCCCCCCGTGTGCAGTGGGTGTTTGCAGTCTAACTCCCCTGTGTGCAGTGTGTGCGGAGGCCTTCAACCCAGACGAGGAGGAGGAGGACACCGAGCCCCGAGTGGTGCACCCCAAAACAGACGAGCAGCGCTGTCGACTGCAGGAGGCCTGTCGAGACATCCTGCTGTTCAAGACCCTCGACCAGGTACGGACCCCAAACACACACACACCCATCCAGCGAGTCGTCCTGTACAGCCGCACCTTCCTCACCCCTTCTCCAGGAGCAGTTCTCAGAAGTCCTGGACGCCATGTTTGAGCTGCGGGTCCAGCCTCAGGATCACGTCATCGACCAGGGGCACGACGGAGACAACTTCTACGTTATCGAGAGGTGAGGACCGTGTATGTCTGTGGGGTCGGAGGGTTACGGTGTGTGTGCGCTGGGTGGGAGTGTTAAGGTGTGGGAGTGTTGAGGTGTGTGTGGGCGCGCGCATGTTGTGCGGGAGTATTAAAAGTGTGTGTTGTGCCGTGAGGCCCCGAGTGGGCTGCTGGGGCTTATTCCTAGCTCTCTAAGCCTCCTTGTCAATCAACCATGCCTGCCCCACCTTCCCAAAAGGGCTTAGCCTGGGCACACACGTCATACGAGCGCGCATGACACACACGAGAGACAAAACCCACACGTCACCGGCATTCCAAACCTGCTCACTCCCCCCCCACACACACACACACACAAGGTCCAGGCCACCAGGGGAAATGCCCCATCACCTGAAGGCACCACGTCCACAGACGCCAGCGATCAGCATCCTAATCCTCCCAATGCTGTTAAGGCTCCACCAGCCACACCGGCTCAGGGTGCCCACACAGCCAATCAGCCGCCGCCTCTTTGCCAAAGCACGCGATAATCTCCCGGCCACCCGTGTAAGGCCATCCCCTCCGTTCCTCCCCCAGGTCTAATCTCTCTCCCCGGCTGCAGAGTGGCCCTTGGCTGGGCTCCCTGCAGCCCAGACGCAGGCAGAGCAGCTTACAGGCCGCTGCTCGCCCATGGGGCCTTCTGTCGTTCAGTATCCAACACACAACCCTTTAACCACGGTGACTTGGTGTCTCTCTCTCTCTCTCTCTCCCTCTCTCAATCCTCCATGTCTCCTCCCTCCCCAGGGGCGTGTATGACATTGTGGTACAGAAGGATGGCGCGGGCCTGTGCGTGGGTCAATACGACAACAAGGGCAGCTTCGGGGAGCTGGCGCTCATGTACAACACGCCCCGCGCTGCCACCATCGTCGCCACCCAGGAGGGGGCGCTCTGGGGCCTGGTGAGACACTGCACCTGCAAGATCCCCTTCCCCTCTCGAGCCTGTCCTCCTTTCTCTCTCCCCTCCCGCCTCTCCCGTCCTCTCTTTGACTCTTTCTTCTCTAGTCTCCTCCTCATTCCTCCTCCTCTCCTTTATTCAGACAGCCCTCTCCTCTCTTCTTCAGTGTCCTCCTTTCCTTTCTCTCCCGGGGGTGGGGGTGGGGGGAGGAGGCCTGGGGATCAGGGTGTTGTCTAAAGTCACAGCGCCTCACTGTGGCCACCAAGGAGAACTCCAGAGCAGCAGGGCAAATTTTGCCAAGTTGAACACTTTACGGTATATGTGACGTGTGTGTGTGTGTGTGCAGGACCGGGCCACGTTCCGCAGGCTCATCTTGAAGGCCAACGCGAAGAAGAGGAGGATGTATGAGGCCTTCATCGAGTCAGTGCCCCTGCTCAAGTCACTGGAGGTAAGGAAAGGGAGGCATGACGCTGGAGCAGTCCCAGCCAGGACTTTCTATAGGTCCGGTCTTCACTGTCAACGAAACATCCCTTCCTCTCTCCTCCCTCCCTCCATTCATCTCTCTCTCTCTCTCCCTCCCTCCCTCCTCTCTCTCCCTCCCTCCCTCCCTCCCTCTCTCTCTCTCTCTCTCTCTCTCTCTCTCTCTCTCTCTCTCTCTCTCTCTCTCCCTCCCTCCAGCTGTCGGAGAGGATGAAGATTGTGGACGTATTAGGAATGAAGCAGTTCTCTGAAGGGGAGCGCATCATCATGCAGGTAAGAAGTCTCTCTGATGTTGGACACACCAGGATCGAGCCTGCGCACTGACTGTGTCTGTGTCTCCTCTCCTCCTCCTCCTCCTCAGGGAGACATGGCTGAGTGTTTCTACATCGTGGAGTCTGGAGAGGTCAAGATCATGATGAAGAGCAAAGTGAGTTCCCTCCCTCCTCCTCTGTCGTCTGTCTGTCGGTCGGTCTCTCTCTCTCTCTCTCTCTCTCTCTCTGTATGTCTGCCCTCCCTCTTAACCTCTCGCCCCTCTCACCCCCCTCTCCAGACGAAGGCGTCCCAGCAGGACAACACGGAGGTAGAGATCACCCGCTGTAGCAGGGGCCACTACTTTGGAGAGCTGGCCCTGGTCACCAACAAGCCCCGCGCCGCCTCAGCGTACGCAGTGGGGGACGTCAAGTGCTTGGGTAACCACACTCTCCTCTCCCCCCCCTTCATCAGTGTGTGTGTGACAGTTTGGAAACATTTCTAATGGTGTGTGTGTGTGTGTGTGTGTGTTGCAGTAATAGACATCCAGGCGTTTGAGCGTCTGCTGGGCTCCTGTAAAGAGATCATGAAGAGAAACATCGCTCACTATGAGGAGCAGCTGGTGGCTCTGTTTGGCTCCAGCATGGATCTGAGAGACTGAGGACTTTCTCTGTGCCTTTAAAACACACACACACACACGCGCACACACACACACACACACACACACATTGACAAGCACCGACATAGGCATCGAGAGACACCCACTTAGCCTATATAGTCTATCACTCACGCACATCCTCTTAGCCCAGTACACTCCTTTATAAGCTCACTCATAGGTACATGCCTACACACACACTTGTCCTCTGTCTATCTCTGGATGGAGGACATGCCCTGCAGCGCACACACACTCTCATTGGAGCAAGGACAAAACACACACACACACAACTACAGACACAAACAGGTTTCCCCTTCTGTCCCTCACGTGCACACAAACAGACATTTACACTTCTATTGAAACTCATTCAACCTCAGCCAAGGACACATTCTCTCACAAACACACACACACACACACACACCCAAACAAACACAAACAGAGGCACCTACATTTGCAAAAACAGACACCTGAAAGAAACAAATAAAATCCACAAAAAAATCGAGAGTAAAATAGAAACCTCAAAAATGCAACGACAAAAAGAAATAAAAGATCAACAGAAGGTTTAAAAAGAGTTTTAGAAACATTTTATGGGAAAAAAAGAAGCTTTGATAAAATATTATTTAAATAAAAAAGTGTTTCCTCTTCGAGGGCGAGTCGTTTCTGACGCCCCTCCTGTCGTCGGTTCAGTTAGTGCATATGATCGTTATCACGGACACGTTCCTCTCCCAATCTCCACACGTTGTATTTGATTCATGTATTATTATTATTCTATGATGATTATGATTATATATATTTGTTATTTTGTTTTACTTTGACCAATAATGAACCATCTCAGACAAATGTAAAACAAAACAACCTAAAAAACAAACAAAAAAACATTAGTGCTTATTTCTCCTTGATTATTCTGAATGAGTTGTCCTGGATATAAATAAAGCTAACATTTTGTTAATCTTCTGTGTCTGCCGTCATTATTTCTATTGCATCCTTTGAATGAATGGATGCCGCAATACCGTGAATGAAATTATTTAATAAAGTAACTTGAATGGAAACACTGTCAAATTGGGTGCGAAGTGAACTCCAAACCTCTAGATGGAAGTGTTGTATATTGAGTACACAATAGCACTTTCCTACGAGTTAGATGCCAACCGTAGATCAGTCAAAGCCACCACAACATGCAACCATAGTGTCTAAAACCGATTCAGGATCAGCGGACACGCCGTGCAGTCCCACAACCAAAGAGTTCCTGTCTCTGGGAGAAGGTTGAAAAACTGAACATGTACGTACAGTTTTAATAGAAATGTTTGAATGCTGTCCACATATAATCAAACGGTTACAGATAGGCTACTTGTGTACGGTTGTGAGACAGTAGCCTACGACCAGAGACGGGATATCATTTGTCTTCAGACATATGGCGCTTGGTTAACTTTGTAACTGTTCATTATTAATTACTATTAATGATTACGATAATGGGGTCTGGAACGTTGGCGAGTTTGAATGTACGATAATGGGGCCGATTACTCGCACTGTAACTGTTTCTGAACAGTCAGTCACTCCTACCCCCCCTAAGATCATACCGTGATAAAATCGATCGATCATACACCAAGCCTTACTTTGGTCATACCGTGTTAGCACTGATTAACTATGGTACACTTGAAACTGTTACGTTGTGACATGACGTGTACAATGCTCTCAATGTTTAAGCCTTAAATGGTGATACAGACATCTCATTTAAATACTGGTTTCCCTAACCGTTACAATATTACATTTCCATGTGAATTTGCCATTTTGTAACGAGTAAACGTGCAGACATATTGGATGTCCTGCTCCTCTAGATTGAACATGCAGAACTCAACGTAGGCTACATACACAGGTTTGATAAAACACACACTGGACACAGTTATTAGTTTCCAAACAGGTTGTGATGAGAAGAACTGGCAATAGGGAAAAGTCTATTGAGGCATAATGTAGTAGCAAGATAAGAAACACAATGCGTGAGATTTAAGATCTACAAGTTAACATTCACACAACTGTGCTACAGTGTCATGTCAGCAACAGTTCACTTACAGAAAAGTTGAGTATCTCCAAAGGACTCAATATTTACACTTTCGGTGTGTGTGTCTGTGGTTGATGGACCGTCCTATGCAATGGCTGCCTATCCGTTGGTTGCACCATTTCCTGTGTCCTGTTAGAAATGCCTTATTTGCATGTTTTCTGTCAGTCAGTCTTTGCGTCCTTCATAACCCTGTGCTGCTCTCCATCTCCGTCAGGTAAGCCTGTAACCCTGCTATGGTTTAACCTTGTTCTCACCTCGAGAAACAGATATCTGTACCATGTGGAGATCTGTGTCCATCTCCAGACGTGATCATCGTAGCTTCATTCTGCACCTTCTCTCGCCTAGTCTGTCTCTCAGGCCATGTGGACTTAACCCTTGCGGAAGGTCGTCGTGCGCCCATCGTTGTGCTCCGACAACTTTACCCAATACGAAAACAAATACATTTTCTTCTAACCTTCGCGCTGTCGGGGGTGTGAAACAGCCCGACAGTTAAAAGAAAATGCTTCACTTTATTTTTGTATGAGGTAAAGTTGTCGCAACACGTGGGGGGGGGGTCACAATGACTCGAAGATAACACAAGGGTTAAGCGATGCAAGTGTTGTTAAACTGTATCTCTCAGCTCTGACACATGCTGCTTGGGTCAGATTCATGTGTAACCTAGCAGCCACTGTAGTTTCACCAGTACCAACACAGACACACGGAGGTTTGCGTTGGTGAACGACTCCACCCGGGTTCGGACTGTGGAAGCTGTAGCCTGTGTGACAGAGGAATGACTAGTCAGATATGTGTCTCTGCTTCCGGAGGGGAAGGGATCAGGGATGTGTCCGGAAGCTTCTCCAGCCTTCTGTAGCCTCCTTCTCCTGTCTCAGCGCTGTAGCCTAGGCAACATGGTTGGCAATGGGAACACGTCCCTTTACTCAGAAGTTCTCGTAAAGAAAAACCAACTGCCAGGCGGAACCCATGAGATGAGACGATACGGCCTTTGGTTCCTCTGAGAACCGTTCCGTAGCGCTCGGCTGTGGTTTGGCTGTGATGTGCTGAAGAAAACTCCAAATCACACTGTTGAGTAACGACCTACTTCCCTATTCCTGGATGAGAGAACGTGTGAGATAGCCTACGCTGTGAAGACTCAGAAAGTGGCTCGTGCTGCTCACCCTTTAGAAAGGAGATGCAAACTCTAGAGCCCATGTCAAGGAAGATCACTGTGAAGAAATGTCGGGTTATCAGTTACATGTAGTCATTTAGCAGACGCTCTTATCCAGAGCGACTTACAGTAAGTACAGGGATTCTCCCCGAGGCAAGTAGGGTGAAGTGCCTTGCCCAAGGACACAACGTCATTTACTGGCGGGGGAATCGAACTGGCAACCTTCAGATTACTAGACCGATTCTCTAACCGCTCAACCACCTGACTCCCAGTTAATGTTAAGAATGTGTGTGAAAGTACTGTGTTTCTCTTCAACATAAATCATGGAGGACTACATTACAAATATACGTCACCACTAGGCCCATAGTATGTTTTCTGAGGCTAGTTGCAGGCCATGACAGACCAAGGTGTAGCCAGTAAACCTTTCAAACTATCATTTACGACCAACAATAGGACCAATGGTGATTTCGGGAACATGTGAGAATGTGTGATAGGTTTGTCAAAAGAGGGGGGTTGGAATATGTAAGTGAGTAAAAGACAGAACTCGGAAGAGAGGATTTGGACATAGGACCGCGGTTGTGTCACGTTGCTTCGATCTCAAAATAAAGCGTCTTAAGTGTTTGAAACTTCTACAAACTCTGTGTTGATTCATCTGAAGAGCCAAGAGACAGTGAACTTGAACAACAAGATATGGATACACTACCATGCCCTGCTGCACACTTTTAAATGTTGCATGAATTCTAGGTGTAATCCAGTGTGGGGAGTAGGTCTAGGGCACAGTTGCTGACACACTGACTGTGTGTGTGTGTGTGTGTGTGTGTGTAGGGTGGGGGGTTTACATACCCTGACACAGCAGTTGCCATCAGTGTAGACATGTGGGCTCGTGGCTGGGCTATTTCTAGGGGCAGAGAACTGGAGACAGGGATATCAGAGTGTAGTCTGTAAAGACTGGGCCTAGCTCTGGTGAAATGTTTACTGCATGTCTTGAAATGGGGAACCTTCCGCAATCAATCCCTTGACCATGTGTGTGTGTGTCCTGTGTGTGTGTGTGTCCTGTGTCTGTGTGTGTGTGTGTGCGCCATGTCGTAGCTCCCCACTCTTGGCATGGTTTTACAGAGAGTCAGTTACAAGGAGAACAGGGTGAGATTCTACATGTACTTTCCCCCTGGCTGTGATGATGTGTGTCATCTGACATCACTTCGTGGAGGGTTATTAATATCCTGCATGACTGGACAACATCCATCCCACTCGTACACACACAAGCATGGAGGGAGGGCTCCTAGTGTTCTGACTGTCCACTCCTCTTGTCCTCCTCACCTCCCCCTCCCCCCCTGTCCTCTACTGTCCTCTTCTGTCCCCACCTCTTCATCTCCTCTCTCTCGCTCTCTCTCGCTCTGTCTCTTGCTCTCTCTCCCCTCTCTCGCTCTCTCTCTCTCTCTCCCCTCTCTCGCTCTCTCTCTCTCCGGGGGCCAACCGCTAGGTGTGAGGAGGAGGAGGGCTCTAGAGTCAGGGCCATCCCCCTCCACCAACGCCCGGACCTGCTCGTGGCGTGCGCTGACCTGGTGAATGCCGAGTGGCAAAGGAGTGTGGCCGCCCGCCTCCACGCCCTCCGGCAGTCCTGCCCGGGCTTCCCCGTCTGTCTGGTGCTGGTCCGGGGGGGCGAGGCACTGGTGGGCCACGCCCGGCTCTCCCGCGTGGTCGAACGCAGCGACAGCCTCTTCGTGGAGTCCGTGGTGGTGTCCAAGGCGGAGCGGGGGAGGGGCTTCGGCCGGACGCTGATGAAGGAGACGGAGGTGTACGCCCGGGGTCGTGGGTTCAAGCGCCTGTGTCTGACCACGCACGACAAGCAGCACTTCTACGCCCACATGGGGTACCGCCTGTCAGCCCCGGTGCAGAGCGCAGGCGCCATGGCCAGCTCCGTTGCCATGGCGGCTCTGCAGAGGTTCTCCAGAGGGGTAGGGGGTGAGACGCACAGCGTCAGGGAGGGGAAGCAGGACCTGGAACCTGGAACGCTCGTGACCGACTCGGGTACATTTCCCCCTTTGCCACCTCCGTCTGGTACCCCCCCTCCACCTCCCCCACCTCCGCCTGCTGTTCCTCCCCTGCCTCTGCCGCCACCCTCGGGTCCGCCTCCACCTCTCCCTCCTCCACCTCCCGTGGGTCTTCCAACTCCCCCTCCTCCATGCGTCCCCCCTCCTCCTCCTCCTCCTCCTCCGCCACGGCGACAGGTGGTCCAGACCCTGGAGGAGACCCCCTACAGAGACGCTAAAGGAATGCCCATCTTCTGGATGCACAAGGACATCTGACACTGGACACACACCTACAGTGGAGACTGATCCAGTGGGGGTGCAGGTCATGGAGCGTGGAAATGCGGACAGAGAGACTGACGGAGGAGGCGAAGAGGAGCGGGAGACGGGAGAGTAGGAGACAGGAGAACGACAGTGTTGCTCTCTTTCTGGTGGCTCGTCTGTCGTTAGCCTGATAGAGGCTAAAGCTCTCCCGGTGGCTAGACTTGAACTCAATAAACTTTATCGACTGTACTGTAGCCGACAACGCCACGGTACAACTGAATTCAAATGTGCCTTAATCTGTGTGGACCTGCAATCTCTCACAGTCTTACAGCTCGGGGATGATGTCAGTCTTCCTGTGAGCTCGTGCCTAATGCCAGTCTTCCTGTTCACCCTCTTTCATTAGCAGTGTCATCAACTCCCCTCTGTGTCATGTGATTCTAGGTTCCGTGTGGCAGCAGCTTTAGTATCCTCCTTTCCCTCACTTGTCAATCATTGCTGCTGGAATAAAAAAATGATGTTGAAATGAATCAAGGGTTGTGTTTTGTGTTCCTGCTGAATCCTGCTGTTATGATGATAAATCATTGGAGTTGTTACTGGAACTGGTATTTGTACAGTTTTTGATGTAACAGGTGTGTGTGTGTGTGTGTGTCTTCCTCAGGAAGGACAAAGCCCTGGCCGATGAGCAGCCATGTTGCTGTGTCGCCTCCTCATCTTCCTCCCTCCCTGGGTCTCCTTGGCCCCGCCCCCTGTGGCAGCGGCCAGCCCCCTGTTCTCAGACACGCCCTTCGCCGTGGTGTGGAACATGCCCACCGCCAGGTGCCACAGCCGTCACGGCGTCCAGTTACCCCTCCCCTCCCTGGGCATCCTGGCCAACCGGCAGCAGAGCTTCCAAGGCCAGACCGTCAGCCTGTTCTACAAAAACAGCCTGGGCCTCTACCCCTACCTCAGCCGGGACGGGCGCAAGGGTCCACGGGGGGGTCCCCCAGAGGGCTGACCTGAGGGCCCACCTGTCCCGGGCCAGGGCCCAGCTCTCCTCTCTGCTCCGGCCTGGGTTCAGGGGCCTGGCTGTGCTTGACTGGGAGGCGTGGCGCCCCCTGTGGGCCAGGGACTTCGACTCTAAGACGGCCTACCGACAGCTGTCCAAGAATCTCGTGAGGAGGAGCCACCCAGAGCTGTCGGAGCAGGAAGTGACATCGCTGGCCAGGAAGGAGTTTGAGAGGGGTGCCAGGAAGCTAATGTGGGAGACTCTGAGGCTGGGGGTGGGTCTGCAACCGGGGGGGCTCTGGGGATACTACGGCTTCCCTTCCTGCTTCAACGACCCCCCCACGACTGGACCAGAACCAGAGCTAGGGGGCAACCATACCCACGTCTACACCGGCCACTGCCACCCCGGAACCAGGCGCAGGAACGACCAGCTGGGATGGCTGTGGGCCCAGTCCACGGCCCTCTACCCCAGCATCTACCTGCCCCGCCGGGTGGCGGGCTCCCGGGACGCCGCCCTCATGGTCCGTCACCGCCTGCTGGAGGCCTCCAGGGTGGCGTCTCGGCACGGCAGTGCCACCCAGCCTCCCCCGGTGCTGCCCTACGCTAGACTGGCCTTTGTGCACACACTCACCTTCCTTAATCAGGTACCGTAAGGGGCGGACTGGGCCAATCGCTGCTCTATCAACGTTTAGGGTCAGACATACAACTGAACCAGGCTGGAGGAAGTCCTTTATGACAGGCCTCTAATTAGACGGAATCCTCTCACCTCGGGAGTGTGTGTGTGTGTGTGTCAACAGACAGACTTGGAGCACACCCTGGGAGAGAGTGCAGCGCTGGGTGCAGCAGGGGTGGTCCTATGGGGAGAGGTCAAGTTTGCCCGTTCAAAGGTTCGACCACCACAGAACTGGATAGAAGCATGTTAAGTAAGGCTCTGTTGTTCAGGTTGAATAAATATTCTATGTGTGTGTGTGTGTGTGTGTGTGTGTGTGTGTGTGTGCGTGTGTCTGTGTGTGCGTGTGTGTGGGGGTGTGTGTGTGTGTGCGTGTGTGTGTGTGTGTGTGGGTGTGTGTGTGTGTGTGTGTGTGGTGTGTGTGTGTGTCTCCGCCTCCCCAGCATCAGTGTGAGCTGCTGAGGGACTACCTGGGCTCTGTCCTTGGACGCTACATCCAGACCCTGAGGAACGATGTCACACTCTGCAGTCACCGGCGCTGCCATGGCAACGGCCGCTGTGCCCGCCGCGACCCTCTCTCCGATCACATGATCCCGTCTGCGACCTCAGATCCCACCCTGACCCCTGACCCCTCCCACGACCCGAGTGACCTCGACGACCACTTCCTGTGCCGGTGTTACCAGGGCTGGACAGGTGACACATGCCAGATGAAGACAGCGTCAAACACCAGCTAATGACATTGTCTTGATTGATGAAACACAGTGTGATGACATTTAGACAGTAAGCAATACTGTCATTAAAGCTCCTTAACTACCTGAAGCTGTTGTTTTATTCAGTGTACATGTACCCTACTTTTTTGGTAGGATGACTCAGACCCCCAAAAATGTGGAATTCATAAATCTTTAAATTGGCAGTGTTGTCATCAACTCAAAATTTCCTCACATGCTTACATAACAAAGTGTGTTGACATATTCACTACAGAAATACGCTTTTCTTTCAAACTGAAATGTTTCTGTGATCCAGAAAGTTACTAATGAGAGATGCATTCAAGTTCAGTCAAGTGTAAAACACCACACTGCAAGCTCGCTGAGATCTCATCCTGTCTCCTCGCTGCTCGTCTTTGTAACACATTCCACCCAGGCTAGAGATAGTGGCTGTTTGTTTTAGATCTGTGGGCAGCCTGTCCCCTTGTGCAGGGCCTCATCAGGCTGGAGGGCCAGAGCAGTGAGCTGGGAGATTTCTTCGGTAGGATCAGGAGGTTTGGTTTGTTTTGCCCCTCGGGGATCTTCATGGCCTCATGGTCGTCATGGCGGTCAGGTTATGTCTCAGTGCCTGCAGTTCCTGGATGAGCTGGGAGAGCTCCATAGCAACGTCCTGCCTCTCTCGCACAGCCTCGGTCAGCATCCGGAGAGCGGCGCCCTGCTGGACTGGAGGAGTAACAGATTTAAACCATTTAGACCAAACACCCCTAATCCATCTCCTCCTTCTCCTCGCTCTCAGCCCTTCCACCAGCAGTACTGCCATCAGTACTATCAACAATACTACCATCAGTACTATCAACAATCCAACCATCAGTGCTATCAACAATACTACCATCAGTACTATTAACAATACTACCATCAGTATTATCGGCACTACTACCATCAGTACTATCCACAGTAGTTTGAGCTGCACTGTATTGTACAGATGGCTGAGGGGTTAGGGAATCGGGATATTAATCAGTCGGTTGCCGGTTTGATTCCAGGCCGTGTCAAATGACGTTGTGTGCTTGGGCCAGGCACCTCACCCTACTTGCCTCAGGGAATGTCCCTGTACTTACTGTAAATCGCTCTGGATAAGAGCGTCTGCTAAATGACTAAAATGTAAAAATGTACAAACAGCTGTAGTATCAGCAGGAATATGAGTTGTAGGAGATATCAGCTGTATTTGGAGCGGTGCGTTCAGCAGGGTCGAGTCTCTCACCCAGGAAGTAGAAGATGAGGATGAGTGTGAGCAGCAGGAAGAGGATGACGGCACAAGCCAGTCCAGACTGGAAGGAGCTGGGCATCAACATGTCCACGAGCCTCCTCCACCCTCGCTTTGGATTGGCGGACGGTGAGTTCGGTAGGCAGACGATCCCATTGGAGGAGGGGATCTGAAGGGGAGGAGGCCTCCTGATGCCTGTGGGGACAGATGGGCGGATAAATCAACAATAAGACCGAAAGAGAGAGACTTGAGTGGCATCACCCCCCTAACTCAGGAACATCCTCTTCAACTAGAACCCATGGTTGTGGCGGTGGTTGTGGTATTGGTCTGGGTGTGTGTGGAGCCCAGCTTTGTGACTGGTGGTGTTCTGGGTGTGTTGAGGGGGAGCCAACCATTGGGGTTGCGTTATAGTTCGGACCATGAAAGTGTAGCTAACCTTTGTGGTTGTGGTATTGTTCTGGGTGTGTGCGGTGCAGGTCATTTATAGACTCTACGGAATGTAGCTCGATCTCAGTCAGGCCCCGGTCACTGATCCTCCCAAACGCTGGAGTGGTGGGGGACGAAGGAGGCTGGGACATGACTGTGAAGAGAGGGATGGAGGGAGAGACAGGCGTGTGAAAAAAGACCACCCCAAGTCCTAGGTAGAACTAGGTATCTGTCATAGTAGGCGTCACAAGACCTAGGCTATTATTGATTGACTGAAACTGTTATGAACTGCTGGAGGTTGGACTCTACACCAGGAGCAGTTCTGTTAGATACTTTGTTTCCTTTTGTCTCCTCGCCTCACACACACTCTTAAAAACACGCGCCATGGAGCCTTACCTTCAGGTAACAAGAAACACACTGCAGAGTATAGAGGTCATGTATGTGTCTGTGTGTCCTCACACACAGTCTTCTGCGCTCTAATCCAGGACAAGGTTAGTTATGCTTCCATGCACCCTGGGCTGAGTTACAGTTATTGTCTCGATGGCAGACGAGTTCAAAGCCCAACAAAGTCTCCACAGCGATTTCCCTTCACTTTTCTGAACGGTCCAGGTTAGATTCCCAAAACTTGGAGAAACTCCCACAAAACAGGTGGAGCAGAGTTGTAGTCCACCGGAAAGATCCACAGTCATAAACAACACATTTCAGTTCCCCCTCCTCTCTAGTAGTCCAACCGAAGCAGCTATACAGCTATACAATTTCTGTCTCTGTTTCTCAATGTTTGTGAGACCCTACTCGACCAGTAAGCCAGCGCCCTGCCCTACTCCTCTCCCAGACCCCCAGACCCAAAATAAACCCTGGGACCCGGGGCTATTAATAGCTGCTACATGGGGCCTGGCATGATTCAATCATCCAAAACAAGCCCATCCCATCAACACTCCTCTTACTGTTTGGGGATCAAAACATGTTCATATTCTAGTAATGTCACGTAGGAGGTTAAGACTATATTTTATTCTCTCTATACTAAATACTATTATTCATATTATTCATAAAGACCAGTCTGCAGTGGAGATCCATTGCTATAACCCTATACTTTACATTATGGTTCATTAGGCTACAATTGTCTCAATGTATCATATCAAAACATTGGACCGTTTTGTGGGCCATCAAAAAATGAATACAAGTGTTAAAGCCAGAATAAAGGACGCGAGCCTCATGCATCACCGAGGATAATTCCCTGGAATGTTTACTATCATTCTGAGGAATGGATTCATTCTTGGTAGACTACATTTCCCAACATTCCTCGCAGTGGTCACGGTCGCTGTTTTGCACAGAAAGCAGAATTCTTGAAAGAGTGCGGAGTCCAAAGAGTTGGCGACATTGAGGTTTGGGGTGAATAGTGACTCTTTGGTCAGGAAAACAAGAAGTGATGTGGTCTAGGTTACTATGTGGCGGACGGGTCGGGTTTGGTGCACGGGCATCGAGACAGTGTTTGCCCAGCGCTGGATCTGAAACAGCAGGAAAGCAGTTGCAGAGACATGCTTCAAGTTCAGAGGTGGGTACCGACTTTGGATAGTTCGATTTTTTTTCAACCTGTAATGGCAATCGCTGATGCAAACACTATGCACACAACCTAGCTAGGAATGTGACTGCAAATACAGCATCTTTCTTCCAATATGGGGCGAAATCAGGTGCACTATTGTAGGTATCATTTTAATCACGGCAAAGCACCATAGTTTTAAGCAACATAATTGTTGTTGTACACAGAAAAAGGACACAGTTTCCATAATCTTTCATTTGTGTCACGTTCACTCACGCAAAGCAAATTGGGTGCATCTGTCCCAGCCCCGCAGCCCCTAGCCGTCGCTTGGCTGGCTTCAGTTGATGATTTTATTAGAACCACGAGAGTGACTTCTTCTGTCAGGGGAGTTGAGGCTCAGTCCCGTTCTAAATGAATGAACACTCCCATTATGTGAATGGAGCCTTATACATTATATGATAGAGTCCCTTTATCTATACCAGAGGGTTAACCTAACACCCTAACACCAAAGTGTAGACAACTGGACAGCCCTTTCTTCACAGAACATTCATGTTTGTTCATCTGAAAGAGGCAAGAATAGAATAGCCACACTCCTGTTGAGTGCCAAAGGTTCTTCTGATAAAGTGTTTGAGGGATGAGAATTGAAGTGTTGGAATCACAGTGTTTATGACAAGATGTGATTAGATATACTGTTGCAGCTAAGTTTGTACTGACAGTGATTGATGAATCAGTTGAGTAAGGGGAGTTAAAGCAGGCCTTAATGTCCCCTGCTCACATCCCAGTAGAGACTGCGTCTCTACTAGACTGCTGTAGAAGCCTGATGACTTTGGACTGACTTCCGACGACCTCCAACATCCCAGGGTGCACTGCTCGCTGATAAGACCCAGCGGTGTCTGGTTTGACGACCAAAGGTCTCCATCCTAGAGTAAAATATGATACACTTCTGAAGTCCAGAAGTCGATAGATTCTCATCAACCCTATTCACTCTTAGTCAGGGTGCAGTACTTGCTGTGATGAAACACTGGATATTTGTCAAAGGAAATAATTGTATTAACCTTTTATATATTTGGTTGAACCATGGGTCATACTGTATATATAGGCTTAATAGGACCATATTTGTGTGTGTAAATCATATCTGTACACAACCATGTCTGTGTTTAAACCATGTTTATATGGAACCATGTATGTGGATGAACCATGGGTTGTATAGGACTATGTCTGTGTATGAACCTTATTTACATTTGGTCATTTAGCAGACGCTCTTATCCAGAACCACTTACAGTAAGTACAGGGACATTCCCCCGAGGCAAGGGTGAAGTGCCTTGCCTAAGGACACAACGTCCTTTGGCACAGCCAGGAATCGAACCAAACTTCTGATTACTAGCCCGATTCCCTAACCGCTCAGCCACCTGACTCCCCCAACCTTATAGGACTATGTCTGTGTATAAGCCATGGGTCATATAGGACCATGTCTGTGTATATAAACCCTATCTCTATACAACCATGTCTGTGTATATAAACCCTGTCTCTATACAACCATGTCTGTGTATATAAACCCTGTCTCTATACAACCATGTCTGGGCAGGTCTCCATTAAGAAGACGGCTCTGTTTGACTACCACCGCCAGCAGGGAGGCAAGATGGTGGAGTTTGCAGGCTGGAGTATGCCTGTGCAGTACAAGGACAGCCACATTGTGTCTCACATGCACACAAGGCAACACTGCTCTATATTTGATGTCAGCCACATGCTACAGGTAGGTGTGTGTGTCTGTGTGTCTCTCTGTGTGTGCATTTGTGTGTGTGTGTGTGTGTGTGTGCATTTGTGTGTGTGTTCTAACACCCTCCCACTGTGTCCTTGCCAGACCAAAGTCCATGGGAGGGACAGGGTGAAGTTCATGGAGTCTCTGATTGTAGGAGATGTTGCTGAGCTGAAGGACAACCAGGTGAGAAGAGACATTTTCGATTCTTATATTCATTTGAATTCACAGGTCACTTTCTATTCCGAAGGAATTCAAAGGTTTCTCGTGGATTTGATAAGTTACAGACACTAAGGAGGACAGAACACAATGTCCACGCTGTCTCTGACAAATGAGATGGAGACATATTTCATCACCTGTCCCTTGTCTTGGGCATATCTGTAATATGAGTCTTACAGTCATCTTATATACCAGGCATAGGAGTCTGCGCCTGTACCCATGGTTCCTAATGTGTGCAGACAGTGACTGGTAGTTCTGACGTAAATCTTTGCAAACATAAGTCATATGGGCAGCCTGCTAAGACATCCATCTCTCTTTGATCTCTGTCGACAAACAATGTCAGGTGTATTTGGGTCTATAGAAAACACCTCAGAAGCTGTAGTTTCAAACTACCACCGTGTCGGTACAGGAGTATACTCTCTCTATCTCTCTCTCTCTCTCACATGCTCACACACATGGTTGATGTTTTTCTCTCTCTCTCCACATCCCAAGGGCGCACTGTCGCTCTTCACCAATGATCAGGGCGGAATCATGGATGACCTCATCGTCACTAAGACGGACCAGGGCTACCTCTATGTAGTGTCCAACGCCGGCTGTGCCGATAAAGACTCCGCCAACATGAAGGTCAGGGATCAGAGGCCGATGTGACCAGACAGTGCAGGTCCCATGTGTGTTGTCCTGCCATGTATGATATTGTGTGTGTGTGTGTGTGTGTGGCGTTGCAGGCCAAGCTGGCGGAATTCAAAGCAGCAGGTCATGATGTGGATCTGGAGTTCTTGGAGGAGTCTCTGATTGCTGTGCAAGGCAAGGCTCCAGATGTTCTCCTTACTCAGGGAATGACTTAGTATCTCCGGATTTCTAAGGCTCTGTGTGTGTGTGCACGTGTGTGTGTGTGTGTACGTGTGGGTGTGTGTGTGTGTTTTATAGGCCCTTCCATGGCCCGGGTGCTCCAAGAGGGCCTGTCAGATGACCTCAGCAAGCTGACCTTCATGACCTCCACGCTGGCCACGGTGTTTGGCATCCCGGGCTGCAGGGTCACCCGCTGTGGCTACACTGGAGAGGATGGGGTGGAGGTGGGGCTGTCTATCCATCTCTCTTGCCCTCAGTCCTTCTTTCTCGTGTTTCTTCATTTTCTCTTTACCGTTGCTGCCTATCTCAGTGGTCCCTTTCCTCCCCAGATCTCTGTTCCGACGTCCAGTGTGGTCGCCCTGACGGAAAGTCTGCTGGCCAACAGCGAGGTCAAGCTGGCCGGGCTGGGCGCACGCGACAGTCTGAGGCTGGAGGCGGGCCTCTGTCTCTACGGCAACGACATTGATGAGAACACGACTCCAGTGGAGGGCACCCTAGTATGGACCATAGGTGATGACCCTGGAGTCTACCTCCTGACCTCTGAACCCCGTCTAGTAAACCCCGACCCCTAACCCAATCTAGAGTGAGCCAATAGTTTACCATGTGCCTCTAGCCCAGCCTATTGTGGGCATAAGTGTCAAACCCAGCTATCATTCTCTAATCTATCTGTTAGCTGTTGTTCCAATGCTGACTGTGTGTTACCATGGTGTCACCTGACGATGTTTGTTTATGTTGTGTGTCTGATTGACCTGTGTAGGAAAGAGGCGTCGCCAAGCAAGGGATTTCCCCGGCGCTGACATCATCGTGCCCCAAATTAAGGCCAAGACCGCAAGGAAGAGGGTGGGGCTTGTGTCCACCGGCCCACCTGTCAGAGGCCACACCCCCATCCTAAGCCCAGAAGGAAAGGTCATAGGTCAGTCTAACCGATAGCTACTTGCTGTAGATAGTATAAGAATGACCATGAAGTGATGGAAAAGATTCTGCCCATTTTTTTTGCAGATGCTTTTATTCAAAGTGGTGGATAAAAGTGCATATAGTCCAAATGGACTAATTACTTACTAATACACTTAGTTTTACTAAACCAAATCTGCATGTTATATTTTAACTGTGTTACAGCACTGTCTTGTAGACTCCACTTACTGATAGGAAAATGCAACAAAAGTACACTATCATAAGAATGATGGAATATTGTTGTTGAGATAATGCTATCAGTTCTAATCACTAAAATACTGTTAGAACTGTGTACTTCTGATCTTTGATTATCTGCTAAACTTCATAAATGAACTATTTGTATGAATTATTCAAGTGTAAATATAGTAGGAGCAGAAGATAATCATTGACTAGAAGTGTACAGTTTTAACAGCATTACAGCATTACTAGAGAAATCTCTCCTCCTATCATGAGTAAATTGGACACTCGTTTATCAAGTCAAATACATCCTTATTTTACACCTTAAATGAAACCTAGTAGCACACTGAAGTCTATGTATGATGTTAACTGAGTGTGACTGGGATGTGAATAAGATCAAATCCCGTCTTGTCTCAGGTGAGATCACCAGCGGCTGCCCCTCCCCCTGCCTGAAAAAGAATGTTGCCATGGGTTACGTGGAGGCGGCGTACAGTAAGAATGGAACACCGGTGAAGGTGGAGGTCAGGAAGAAGGCTGTTGACGCCATCATCAGCAAGATGCCATTTGTGCCCACCAACTACTACACTGGCCAATAGGCTATGCTGTCTGTTCATCGTGCTGTCTGTCTATCGTACTGACTGACTGACTGACTGGCTGTGCTGCCTGTTTGTGCCATCAATAGTTGTCTGTGACAAATCTAACTGTATTAGGAATGGATGTGTTTAAGCACACTGTCTCTAATCAGGGTCTCTCTTCTGTGAGTAAATGCTCCCATCTCATGTTCAGTGTGAGTATTACACCTTAAACCACTGGAGGGAGTGCAATGCCCTCCATAGAACCTGAGTTGGCAGAATGTTCCAGTCCAACTCCAGGTTAATCAAACAAGGTAACATCCTGCCACTCTCTGTAAAATGTGGATTTCTTCCTGGTTTTGTCTCTGAGGTTCATGCAGAACTTGTAGACCAGCAGATTGCCCTGGACACATGACATATCATGGACTCAACCTTTTTTTTACTGTTCTTTATCTTTCTGATATGATCATGAATCTGAACTTGAATTTTGAAGTTGAAGTGACACACGATGGTTTGTGTGTCATATACGTTTACTAATTACTAATTTTCAAAGGTGTATGTTTGTATCAGCAAGACCAAACACAGTTCCAGATGATTCCAAATGGCTCTTTTGATATTTTGAATAGTCCTTGTAATTACAGCTTGCGGTACTACAATAGTTTTACTATCACTACCTGGCCACTCTTGTCATAGTTTTTGAGAAATTTTATTTCAGTATTATGAATTATTAAGGGGCCAACTATCCATAAGGCTTATCATTTCCTATACACTTTACTTACAAAAGCTTCTTGTTATATAGGCCTACCTTAAAGAAGTAGATACTGTTATAGCCTAATTTGTTTCCATGTACTACTGAAAATATGTTTTTAAATTAAATGTGATGTATTGAAATATTAATTTGGACTATACACTATCATTGTATTTTAGAAAGCTTTCATTAATCTATATTCAACCCCAGTGTGTCCTGTTGTTTTGTCTACAGAGATATGCTAATACAACCGATGTATGATCTATGCGGTTTAGTTTACATTATTGTAGTGTATAGTAGGTAAAATAAGTGTTTTAACGTTTAAAGATGACAAAGTTGTTGAGAAGCACTTTTTGTCATATTTGCCGAAATAAACGTCACATCTTAAAAAGAACCAATAGGCTAGGCCAACATCTAAAGGTTTGACGGTGTGAAATCCATATGACATTTGTGGGTGTCACAGGACTGAAATAAACATGACAAATCATTAAACCGTTCCGCCACTAATGATTAGACGGGCTACCTGCCTGCCTGCCTGCCTGCGCGCACTCCCTGCAGTCAATATGCCTTACTATGTTTTTAACCAACTAGGCAGAGGTAGCCTACGCTATTATTAAAGGTCACATGACATGCTGTTTTTGGATGCTTTTATATAGGCCTTAGTGGTCCCCTAACACTGTATCTGAAGTCTCTTTCCCGAAATTCAGCCTTGGTGCAGAATTACAGCCACTACGAGTAGTCCCACAATGAGCTTTCTTCAGAATGAGCTGTTTCGGTGTATGTTGCTTTAAATGCTAATGAGGAGTAAAGAGGCGGCACTATGCGCTAATGTTTACAGTGGATGTATCGCAATGGCTCGTAGCCCCGTTGCTGTAAGATGCCTCGAATTTGCGTATTCTCATCTGATCACCCTGGTTTGCAGAGGTGCACACTCATGGTCATTCCAATGAAGGGAAAGGCGGATATCGGGCGCACCATAACACCAACAGCAGAATGGTTATTCAAATAACAAAGAAGTGTACAACACTCGCGTTACAATGTGTGTATTCACAAACATACTTGATGCTATCTACCTTTACATTAGCGACAGTAACTGAGCTGTTAGCTGTTAGCTGCAGAGCTAATTTTACAGCCACATTCTGAAGGTGACATTCTGACATGAATGAAGGGTAGCAAGCTAGGTAACCTACAGTAAAGCAACAAAATGAGCGTTAGTTGACTTACTTATCCGAGACTTGTAGCCGGACCAAGGAGAGTCGGTACTGATCCAGAATTCAATTTTAGACCGTCAGCAAGGCCAGCTTTGTATTGGCCCAAGTTGAAGAAACAGTCGTGGCTGAAATGTTTGGCGCAGACATACAAAACTTTGGGAAGTTGTGTCGGCGCATTTACAGAGAAAATAAAATTAAGACACTGGGTCTTCAGAGGCTCGGATGAAGGAACTGTAAAAATACTTTAGTTTTCATTTGTACATACAAACACTGAGCAACTGTTATGCTTCGTTCGTTTGCAAGCCATGATGTCTCTCGAGGAAAAAACTATATAGCACTTGCATGGTCGTAGTTCAGTTTCTCATGGGCGGGCCAGAGAAAGGGGAGGTAACCTTCCTTGTGACTTCACAAGGAGAGGATTTTCAAAACCGGGCGTTTGAGCTTTCATTTTCTCAAAGGCAGAGACGAATACTCAGGGCTTGGTTTACACATATCACAATTTCTAGCCACTGGGGGACCAACGGCAGACTCATATTAAGTAATTAAATAACCTCCTAAAGTGAAGTTATCATGTCATGTGACCTTTAACACCTGAGCTAGAGGCACACAAATGGATGAGAAAGAGCAGGAAAAATTTCCAGTTCCAGATTTCACAGTCAAAAGATGAAAGAGAAAACAGACATTAGTTGAAAGGGACAAAACTATTTCCCAATATGGGCTACTAAGGTTAGCTATATTAATTTGTATTTTGTTGTGTATGTTCTTGTGAATGCAACATGGGGTAATTCGTGAAGAAGAAAAAATGCTGCTCTCTCAAAATCTTTTTCGTGGACTAACTGGATGAGTCTCCCGGCAGTTCGTTCATGTGTTTTGTGGGAGTGGCTTGGAAGGGAGGGGGTGGAATAAATAGTTTGGAATAAAAGCTAAAATAGCTAGCTTCGGGAAAACTTGTCTATACCAGTTTTAATGTTTCCAGGACTGGTTGGTCTATCATTTGTTTAAGATAGTAGATTCTAATATTAAGGCATGTGAACGTTTTGATAAAGTGTCGGGGTTACTACTAAGGATTGTTTTGAATTGTATTTTTTAGTTGTCCAGATGTATAAGACACAACTCGTAAGACAAAACTTGAAATGTGAATTACGATATTGTGTTCACCAAATAGAGCGGTAGATAGCAAAGAAAGTTTTCTGTAAGTAAACAGCTGATTATTTTGGGTGAGTTTGGGAATTGTAGTTTAATGCAGTAGAGAGTTACGCAAGTGGACATGTGGAATTTCACTGTAGGACTACAATATCCACACTGCCCCGCTGTATCAACTAGAAGGTGGAGCGTGCAGGTCCGATAGCGGTTACCGAGGAGAAGATGGTGGAATTTGCAACAGCAACGTGCTCGATACTCCGTCCTAAACACTTTGAAATATACTTACCTTCTCAACCAGGTATTAGATATCGGTTACCCGGGGACAATCATAGATAATATAATCTAAAACGTTGAAGAAACTGACGTTCTTTGATCCGGACAACCCAGGTCCAGCTCTTCGACACGACAGACAAACCTGGAACGTGGTGCTGTTATATTGAAAACACTTGAGTGTGTGGTGGGGGTTGACTTTGGGGTATTAATGCGTTGTCGCACAACACAGAGTATATCTTGTGATTTATTTGTGCTTACTAGCCTGTCAAGTCTGGGAGGGTGATTGTAGACTTTGAAAACCGGGGCGACAGTATCAATTGCCCCTGTTGAGACGTGGAAGACTGAGGCTATCAAGCAGTCTGACTGGCAAAATGCCACGGAGTAAGAAAGGAAAACGTGGTTCAAATAAGGGTAAGTCTAGCAGATTAACATGATTTGTTGGCTGACAATCTCATAGTTAGAACTGATAAACAGCTGAAATGAACGCTAGCTTGGTAAATAAATAGTACGCTTTCACTGTATTATTGTTTGGGTAAAGCTTGTAAAAATGCTAACGTTAGCTTCCCGAACTTATTGACTAATTTTGTTGGAAGTTACACTGCTAATAAGGGCAGGAATGCCAGCTGGCATGAACCATATGGTATGGAACAATAGTAGACGATTTGCCCAACAAGTGTCACTTTTGGAACGACGCGTTTTGGTTAGCCAGCTGTTTTGCAACACATTTGATTAGCAAATTGTGGCCGCCCCGACGTTGAAACAGTTTAGCTATAACTGATGCCATTCATCTTGCAACTTGATGCAATCACTACTAGGAATCATGTAGGCCATATTAGCTGACGGATCTAGTTGATGCTTCAAAGCTGCCATAGTGGGTTGGTGTCGGGTCTATAACTAGCTTGATGAAAGGTAAAACGCTTGGCCAGAGTATTATTTATAGCAGGAATGTCAAAGTCAGGGAAAGCGAGCGTGTATGATGAGGTCATTAGTTTGTGCTGAATGGCACAACGCGGCTTTATACATTAATCACGTAGGACTACTCCTTATGCTGTCACTTGTATAGGGCCAGTTTTGGTCATCAATAATGCACCCACTATCAAAGTGTAGACCTTGCGTTTATGTGCTTCGTAGCTATGGCGTTGTGCTTCATACCTCCCCCACTCGTGGGCTTACGTGGGTAGTTCACATCACGTGCGGGCGCTACACGTCTCCTGTGGACGGTGGACTGTAGTACGTTACACCCAGCTGACGAAGCCCAACGCCATTTCTTAGTGCCACATGCAAGGTTACATTCCAGCAGATAAACAGGCCTCCTCTGTCTTTATCATAGAATGTGATGTCTGTTAAGGACCTCCCAGCATACAGACTCAGGAAACGGTCATCTGTAATCTGATTCACAGCTAGTAATAGTGCTGATACTGAGTGCGCCTCACACTCAATGCATATCAGAATCAATGTGGCAATGGAGCAGAGATGCAAAGTGTACTGTCGACCCTCCAGAAAACGCTGGTCACATTAATTCCAGCCACTGAACCTCCACAAGGCCAGGATGCTGTAGGTCCCTGCTGATGTGCTTGAAGGCCTACATCCCCATCAGCCGTCTGTGCTGCGTGGTAGTGTTTAGGGTGTGGCTGGTTAGCTCAGATACTGCGGGGCTGCAACACCCTGCTGACAAACTGACATGGCACCATCCCTGGGTCCGTCTTTGGTCATGTTTTAGGGACTAAACAGTGGAAGTCAAGATAACCATGTTGGAAAAATAGTACAATGTTTAATGGTATCTTCCTCCAATGCCGCCCCTCATACCATCCCCAACCTATGGTCCCTCGCTCCCTCCACCCCCACCCCAGGCTCTCTTCGACAGGAGGTACTCCAGCTACAGCTGTCTGCCAAGACCGCCCTGTCTTATAAAGGTAACCCCGGATTGAGGTTCACCTCCACCAGCTTATCCCTCACCTCCACCCTCTCCATCACCCCCACCGCTTAGCACAGCCCTCCCCCGTCTCCCTCCACCCCTTGCTGGCTGGATGTCATCCACTCCCATCCCTCCTTGCTTGATCATCCACCCTGAAAGTCCCGGTGTTTTCCTGTCCTTCCACACCTCTGTAACTCAGCTGTTCTAGAACCCTGCCTTTACAGCAAGGCCGTCAGCGTAAGTGTGCTACACACATGCATGTGTCCCTACGGGGGCTTTTAGAGTTTGTCCCCACTGACCCCCCACGAACCCTCTAACCTTCCTGGGTTCAGGACATCTGCCTGCTTCATTCCGACCTCAGCCAGCCCGACACCAACTCCACCACGTGTTTGCTCCACCCTGCCATACGAGCACACTGCTGCATGTCAGTTATGGATTGAAGGAAATGTTTTGGCACTGTTTTCTTCAACATGAAGCGATCCAGAACAGCTTTTCGAACACCCAGGACAACTAGATAGTGGGTCAACCGCCCTAGCTAGTTTACCACAGGCAGGCCCAGTCCCTCTGCAGAGCAAGCACACCGTGTCCTGGTAGGAGGGAGATGTCATGGCACGTGCCAGGGAGGGTCAGACTGTCTGAGCGGTTAAGGAATCGGGCTATTAATCAGGAGGTTTCCGGTTCGATTCCTGCCGTGCAAAATGACGTTGTGTCCTTGGGCAAGGCACTTCACCCTACTTCCCTCGGGGAATGTCCCTGTAGTTACTATAAGTCGCTCTGGATAAGAGCATCTGCTAAATGTAAATGTCAAAGCAGGAGTCATGACAACGGTGCCCTTTTCCTTGAGAAGAGAGCTTGTCAGTCTTATGAGCCCCTCCCCTGGGTGTGACAGCCACAGGGCTTCAAGACTAGTCTGACACGTCTCACTCACACTCTCTCACACACACACACACACACACACACACACACACACACCACACACACACACCCACCCGCACACACATAAACATGTACACATAGCTTTGGCAGGGTCAACGCAGAGTACAGAGAAGTCACGTAACATGTGATAAGGGTCCAGAAGGTCGTGGCATCGTTGCCAGGTGTGTGTGTGTGTGTTCACACCCCCTCCCCCTTCCTGTGAAGAGCCCTTGTGTCAGCCTGACAGCCGACCCCTTCACAAGAGGGGCTCATGTTACACCACCAAATGGCCACCGCCATGCGTGCTGCAGCTAGGCCCCTGGCTGTCCCAGAGCTGAGCTAGGCCCAGACAGGTGGAGAGGTGCATCCGGGGCCAGGCTAGATGGATCTAGGGCTGGGTTGAGCAGCAGCTAGCTGGGCTAGACTGTTAGGCTAGGCTGTCTGGGTTTGATGGGTTCTGTGAGGTGCTGCTGGGGTAGTGCACCTGGCCTGGGCTAGGGGTCCTAGCCTGCATGGGGCTAGTTAGTGGGCTAAGTAAGACTAGGATGCGGTTTTGTTCCTGCTAGCTCAGGGCTTCTTCTGTTGCCAGGATTACTCTGGTTGGTCACATGGGCCTTCCTACCATCCCCGCCATTGTGTGTTCTGACAGGTCACCCAGGACATGCTGGGGTGAACCAGAGGTCCCAGCCTCCCAGTGCAACCTGGGAACTGTAGTCAACTGATGGTTCAGACTCTAGCCAAGAACTGCCTGAATACTTGAATTTCCTTTGGGATCAATACATTGAAGTGAACCTCCCCAACTTCTGTGGGAAGCAACTGGTGTGTTATTTTGGGGGGTGTAAGCTGGTGGCAGTATGCTCTACGGGCTTTCCTAGTTAAGTCAAGTGTGTGTGTGAGAGAGAGAGAGAGTAGACTAGCCTATCTATAAGGGGAACGTCCTATGATACTGACACAGTACGACAGCTGAGCTTCTAACTGAGCACACACACACAAACACACACCTCTATCACCTTGGCACTACACACACTGGTCTCTCATTCACTGTCTCTCTCTCTGTTTCCACCCCTCCCCTCGCAGGGGGCAAGAATGGGGTGAAGGGGGAGTCTGGTGCTAGTGATGACGACCTGGCCTCCGACGTGCTCAGCCATTACAGCAGTACCAGTGAGACTGCCTCTGTACTGGAGGAGGGTACAGGTGGGTACCACACACACGCATGCAGTCATATACATTGCGTGAGACGTTAGCCATGCAGAAATCTCAATGTGTGTGTGTGTGTGTGTGTGGTGTGCAGCAGGGGAGCCCGTGGATGAGCAGACAGCCCAGGAGGAGACGGAGGACAAGCTGAAGCAGTGTATCGACAACCTGACAGACAAGAGGTGAGCAGAGCTGCTCCAGTCCTTAGACCAGCTGCTCCCTCCCTCTCTCACCCTCCTTTCTTTCTGACTACCCCCCCCCTCTCTCTCTGACCCCTCTCTCTCTCTCTGACCCCTCTCTCTCTGACCCCTCTCTCTCTCTCTGACCCCTCTCTCTCTCTGACCCCTCTCTCTCTCTGACCCCTCTCTCTCTGACCCCTGACCTCTCTCTCTGACCCCTCTCTCTCTGACCCCTCTCTCTCTCTCTGACCCCTCTCTCACTGACCCCTCTCTCTCTCTCTGACCCCCCTCTCTCTCTCTCTGACCCCTCTCTCTTTCTGACCCCTCTCTCTCTCTCTGACCCCTCTCTCACTGACCCCCTCTCTCTCTCTCTCTCTCTGACTCCTCTCTCTCTGACCCCTGTCTCTCTCTGACCCCTGTCTCTCTCTGACCCCTCTCTCTCTCTCTGACCCCTCTCTCTCTCTCTCTGACCCCTCTCTCTCTCTCTCTCTCTCTCTCTGACCCCTCTCTCTCTCTCACTGACCCCTCTCTCTCTCTCTCAGTGCGTTTACATGATGGTAGTAATTCGAATCTTGCTTAATTCGAATAATGCTACTCTGGGGCAACTGGATTATCCGAATGTACATGACAGAGAATAAACCGAATGATTGGCCGAAAGCATGTCATATCCCAGTCCGATACGTGGCGCTGTTTTCATTACAACTAGTGGTGATACCGCCATTTCCGCTTGACCTCTTCACCACTACCAACAACAACAACCATATATATATATATAAAGGCCTTTACATATATTTATGACAACATCAACATTTCGAGAAAGATGGCAAGGTGACGCTAGCTACGTCCCCTAGCTACATTTCGTGCATGATGACAATAGGAGTAGCTAGCCTACTGCGAATGCAAACGGCGATATTGGCTAGATTGATAAAGGAGAGAAGACGCCGCCGAAGGAACATGGATAATTTAATTCAGACCACCAATATGTGGTTGCACTTTGCCACAGTACCGCAAAGGTCTCGACGAACAGTCTTGATGAAGAGCAGACACAAAGTCTTCTGGGTTGTACATCGCGTTGTTTGTTTGTTTCTACTGGGCCAGCTCCTGGCAGCGACAACCTTTTTCGACTTCCGTGTCACGACCTGGGAGGGTGGCTCAAGCATGCGCAAAGACGCTGAATCCAGTTCATAGTCCGATTAAGCGTTTACATGCATGCGTTATTCGAATTATCAATCGAATCGGACAGAGTTATCCCGGGGTGTCGATCGGATCGCAGTCGGATCGCAATGATTCGAATTAAGGTGTTTACAAGAAACGGATAATTCTATTTCAGTCCGATTGAGCCAGTAATTCGAATGCATGTAACCGCAGTGACTGACTCCTCTCTCTCTGACCCCTGTCTCTCTCTGACCCCTGTCTCTCTCTGACCCCTCTCTCTCTCTCTCTCTCTCTGACCCCTCTCTCTCTCTCTCTCCTCTCTCTCTCTCTCTCTGACCCCTCTCTCTCTCTCTCTGACCCCTCTCTCTCTGACCCCTCTCTCTCTGACCCCTCTCTCTCTCTCTGACCCCTCTCTCTCTCTCTGACCCCTCTCTCTCTGACCCCTCTCTCTCTCTCTCTGACCCCTCTCTCTCTGACCTCTCTCTCTCTGACCTCTCTCTTTCTGACCCCCCTCTCTCTCTGACCCCTCTCTCTCTCTCTCTCTCTGACCCTCCTCTTCCTCTCTCCTCCCCCAGTGCTAAGACCCGCCTGGCAGGGCTGGAGTCTCTGAGACAGGCCTTCTCCTCCAGGGTGCTGTACGACTTCCTGCTGGAGAGACGCCTCACCGTCAGCGACTGTCTGGAGAGGAGCCTGCGCAAAGGTCAGGCTCTGCGAGGATGGATGTCAGAGGCTTGGATGTACTACGTATATGAATGTACTGTGTGTGTGTGTGTGTGTGAATGCATGGACCTGGATGCGTATTGCACGGTCGAAGGGTCGACGTCATCACCAGTCATTTCTCACAGCCGTCCGTCTTTACAGTTGGTTTCTCATCATGACGCCTCTTCCCCATCCGTCTTCCTCTCTCTGTCCTCCCCCCATCCCCCTCTCCGTCCTCCCCCCATCCCCCTCTCCGTCCTCCCCCCATCCCCCTCTCCGTCCTCCCCCAGGCGGGGCAGAGGAGCAGGCGGCGGCCGCCACCGTCTTCGCCCTGCTGTGCATTCAGCTGGGGGGCGGGCCCGAGGGGGAGGAGGGCTTCCAGATGCTCCGCCCCGTCCTCAGCTCCCTGATGATCGACGGCTGCGCCAGCTTTACAGCCCGGCAGAGTGTGAGCGACCACGCCGCCGCCTCCCTTCACCAGACATCCCAGCCACATCCGCCTCACAGCGGCCTTAGGCCCGTCGGATCTAAAGCACATCTAGCATTTTACAGATGATGATGAAACCTGTCTTTTGCAGTGTGCCAGAGCTCTGGGAGTGTGCTGCTATGTGTCAGCTGCGGAGGAGGGAGAGGTGAGGAGGACACACACACACATACTTCCACACACACATACCTCCACACACACATACCTCCACACTAACCAACAAACAGTTTTCCTGGCCCGGGCAACATTTAGATCTACAATCCGTGAGCTACCACATCTGACTGCCTCTCTTTCCTCTCCTCCTCTCTCTCTTTCCTGCTCTCCTGTCTTCCCTCCACCTTCCCTCTCCACCCCTTCCCCTCCCCACCCCCTCTCCTGTCCCTGCCCCCCTTCCAGGACCTGGTGAAGTCTCTGAGTCACCTGGAGAGCGTGTTCATGGCGGCATACCCCAACAGGGAGGGCACCCTGCCCACGCCCAAACCTGGCGCCCCCGGGCTCCACAGCGCCGCCCTGCAGTCCTGGGCCCTGCTCGTCACCCTCTGCCCCGCCTCCCGCGTCAACGTGCTGCAAGACCTGTGAGTGTCCAGGGCGGCGAACAGTGGGGGGGATTGCTGGACGTTAGCAGGAGAATGTCTGTCCGTTGGAAGTTTCAATCGCAAAAGTTGTTTTTTTTCTCTTATGTTTTATTAATTATGTTAAGTATTATAATTGTTGTATTGCATGGAGGTGTAATGTGATGGCATTAAGTGAAAGCTTTAGCTTTTAAGTCGGAAAATGCACCAAAAGAAAGGTGAAATCCCCAGAATATGAATTCATTAGTTTTTTCCCTTCCATCTCTTCTCCCTCAGTCATCTCCCTAAGCTGCAGGCCTGTCTGGAGAGCAGTGACGTCAACTACAGGATCGCTGTGGGAGAGACTATCGCCTTGCTGGTGGAGCTAGGCAGAGATATAGACAGGGTAGGTACCTGTCTGGACAGACACACCGGGTAGTTTCTTAAGTACTTAGGTACTTGATTAGACTTAACACGTGTGTGTGTGTGTGTGTGTGTGTGTGTCAGGATTACGAGTACGAGGACAGTGAGAGTCTGTGCGAGTGCCTGAAGGGGCTGGCGACGGACGGCAACAAGCACCGGGCCAAGAACGACCGGAGGAAACAGCGCTCCATCTTCAGGGAGGTGCTTCACTACATAGAGGTGAGGAATACTCCCACTGCACCAACCTGGCAACCCAGACCAAACAGAAGATCTGGAAGTGTTCACGGTGTCTGTCAGGCATGAAAATCCCTCACCTTTCGGCGAAATTCGCAGTTTTGAAACCAAAATAGGTGACCTACGTGAATCGTGTAGATTCGATGAGAAATTGTTTTGAAGGGGAGATTCATATTCAGTGAACTGCGAACAGGTGCGCGTGTCAGAAGGGAGCGTGAGTGCATGGAAATATTAACGCGAAGGGCCTTGCATCACCATTGCAGACCACCAACTCACCCAGGAGCTCTGTTGACATAGACTTAGCTAACGTTAACTACAGCTTGATGAATTGAGTCATTGAACACAGCAGGAGAGAACGCAACTAGCCCGCTCGCTAAAGCTCCGGTGGAAAAGTTTACGCTATGCAGCCCTTAGTGCCGCTTACACACGACAGTGACACTGACAGATGGAAAGCTAGCTATAGAGACAATATAAAGATGGAAAACCAGGCTAAGAAACGTAAACGTATTACCTTCACTAGACAATGTTTTACCTATTGGACAAACGGATGTTTGTTTGTTTTCCATCAAGCTCCAAAAACGAGTCTCTAACTAGCCTCATGACTCATGGCTGAAGTTACATTTCTCCAGCTCTCCCCAGGTTGGCAAAAAAAAGTATCTCAAAATGCATCAGATTGATGCTCTCAAATATGGAATATTTATATATATTATTTTTTCTTATGGGGGAGCCTGCACCCGGACCCCCTTAGAGGGTTAATATCCTTCTCACCTTTTTCACCCCTGACCCGTTTTCATGCCTGGTCTGTAGGCAGTGTGGTTATGATGGAGGGATTGGCAGATGACTCTATTGCACTCCTCTTCCTCCCTTCTTGCAGAGCGAGGACATCACAGAGGAGAAGGTCAGGTTCGGCATTGAGGGCATCTACATCGACAGCTGGATGAGGAGGAGGATCTACGACGCCTTCAAAGAGGTCCTGGAGTCTGGAGTCACACACCACCTCCAGGTTAGCACGCTAGGCTAACACCACTGGGTCTCACGCCGCTGGTTGGGGTGCTGGCTGGTGGGGGAACACATCTCATTCAGAGCTAGCTAGTTGGGGTTGTAAACAGAGCTAGATTGCTAACGGGGTAGGAAGCCGAGCTAGCAAGCAGTTGTGATAACCAGGGCTAGCTAGCTAAATCATGGTGCTGTTTTTGAATCAGCTGGTAACAGACTGCTATCCTATGCCTAAAGAGTATTCCTAATCTGAGACTAAAAAGCGTTGGATAAGGACCAGACCTAATCTTCTTTTCACCCTCCAGTTCAACCCTCTGCTGAGGGACATCTTTGGCCTGGGAGCCCCCCTCATACTGGATGCTGCCGTCAAGGCCAGCAAGATCTCCCGCTTCGAGAAGGTGAATACAAGACGTGCACTAACTGAACAGACCTCCTACTGCTCTTTAGCTGGGGTGGGTGGGGGTGCTGTAGAGGTGTGTGTGTGTGGGGGGGGGTGTATTGCGTCTACAACACAGCCTCTCATCTCCACTCCTTTGTCCCTCTTCCCTTTCAGCATCTGTTCAACTCCGCTGCCTTCAAGGCCAGGACTAAGATAAGGAACAAAGTCCGTGACAAACGGGCCGACGTGATGTGAGAAGAACTCACCAGAAGAAGGGAGGGGGAGGAGCTAAAGAATGAAGGAGAAAGAGGAGGGAGGGGTTCCTGCAGAACCGGAGGTCATAATGTTTGGATCCTGGATTGCTTCAGCCTTCTGAGCCTTCTCACACAGAACCCCCACCCACACACCTCAGCCCTGACAGACACTTCAGACCTGATGAATGAAGCCTGCCAACCCAACCCTAATGATGTTCTCCCTCCACTGTTGTTCACGAGGATGACAAAAGCGAGCGGAGCGATTCAAGGAGGGGTTGGTCCGCTAGTTAGAGCTATTAAGGCAGCACACTGTAACCAAATAGCATGGTCTCATCAGTGTCTAGTGGTTGTGTTCATGGTGGTGGGGGATTCATGGTCATCACAGTGCCTCTCCATCTGTCTATGCTCCTCCTCCCCTGCATAGGAACCCCACCTGGCGGACGCCACACACACAGACTTGTGAACAATGTAAACCTGTTTATCTAGTGTGAGTGTGTTTTTATTTTTTATTTAACAACGGAATTAATTACAGAATCTGGGAAGCCTGAAACTAGGACTATTCCATCTTTGTATTAATTATATTTTTGGAATAAGAACATCTTAACCTGTTTTTGGTATAAAAGGAAAATAGGAAAAAAAAATTACTTTCTAATTTATTGAAAGTCGGGAGAAGATGCAAGACATGATTTTATATAAACACATGGTCAGTTTACGGAAATTAATTATGGGAAAAGGACAACTGAATAAAATAAATACGATTTTTAGTTTTTCCATGTATGCTTTATGCTGGTTGACTGTGGATGTCTACTTGCATTACATGTATCCTCCGATACAGCAGTAGAGAACTATTAGAGTAGTTGGGAATACTATTGATGAGGGGCACTAGCAAGGCATTTATCATTTTAACTGACAGCAACTTCACAGGTTGCTGATGAATTAAATGTAATACGGTGTAATAAAAAACTCAATATAATGTTTTGGTTTTAATGATTGATATGTGGCCATGGACACTTAGAAAGCTCTGCCAGATCCCAACCTATGAAGTGTGTCCAGTGCTGCCCTCTACGGTGTAGTGCCATTCATCCATTCATCTTACTTTACAAGTCGAAACAAAATGGTATCGTCCGTCGTCAACATGGAGTCCCTGGTAAAAATCTAAACAGTGATATCCGACCGAGAAAATGTTGCTGAAGTTGGCACGTGTTGTGATATGCATGAAACAACGCTCAACCGGTTATTCTTAAACCACGGATTTGAAACGCATTCGTTATTACACGTTCGCCTTGATCCAATGTAACCACATTGACACCTAGCACCAAATACACGATATGTATGCACAGAATGCATACTCATGGTTTGTATTTGTAGCCTGTATTGACATGCAATGAAGAACGTAAACTATTCTCCTGAAACTGCGATATTATATCACCCAGATTGAGTCCGACGCTATTGCCGCCGTGTATGACCAGTGCAGCGGATATCCGATCCCTCTTTCCGCCAACGTTACTGAAGCTATTCAGAACAACCAGAGATTCATCACTGTATCTACAGGTCGGCAGCACCTCTCCCTTTTGACACACTATCCATAATAGTGTGATCATGCTTATTTTCCTAATCATTGGTTAGTTGGTAGGTCAGTGCTCCTGCAACTCACTGCCTCTCTCTACCAGAATGGTGTCAAAACGAGACTTCCAGGAGAGCCCGGCTGCGGTTCTCTCAGAGCTGGACCCTGATTGGACCAGACGGCCCCAAAACAGCCGACACACCCATCTTCACTGTACCCCCTTCCGGACCCTGCACTCCTCTACACGGAGAGTAAGAGCACAAATGAGATGTATTCTATCCTTGTTATGTTTTAGGGCTTACTGGATTTAGGGTTATTCACATGATCCTGTTCACACCAGTGGACTCTAATATCTTCACTCCTCCTCCAGGCTGCTGAGTAACCATTCTCCCTCTGGGAACCTCCGTGCGGTTGTCAGAGATGCCAGCGGTCATCAGTACCTGGAGGTGAGAGGAAGCATCCTCTCCTAGTCTCTAACCCAGGACTCCTTTCCTCCTAGCCTCCTTTCCTCTTCCTCACCCAAGGATTTGAGACAAATGTCGATTTTGCCACAGATCTAATGATACTAGATGACATGGTATGGGTGTGTATGTGTGTGTCAGGTCTGGGACGGTCGAGGTCTGAGGACAAGTCTGGATCTGACGGGCCTTAACAAACATGGCAGAGTGTATGAGGACGGTGAGGACATGAATATCCTGTACTCACAGACACAGGCTCTCTGATACTCCTCTTTATGCCGCTGTTGGCCTCTTCAACAAGGCCAAGGGCTCACACTGACTTTAATGACTTTAATTAATGACACAATTTGTATCTTTTGTACCATTTGTATTTTTAGTAATATTTTGTATTTTTATTTTGTAAATGATGGCTACTTTATAGTTTATTGCATATTTTATTTTAATTCTAAATCCCCTTAGTATTTGCTGGACTATGTACCTTTAGTATAGTAAATTCCTTGTCTGTGCAAACTTTCATGGCGATGAAAACCCTTTCTGATTCTGATTCTGTTGTGTGTCTGTTCCCCCTCCCCCCTCTCTCTCTCTCTGGCTCTGTGCAGCTCAGTTTGGCTGCCTGGCCTGGTCCGAGTGTGAGCGCAGGGTGCTGTATGTAGCCGAGGCCAGCAGGGGCACAACGGAGGCCCCAGCCTCAGTGGCCTCATCTTCCACTGGAGCTAGCACCGCAAGGGAGCACCTACCTGCTGGGAAGGTACCACACACACACATGTCACGTATACACATGTCACACATGCATCAAATGCTAATTGATTCAATTGAGAGTGTATTATGGTTCAGTGTTTCCTCTAGGTTTACAGCTTTGGGGGCGGGGGGGAGGGGGTTGTGTTTCTTTTAATGACATAAATTACATGCTGTCGTCGTCGTGTAAATAAGATCAATAACATTAGGCCAGTTTGTTTAATAAAAGAGCAAGCTATAGACCTGTTTTATATGAAAGGTAACCTTAAATGACTTATTTTGTGATCTGGCACTATATAAAAAAATAATTTGAAAAAACAAAATTAACATAATCAACTTGACCTTCCAGGGGAGGGGCGGGGGGGTGCCGTTGGGGGAGCAGGTAGGGGAAACACTGATGGTTTCTTAACCCATGGTTGTCTGGCTGGTCGCTCTGTGTCCTCCAGCAGGACAGGAGTGTGTACTGGGAGGACTGGGGCGAGGGCCTGGCTGGTAAGAGTCTCCCAGTGCTGTGTGTGGCTGACCTGGTCAAGGGGAGCATCAGCGTGCTACAGGGGGTCCCTTCAGATGTGTCCCCCGGCCAGGTGAGACGGAAGGGAACGTCACACACACACACACACAAGTTCAGTATTTAACCATTAACACACCACCGTGTGTGTGCTGTAGCCCCTGTGGGTGAGAGGTGGCCAGGCCGTGGCGTTCGTGGGCTGGTTTCATGAGCCTTTCAGACTGGGCCTCAAGTTCTGCTCCAACCGCAGGTGAGCACCAGGACACAGCCTCAGACTCCACCCACCTTAGGTATCCAGGGCTCTATAGGCTGCTGAATCCTGTCCTCTGTTCCCAGGTCTGCTCTCTACTGCCTCGACCTGGAGGGGACTTGTGGTGAGTGCTGTATACCTTGGGTCCTCAACCCTGGTCCTCAGGGCCCACTGGCCTGTATGTTTCCCTGCTCCAACACACCTGATTCAAATGAATGGGTCGTTATCAGGCTACTGCAGAGCTTGATAAGCATTATTTACAAACAGGTGTGTTGGAGCCGGGAAACATCTAGAGCATGCAGGACAGTGGGACAGTGGGACAGTGGAACATACACACTGGCTGTTTATCAATCCACGTTTTTCTCCCTTCTTGTGTTCTTGCGAACTTGTTTGACGTCATCTTTCATTGCCCAAGTACGGTTCCAATCCATAGAACACAAGTCACCAAGAACGCCAAAAATACCTGGAAGTGTTCTTGATCCCAGAAGTTATTGCAAGAACACACGCATCTCAAATTGTTCCCCGTCCTCGCGGTCTTGCAAGACGCTTGGCAAGAACGGTCTTCTCAAGAACGCAAGTACATTCTTAGCGTTCTTCGGATTGATAAACAGCCGCTGTCTCTCTATCCACCTACCCAACCCCCTTTTTTAATTAATACATTTTGGCTTTTCAAATAGTCATACAGACACACAATGACAATATGAAAACAGTCGCTGTACATTACAGACGTCTCCCCCCAAAATTCGATATATAACATTTATTGAATTAACATTTCAAACACAAATGTAACTACTAAGAGTAAGTAAAACAATGAAGAGAGACAGGCTTGTTTCAACCACGAATAGAATGTTATCAGCGTAGAGTGGCGAGAACATAGAGCCAACAGGGACGACCATTCAAAGGCAGATTCAATGTCATTGATAAAAGGTTACCCCCCCTAACAACCCCCCTCCCTTCTTCCAGAGTGTCTGTCCGGGAGGACTAGCAGCTCCGTGTCGTCCCCCAGGCTGAGCCCAGACGGCAGCTGGCTGGTGTACCTGCAGGGCCAGGTGTGGGGGCCCCACAGCCAGGCCCTCAGCCTTCAGCTCCACCACCTGGACACCGGCAGGAGCTCTGAGCTGCTGGAGGTGGTCCACAGGCCCAGGACAGGCCCAGGTACAGACAGGCTGGAATGTTGAGACTTGATGTAGAATGTGTTTTTCCTCCATGCTCGATGACCTGCTGCCCTCTCCCCTATCTCCAGACCGGTGTGAGTTTGCGGGTCTGTATGAAGCCCTGCCCGCCTGCTGCTGGTCAGAAGATGGACTCAGGGTGGTCTTCACCAGCTCCATGAGGAACTGGAAGGTACTGGACACACACTCACCCAGTAACACACGCACACTCACACAACATGGTTTGATGTTTTGAGCCTCATCACAATGCCCCCGCTCTCTGTCTCTCTGACCAGGAGGTGTATGTGGTGGACCGGTTGACCAGGAGAGTAACCTGCCTGTCTAGCAGTAAGCCTCTCCTCTCTTCTCCTCCCATCTGTCTGTCTGTTGATGGTCCTCCACTAGTATCTCTCTCTCTCTCCGTGTCCCTCTCTCTCTCCCTCCAGGTGTTGATTTTGGCAGCTGGAAGCTTCTGACCATCCAGCGAGATGTGATGGTTGTATCCTGCTCCTCCCCCAACCAGCCCCCCTGCCTGGTAACGTGTGTGTGTTTGTGTATGTGTGTTTGGGTGGGATGTGCATGTGTGTTTGGGTGGAGTGTGTATGTGTTTGGGTGGAGTGTGTATTTGTGTTTGGGTGGGGTGTGTGTGTGTTTGGGTGTGTGTTTCTACAGGTATGAGGATGATGAAGTCCTTCTGTCTTGTAGATGGTGGCGTACCTAGCTCCGCAGGGGGGAGAGGGGGCGCGTGTCCCCTGGAAGACCCTAGGTGAGCCTGGCACGATCTTTGACCTGGACTGGAATGTAATGGACATAACCCCACCACCCCAAGAGGAGAACCCTCAGTACTGTAAGTCGAGAACCCCAGAGAACCCTCAGTAGTGTTAGAGAACCCTAGAAATGCTCAAAACTGTATGTCGAGAACCCAGAACCCACAGAACTGTAAGGAGAGAACCTCAGGAGTGATGCATGGTTGTGTCTCCCTCTGCTAGCTGGTCTGATTTTCAGCTGCCTGCTGGTCAGGCCCAGGGCTCGTCGCTCGGCCTCCAAGACTCCTCTGGTGGTGTTTTCTCACGGTGAGACTGGGACGCGTCTCAATAGTGTAGCCTGCTAGGAGCTCCCCTTCACTGTGTCCTTGTCTGCTCTGCTGCCTCTGTTCGGGCCGTATTGATACACTGTGTGTGGGTTCACCAGGTGGGCCCCACTCCCAGTTCCATGCAGAGTGGAACGTGACCTCTGCAGCCCTGGCGAAGTGGGATTCGCTGTGCTCATGGGTAACACCCCTCCCCATCACCACACACACACACACCCACACACATACACACCCACACACACACCCACACACACACACACACACACACCACACACACACACACACACACACATACACTCATCTCTCTCTCCAGTCTATCAGAGGCTCTTACTTATCTCACAGTTTATATCATTACCCCCACCGCCCATTCTATTTTATACCCCTAACTTCTAACGTTCCTCTCTCTCTTCCTTTCTGTCTCTGTCTCTCTCTCTCCAGTCAACTACCGAGGTTCTACAGGGTTCGGTCAGGACAGCATCTTGTCTCTGATTGGTCGTATTGGAGACCAGGATGTGAGGATGTCCAGGTGTTGTCTCGTTCCCAGATCTTCACCCTGCAGGCCCCAGCTCCCAACCCCTACTTCCTAGCCCATGACCCTTTGACCCTACCTGCCCAGTCTTCTGTATCATGGTCTGTGATGTGTGTAGTGATTGGAGACTTGATAGTGATCTCTTCCTCCCAGAGGGCCGTTCTCACTGCACTGCAGAGCGACTCGACCCTTGACCCAAAGAAGCTTCTGGTGATGGGCGGGTCTCACGGCGGCTTCCTGTCCTGTCACCTGATTGGCCAATACCCAGACTTCTACAAAGCATGTGCAGCCAGGAATCCTGTCATCAATGCTGCCACTCTACTGGGAACCAGCGACATAGTCGACTGGTCAGACCCACACACACACACACTCACAACCAAACACGCATCCACATACACACACACACACTGACTTGTCTCATATGATATTCTTGAATTGATCATCTGGATTATGAAAGTGCACAGAGTGGAAGTATCAGGTGTTGATTCTGCAGAGGTGTGTCCTCCAGGAGGTACTCCTGTGTGGGGCTGCAGTACTCCTATGACAAGCTGCCCAGCTCCCAGGCCCTGGCCAACATGCTGGAGAGGTCACCCATCAGCCATGCTGCGCAGGTTGGTACACTCTGGGCTCTGAGGACACACATGAATATTCTATGGTTTACCTTATTAGAGCCTGAAGTACTATACAGAACAACCTATTTACTCTCTCTCTTTCATCCTATAGCTCTCTCTCTTTCTCTCTCTCTCTCCCTCTCTCCGTCTCTCTTCGCTCTCTCTCTCACGCACAAACACATATGTACAGAGTCTGGCTTTTCTTCTGTTCTCCTTCCGGTGTCTCATTTTTCTCTCTCACCTTCTGTCTCTCAGTTTTTTTCTTCCTCTTTCGGTTCTCTCTCTCTCTCTCTGCTGCCATGTGTGTGTGTGTGTGTGTGTGTGCAGATCAGTACTCAGTGCTTGCTGCTGCTGGGGGGCAGAGACAGGAGGGTGTCCCCCCCACCAGGGACTTGAACTCTACAGACACCTGAAGAGCAGGGGCAGCCCTGTCAGGTCAGACACACACACACACACACCTCTACAGACACACACACACACCTCTACAGACACACACACACACACACACCTCTACAGACACACACACACACCTCTACAGACACACACACACACCTCTACAGACACCTGAAGAGCAGGGGCAGCCCTGTCAGGTCAGACACACACACACACACACACCTCTACAGACACACACACACACACCTCTACAGACCACACACACACACCTCTACAGACACACACACACACCTCTACAGACACACACACACCCTCACAGACACCTGAGAGCAGGGGCAGCCCTGTCAGGTCAGACACACACACACACACCTCTACAGACACACACACACCTCTACACACACACACACACACCTCTACAGACACCTGAAGAGCAGGGGCAGCCCTGTCAGGTCAGACACACACACACACACACACCTCTACAGACACACACACACCTCTACACACACACACACACCACACCTCTACAGACACCTGAGAGCAGGGGCAGCCCTGTCAGGTCAGACACACACACACCTCTACAGACACACACACACCTCTACAGACACACACACACACCTCTACAGACACCTGAAGAGCAGGGGCAGCCCTGTCAGGTCAGACACACAAACACACACACCTCTACAGACACACACACACCTCTACACACACACACCTCTACAGACACACACACACACACCTCTACAGACACCTGAAGAGCAGGGGCAGCCCTGTCAGGTCAGACACACACACACACACACACACACACTTCTAATACTGATCACCATGGTTAAAAGTGCCAGTTGAGGGCTGTGACCAGTGCTGTGCTCTGTGGTGCCCCCTGCAGGTTGCTGTGGTTTGCTGAGGAGGGTCACTCCCTAGGGGGCGTGGTCACCCAGGCCGACTGCTTCCTCAACGTGGTGTTGTGGTTCCAGCAGCATCTCCCCTGAGCTTGGGACTGGAGACGCACCACACACACACCCACGATTATACACCGACCATGTCAGTACACATACACACACACCCTAGTGCTGTATTAAGGATGACTACTTGACTCTACTTGTTTTTGCCAATAACTTTTTTTAATTTTAGATAGACTAAGATGATCTTATGGATGCGTGTAATTGAAAACAGTACAAATCACTGTCTTATGCAAGCTATTGTGGTTGGCAGTATGTGACACAAATCTATTATAATCCTTTGAACCTTGGGAGTTATTAGGACTACAATTAGACAACATAATAATTTTTTATTTGACAACCGTTATTTACAATATGTTGACAGTTTTGTCTATGGTGGAACATTTACATGTCAGTTGAGTGCTTAAAGCGTTGCAATTGGTTGTGATACATGGATAGCCAATCATATTTTCACATTTTTATTAGAGTGTTGATGATCAGTGTTTTGTTTGTATGAAGTGCACTGCTGGGTTGACCACTAGGTGTCAGTGGAGGGTTGGTTCACCAGTTTATGACTGTAAGTACTGTATGTGGAGTGACAGTTTGCAAGTCACTGACTTGGAGCACACTGGAGTTTAATATTAGAGAGCAAATGCATTAAACTGGTCCTTTAAATTGCTTGCTGGTTTTATCCTTTTACCTATTTTGTAGGTTAAACTTCAATTCAGGAAGGCTTTCTTACTTTTTATTCTTAGAAATGTAAACTGGGGCAGTAGTCCTTTTACCCTCTGTGAAATCACACATTTTCTTACTACTTTTTGATGTATGTACTGTATATGTGGAGGAGTGTCCCAACCAGTAGAACATCTCTAGACAATGGCCATATAAACACCTTTACCCAAATCACATAAAGGGATTTATGAGGGAAAGAAATATATTTTATTGAGTCTGACACATATATATTGCAACAAAACTAAACCATTACTGTAACCACTAGTACCACAGTTCTGTAGATTAACATAATTTATAGTGGGTTGAACCTGTGTCCGCCCCCAACCTAACTGTATTTCATGGTCGTCTGTAAACATGGTGGTTTTAAGTTCTTACAGTTTTTTTCAACTGTCAACAGTACTTTTTCTTCTTTTTTTCAAAACTTTACACACACAATCCAGAATTGCACACACAATGCAAAAGCCTCGCATCTCTTGCAAAATGAAGCACTGCAATTCAAAATATCACACACTTTCAGCAAACATTTGTCTTACGTTGCAAACACCTTTGCCATGATATTACATTTTTGAATACCGGTATATCATTACGCACACAGTTTTCAAATCGAAAACTCTTCTTTCATGAGCTCCTATGTACATTTCTGTAATGGCAAAGATGTTGAAAAATTCATGGTAAACACGAAAACAATATTTAAACCAAAACTTTTTTTTACTGTAAGTATTTATTGTTGTGAATACAGTATTACACAGTACGAAAGAAAGAGTGTAGTAGGACAGAAACCAAACCTACTTTTGAAAAGGTGATCACGAATGGTGTGTGTGTTGTGTGCCATGAACTGTAGCATACAGTAAATATATATTTTCTACATATTGTCAGAAATATTGTCAGAACTGTACTGCTGCACAGTATTACGAAATCCACCGACTGTGACCAATCATGCAGTGCACTGCAGTCATGGATGCATGGGTGCTAAAATATATGTACGTGTACAGTATACCGTGTGTTGTGCTGAAACAGCTATCATGTTATTATAAAGGTTCAAATTATACCCAGCTATCGACTCAAATTAGACTATTCATAGGCCTATTCTAAGCCATGATTGTGGTGTTGAGTAAAGCAATGAGTGGTTGCACATGTAGAGGATTGGTGTGAGGCACTGATGAATTAGTGTGGCATTTTGATTGGTTGACTTTGAAAAACGAAATCAGATGCTCCTGTTTAGAATTTGGTGTGTTACGTGGAGAAGTGTGTGTTGTGTTTTGCAAAAGTGTTTTATGAAATTGAAAACTGAGTCAAGACAAAAATGTGAGTATGGTTTTGCAGATTTGATGTGTGGTTCTGGTGTCAGTTTCGAAATTGTGTGAAAAGTATATTTAGTAATATTTTGTGTGAAAGCAGTAAAAGCTGAAAACAACAAATCTGAACCTGGCAACCGGGGTTTGATCTAAGCGTGTCGCCTGGAGTGAGACAGCAGGGGCGCTGAAATGTCTGGGGGCGGCCAGCCCACTAGGTCAGGAACGGCTTGGAAGCACCGTAGTGTGAAGAGCAGAGGAGATGGAGGAAGGAGAGGGTGGAGAGAGGATGAAAGTTAGAGAGGGAGTGCAGAGGAAAAAGAAGTGGAAAGAGGCGACAGAAGCCAAGTCAGTCAGTCATTCAGCTGCAGCCCTGATGTGTAAACCATGTGAGTGACCACCGCCAGTACCCTGAGGAGCGAGGAGGATAGGCAGGAAGTAATGGCACCTAGGGAGGAGGATGGAGGTAGGGTGTGTGTGTGTGTGTGCCCCTCAGCAACTCTCAGAGTTCTGTTGGTTCATTTGCCGTAGAAGTCTGGATCTCTTACCTAATTTCAACACAAACACCACCCTCACACACACACACACACACATCACACACACATAGACACTGACTCTCACGCACACTGATACAGATTAGCACATACGTTTGGCAACAGACTATCAGTTTTTACATCAGTTACACTCTATAGGGAGTTGTTTATGGATGGAATGTACGCCCCACACACACAAACCCCTCCACGTTCTCGCTCTCCTCCCCCCTCTCCCCCTATTCTTGTCTATCATTCTCTCTTTCCTTTCTTTCTGGGTTCTAACTGAGTATGGGTGGCACGCTACCTCCTCTCTCTCAGTTGAGTGCTTGGGGCCCACTTTTACAAGTCCCTGAGCTGTTTTTCTGCTTGTCTGTCTGCCATTCTGCCATTCTGCCTGCCGCCTTCTGCCATTCTGCCATTCGCCATTCTGCTGCCTCCTGCCTGCCTGCCTGCTTCCTGTCTGTCCTGCCTGCCTGCCTGCCTGCTGCCTCTCTGTCTGTCTGCTTGTCTGCTTGTCTGTCTGCTTGTCTGCTTGTCTGCCTGCTTGTCTGCCTGTCTGTCTGCCTGTCTGCTGTTTGTCTCAGTAAATGTTTAATCAGTTTATCAGCATTTCTCAACACTGTCATGGACATCTGGGAATTATTACAGAAATTGGTTCTGCGTGAGGAAACTGAAAACATGGTAAATAACATGTTTACCTTGTATATCTGTTAAGGGAAATATGTTTATAAGTGTGTGTCATGCGTGTTTCTAGTTTACTAGAGCTTTCCCAGAATCCAGTCACTGCCACAAGAAACTGCCTTTTGTACAGTCTGAGGGCGTTCACTCAATCAACTTTCCCAGGCCAGAATAAATAAGATTGGTTCACGTAGACACCAATCACAATGACCAGGGAACAGGAGTAACACTAAGGCCGTTCGCACAGGACGACTAACGACACTATAACGATACTATTTGATATGTCACTGTAGTAACAGCATCACCGTACTGTACTAGTGATGACATGAGGTGACTGTAGTAACAGCATCACCGTACTGTAACAGTGATGACATGATGTCACTGTAGTAACGAATCACCGTACTGTAACTAGTGATGACATATGTCACTGTAGTACAGCATCACCGTACTGTAACTAGTGATGACATGATGTCACTGTAGTAACAGCATCACCGACTGTAACTAGTGATGACATGATGTCCACTGTAGTACAGCATCATTGTACTGTAACTTATGATGCACAATATCACTGCAGTTACAGCATCACTTCAATCTGTGTGGTGTGTGCACGCGTGGGTGTGTGTGAGACTAATCTCCCTTCTACACCCACAGTACCACCGCGACTCAGCACTCCTGTTTATCCATCATGCTCTTACACTCATCCATCACTCTGTCGGTGTCACACACACCTCCCCGCACATACATACACACACACACACATACAAAAACACACACTCACATGGTCTGTACTGTGCTCGCGCACTAGTACCCTTGGAGGACTGTCAGGATCAATTAGCAGTGAGGAGATTAGCGCCAGCGCTACCTTTAACAGGAGAGATATAGGTGGGTAACCAGAAGCGACGAGCGTCCTCCCAGACTTTTCATCCTCTCCTGGAGACCCCACACCATCCTTATCCCCCGTCATCAACCACCTCTCCCATTCCCACCCCGCACCCCCCTCTTCTGTCCCCATCTACAGCAGACCCTGCATTCATCCTGCTCCCTCCTCTCCTCCTCCCCCTCCGCCACAACCCTGAAACCCTCACCCACAACTCCAACCCCACAAGCCACTTTATTATAAGTCGCCGCACAAAGAAAATAGAAACTGTATTTTGACAGCACAGACAACTGACATTTCCTTTCAGCAATGAAGGGTTGGGAGTGGAGGTGCTGAGAGCCGTGTATGGGTTGTGTGTGTGGGTGTGTGTGTGTGTGTGTGTGTGGTATGTGGGTTGAGTCTTCATGGAATAACAGCAGCACAGAAAAGAGTGCAATAACAAACTGTAATGCGATCACCAATCCATATACACAACCACAACTGAAAATAGAACCCTGGGAGAAGTGTGTGTGAGAGTGTGTGTGTCTGTTCTCTATCAGCACCAGCATGTCACGAACCACGTAGAAACATGTTTCACTGGAGTTATCCCTGTCAAATTTTGAACATAGCCCTTTGTGGGTCTACCTGTGTGTCCTGTGTGTCTGTGTGTCCTGTGTGTCTGTGTGTCTGTGTGTCTGTGTGTCTGTGTGTCTGGTGTCTGTGTGTCTGTGTGTTCTGTGTGTCTGTGTGTCTGTGTGTCTGTCTGTCGGTCTTCCTATCTGCCTGCCTGCCTGCCTGCCTGCCTGCCTCACTGTCCGTGTCAGATTTTTTTCCGTCTCTCTCTTCGTCTTCCTCTCCTCTTCCTCCTCCTTGTCGACTCTGTGGGGCTTTCAGCGTGTTATGGTATTGGTTCCAGGCCTGTTTGGCAGAGATGACTATTCCTCTGAGACTCATGGCTGGGGGATTGGACCTGAGAATGTGCTGGTTAGTTACACTATGCGGTCGCGGACGACATTAGAGAGAGATTAGGATGATGGCAGAGGAGAGTGGTAAGCGCCTGATGAGAGGTGAGAGGAAGGTGATGAACTTGGGAGAAAAAGAGAGGAAGATGGAGGAGTGTGTGGGGACTATTCCTCACAGACGCGACTCCGCTGAGGGCGAGCGAACCACCCAGCTTCTGCCACTGTCGGGGTCACGGGTCAGGGTGGAGACGCTGTGGTCATCACCACGCATCTCCTGGTGAATAATGGGTGTGGGTAAGTGTGTGTGTGTGTGGTGGGTGTGTGTGTGTGTGTGTGTGTGTGTGTGTGTGAGCAGCTTGCCTGGTCCCTCTCTTATAATGCCAGCTCTTTCCTCTGAGGTCGGCAGGTTACATTCTGCTCCTGGAACCAGTTTGAGATCTCCTCAGAGGACCTGAGCTCTACTGACCTCCTACACATACAGACCCTTCCCCATATACTGACCGTCCCTACACCCCCCATACAGAACTTCCCCACTATACTGACCCCCTACACATTACAGACCCTTCCCAATATACTGACTCCCTACACATACAGACCCTCGTCCCCAATATACTGACCTCCCGACAATCCCTACACGAGACCCTTCCCCATTATACTGACCTCCCTACTGCAAAACCCGTACACACACTACAGACCCTTCCACCCAAGATACTGACCTCCCTACACACACACAGACTGAACCCTTCCCCATATACTGACCATCCCTACACACGACTCCCCAATATACGGACCGCTCCTACACACACAACCCTTACCCATATACTGACCTCCCTACACACACATACAGACCCTTCCCCATACTACTGACGCTCCCTCCTACGAACACATACCCTACAGACCCTTCCCCAATATACTGACCTCCCTACATACAGACCCTTCCCCAATATCTGACCTCCCTACACACACAGACCTTCCCCATATATACTGACCTCCCTACACCCCCCACAGACCCTTCCCCAATTGACTCTGACCTCCCTCCACACAAACCTTCCCCAATATCTGACCTCCCTACACAACCCGCACACCCTCCCCAATATACTGACCTCCCTACACAACACAGACCTTCCCAATATACTGACCTCCCTACACCAAAAAACAACACCAACAACACAGACCTTCCCCAATATACTGACCTCGCTACACTCACACAGACCCTTCCCCACTATACTGACCTCCCTACACAACCACACACAGACCCTTCCCCAATCTACTGACCATCCCTACAACACACAGACCTTCCCCAATATACTGACCCTCCCTACTCAACACAGCCCTCCCGCTATACTGCCCTCCCTACACCCCCACAGAACCTTCCAATATACTGACCTCCTACAAACCCCAACAACACAGACCCTTCCCAATAGCCTGACCTCCCCTGCACACAGACCCTTCCCATAGACTGACCTCCCTACAACACCCCCACAGTACCCTTCCCCAGTATACTGACCATCCCTACACCAAAACAACAGACCCTTCCCCACTATAACTGACCTCCCTACACACACAGACCCTTCCTTCCTCCCCAATATCACTGACCTCCCTCACAACACACACAGACCCTTCCCCAATATACTGACCTACCGACACCCCTCCCTCACGCACGACCCTTCCCCATTATACTGACGCTCCTACACACCACTCAGAGACCCTTCCCAATATACTGACCTCCTACACACACACACAGACCCTTCCCTCAATATACTGACCTCCCTACAGCACAGTACCCTTCCCTCAATACTCGACCTCCCTACAACCCTACAGCACAGACCCTTCTCCCCAGATATCCTGTACCATCCTACCAACACGCTCCACAGACCCTTCCCCAATATACTGACCTCCCTACACACACATACCCTTCCCCAATATACGACCTGCATTGAAGTCCGTCTATGTGATTGCCACAACTCAGTCCCCACAAAACCTCTGACCCTCTGATCTCTGTATGATCTGCCTTTTTCAATTGGAGAACGAACGACTCCCTGATGGATATATATGTGTGTCGAGACTGACCACGTGGCTGCAGGACCACCACACCGACTTCACACCTCTCCTTTCACTTCCCATTTGGAAACCTTTCTCTCCACCATTTCACGTACAAACAATCTCACCCAGCCTGCTAACAAATGGAGACCCCAGCCCATTGTGTGTGTTGTCCACTGCCCTTGTACTGTGTTGTGATAAGCAAGGCGATACCTGAGTGTGTGAGTGTTTAGTAGGGACGCAACAGGAGATAACGGTCTCTGAAGGACTGGTAGCCACCATGCTGTTTAGGCTAGAACGAGGATTAGGGGGGGGGGGGGAGGGAGTAGGGAGGGAGGAGGGAGGGAGGGGAGGAGGGAGGGAGGGAGGATTGTAGTGATGGATGTCCGGTGGGTATGGAACGAGGAAGAAGTTAGTCTTAATCAACTCAGGAAGTTTGACATTTCTGATCAGAGTTTACCCAATGTGCTCCTACTAGATGGGTTATTGTTGGCAATGCCACGGGAGGCACCGGGGACAGATACATTGCCCCACATATTTCTGTGATTCTGTATTACTGGTAATAACTCAAACTTTATTTGACAATCTGTTAAAAGATGTGAGACAGATTTCAAAATGTGTTTTGGCTTATCCACAGTGTATGGGAAGGTCTAGGCCAAGAAAGACAAATTTTAGAAACGTCCATCACCAAACCCTCTTTCAATTGCTTTTAAATCGCCTCTCTCCCCAACCTAAATACAAATATCGCATACCAAAACTCGGTGCGCGTCCCCCAGTCCCGGTCGCCCCATGTGGTCCCCTTCCTTCCCCCCCTCCCCCCTTTTTCACCTATTCTCCCCTTCTCCTTTATTTGTTTCTTTTCCCCGTCAGTATACCCCCCTCGCAGCCAAATCCACTTTCCACCCACTCCGCTAGTTCCACCGCCCGAACCCTCTTATATATCCCCCCCTCTCTTCTATCTAACTCCCTGCCCTTACTCTTCCAATCTTCATAGTCCGCCGCAATCTTGTGCTATCTTCTCTTTCATTACTGCTTTTTTTCCTAAACAAAGTCCCAATGGGATTCCCCGTAGAGTCGTTGAAACGCGAGAGAGAAAAGGGGGCAAAAGAGAAAAGAGAGCGGCATAATGACTGCATTCAGTGACATCTTTTGGTGAGCTCTTCAAAGCATGAATGTCACTTGTGCAGTGTGTGTGTGTTTATGTGTTTGTGTGTTGTTGCGCGTGGTGGACTGTGTCTCGTGTTTTCTCTGTTCTCAGAATACTAAACGTCCACCCACGAGCATAGTCCACTAGGTAGGAATGTCCCTCTCGCTTATTCATCTCTCCCACCTTCCTCTTCTCCTCCCTCCCGCTCTTTTCTCTGCTGTGGCCCTGCCCTCAGAGGGGGCCCTTCGAGAGGAAGGAGGAGGAGAGGAAATATGAGATGATGATTATACTGAGGCTTATACCATTGTTGACCTCTTCTGCGAATATTGTCTTCTGAGATATTAGAGGACCGAGGTGTATGGTAGGTCAGGCGTAAGTCTGAGATATGTCGGAGGATGCCATTAGGAGGATGCATGTCAATTTACTTCTGCGTAGAACCAGTTGGAATTTTGATCCTTCCGTTCTTGGATTTTCCGCTGCACTTACTCCCATACACCTTTTGTCCATTTTATTTGGGATGAACGTCCGAAGTTTGTGTAATTGTAGTTTTTTCTTTGTTACAAATAAATACCACCTAAAGTGTGTGTTTTGTCTGTATATTACAATTAACTTTAAAATGACAAAATGCTCATCTATAATGTCAGCAATAGGAATCATATAATTTGAATTTACAAATTAAATTTAACATTGAACTTGTTTGTTACATTAATTGTTTATCTGTTGCTAGTTGGAGCACGACTTGGGACACACCCTCTATTTAAGTTTTCTCTTCCCCCGAAAGAGTTCATGTTGCCAAATCTAGGGGCAACTGGGCCAAACAACCTGTCTTGGTGGTCTAGGGCCAGTGAATCTACCCTTTTTATCTGGCTAAGCGTTGCTGCACTTATTCCCGAACTTGACCGGTGGGGACCTCCCCTCACTGTTACTGTACTGTTTGTTCTCCCTTTGCCTCTCTGGATTTCTTTCTTCTCTCTCTCGCCCCTGTGGGTGTGGGGGTTGATGCTGTCACACATCTGCCTGGTCGCCGGTCTGCCAACGTTTGGACTGGTCGCAATTGGACATGGTCTCCTCATTTGAATAGACCAGGGAGTTCCCCTGTCCCTTCCTGTCCAATCGATACAGCCCCCAGCCTGTTGCTACCACGCTTATACTGAACATCACCAACTCTGAACTATGTGAACTTGGATTTCTGTGTTTCACACCCATTTACACTTGAATGTTAATGACTATTTTTAGCCTGTTGTTATCTTTCTCCTGGCAACTACTCAACTTCTGCTACTCAAACATACTACTCTGCAACTCTCATGGTCACCCCCGCCCAACCAAAACAAGAGGACACACCCTTCACCCCGAACACCACCACCCCCCGGAACAAAACTCACCCACGGGCCGCAAAACCTCTCGCGCCACAGGACCGTCCAAACCCACCAAATCCAGGTCCCTCCCTATGCAAACCCGCCACCACCTTCTCTAACTTTCTCCATCGTTGAGGATGGATCCCTCACTGAAATGCTCCTACCCAAGGTTTTCATCATCATTTTTTCTATTTTTTTCTTTTTCTGGGTTTTTCTTGTCTTCTTGAGGGTTTGTGTTGTTTGAGGGGCCGTTTCTATGGGCGTATGTGAAGGCCTCGTACTTGCTTGTAAAAAAGGCTATGCACATACATTTGATTGATGTCTAAATGAAAGTGTCTGCTCAATGAAAGTGTCTGCTAAAACCAGCCAGCACACCAGCCCATCACTAGTCTCCCCCTCCCCGCCATCCAGCAGACAAAAACAGACAGAAAGATGAACAGAGAGTCTCCAGCATCGACTATTCGGACACCTGTTTCCTGATCACATCCTTCCCTTCATCCTGCACCTTCTGTACTGTGTGTGTGTGTGTTGTGTGGCGGCACAACACAGGCTACTTTATAAACGGTGTGGTGAGCGTAGCTGACAGCACAGAGACAACGAACATCCTGACACCAGGGTGAGCCGCCCTTCTTCTGCCTGTAACACTGCAACTGGCAACAGGAGTGCCCATCAGGCATCAAGAAAGGTGCTTACATCAATCCTGCAGGATTAGCTTTTCAACCCCTGCACTTCTTTGTGACGGCTCTTTCATTTATTTTCTTGTGGCTGGGAAAAATGAGAATCACTTTTTTACATATGTATTTCCTTTGTATGTGTCATCATTCATTTGCCTAGGTGTGTGTATAAATGGTGTGTGTGCTGGTGTGGTTGTGCGTGGTTGTTGAACAGAGAGAAGAAGAGACCCCTGAGAGGAACCCCCTGAGAGAGACCCCGAGGCAGACCTTTATCTTCTTTACAAGCCCAGATGGAAGGAAAGAACAAAAATCCAATTTGGGACATTGCTAAGAAACCTGTGATTACGTTCCTCTGTATAAAGAGAGGAAGAAAAGGATGGAGGAGATGGAAGGGAGGGGGGGAAGGATGCGTTTCAATGTATTGTGTCTTCTACAGTTCCTGTTCTGCAATGGACCATAAGATGTGATTGTCCCACGTGTGTAGGCGGCTGTTGGTGTCACCATTCTCTCTCCTGCTTCCACGCTCCTTCTTCCTATTATTCCCTACGCCCTTCTGCCTACACACCATGCCATCCCTAGCTCATAACAGCCTCTCACACCCCTATCCCCTCTCCATCCTTATCTCACCAGTGAACAATGTGTTTTGATTAGCATCTGTCTGTGTGTGTGTTTCCATATCAGGCTCTTCAGGGAAGACAGGAAGACTTACCTATGATGAGTTAGCACTCCCCATCGCATGAGTGTGTATGCGTGCTTCATCTTGTCCTGCATGCTGGATGGTCTGACGAGCCCCCTGAACAGATTGTGTTGTGTGTGTGGTATGTTTTTTTTGGGTGCTATTTCTACGTTTTTTTTACATGGGTTCAGGCATTACAATTCGCCTAATTACTTTGCGAGAAAAATTACCATTAGGGGGGGCATAGAAGTTTTAGGGCTGGAGCTACGGTGTAAAGGTTTACCGTTCAGGTTCGATTTTTGGCAAGAAGTTAAGTTTAAAAGGTCATGTTAAAGTTAGGGATTTCGGGTAAGCAGGATTTTGAATACCACTGCAGTTATTTTGTGTGGCTGTTCCAACAGACAGGCCACACAAACTTGTGTGTTTCTGTGACGCATGACAACCCCGAATCCTTAGATCCAGGCGTAAGGGAATGTCTGGAGGTCAGGACCCTTTCCACCCCTCTGACCCCTCACACATCCGTCTGGATTGTTCTGTCTCCTTATTGCCACGTTGACCTGAACACTAACCATCGCTATCCACACTCTTAGGTGCTTGTTAAACTTTTAATTTAATTGGATCGTAAAACTGTCTATCCTGTTTGCCTGTATGCTTATGTTTGAACGGCAATGTTGTTTCTGGGTGTGTGTGTCGTTGGCTGCTCTCGTATTAAAGGCCGATTGAAACCACATCACAGACTCGTTTGAAAACCCCCCCACCGCACACACCCCTCACTCGCGACTGTTACTATGACACCCAGGATCTGTGGCACTATGAAAACGACATGAACTTCATCCAGAATACCGTGTGTGTGAAATGAAAGTTCTACTGATATGTTTCTTTTCTGTATTGTGTCCTGCTCAACAGGTAGACCGCAACATCACACAACACCGACACACCCATGTACGGGCAGCCCATTGGCTTCTCCCCTCTCATTCTCTAACACTACCAACACATCTCTGCTGTCATCCCTCACGTCTCCCTCTCTTTACTTCACCTTCTCTCTCCCCTTCTCTTTTGCTGGTCCTTTATAAATCCCAACCACTTTCTCTGGTTTTCAGATTGTGCGCTGTGTGTGTGTGTGGTGCGTTTTGGTTTCCTTTCCCCAGTGAAAGTAGGATACCAATATTCTATTGAATTAACCCAGCAGCACCACATACGTACTACCTCCTAATCCAAGTTCATTGTATGCAACACTTATATGCAGAATATTTGATATTGACCCTCTAATAATTTGGACAAACCTTGCATGTAATAAAGAAATAAAGTGACCCCACCTTACTTATTTGTTAGTTTTTATAACAATAACAAACGAGCAAAATGCAAAAAATTGTCCCAACCATCACTTCAGGGGCTCATGTCATCACTTGCTTTTCCTGATTAACAAATTGTTCTTGCACAGCACTACGTCTAGCATTTGTAGCATTTGTCACCATACCCAACAATCACTTTGGAATAATGGAATAATTTCATGTCTGATCTTTTATAAGCTTGCGTAACACAATAATTTCAGAAACTAAAAGAATGTTGTGCTCATTTTTGTCCATCGCAGGCTCCAGTGGAAACCTCTCTCCTACCTCAAAAGGACGTGACAGTGTCTCAGTAGATCAGCGCCCCCGTCCGTACGAACACAAGCGAACAACCTCGTCCATCCTCCTCTCCTCTTCTTGGTGATGAAGCTCGACCTCTGCTTGTCCCTAGTGTTCACAGTGGCCCCCAGCTTCTCTTTCTGGACTTGGCTACATAGTGGTTCTGGATTCCACCCTGGACGTTGCAGCTAGGGTATAAAAGATGTGGCTTGCCAAGAGAACCTTGGTGGACGGGCCATGCAGTGCTTGGCGGGCTGTAGATGCAGAGGGGAGGATGTTGCAGGCTGTCTGTGTTCTGCTGCTGGCTGGGGAAGCATAGTCCACCACTCCAATATCCTCCCCTCCCACAGCGGGTCCATTGATCCTCGGGCTAGCCGGATGTGGAGATCATCTCCACGTCATTGTAATTACAGGCCTGGAGACCAGTGGGAAGGCAGGTATCGTGCTTGTCCAAGGGCCAGTTTGTGGTGCTCGCTCTCGCCTCCAGGGGATGGCACAGGTGAGGCTAAGCTAGGGATATCTGTTAGAGCTAGCACAAGCCTGCTGTGGAAGGCAGATATGGGAGTTTACAACCCGACAAACCAGAGGCTGTGGAGGGTAGATTGGCAACCGGAAATGATAGTCATTTGATAAGAATAAAATACCCAGGTTCATCATAAAGCTAATGATCAGGTGCCTGTACACCAGGATGTTGGTGGAGGATTTAGTGGCCATTCTAGGCCATTGTAGGAAATCCATTCAGGGTACTATAACCCTAAATCCAGGGTAAGCTACTGTTGCTAGGATCCCAAGTATCTATAGTGACCTGTGAGCTGGGTCACAGAGCTACTACTCCGGGGTACAAGAGTTTTAGATCTGGAAGATATGTCCCGCTGGCGTGGGGGGGCATGTCATGCTTGTCCCAGGGTAAATTTGAGGGCAATGCTGTTTCCCTGTCGTTGTTTAGGACATGTAATTGGCCATGGACTGGCTTCTGGACCCCCGTCGACCCGCTTGCTAATTTTTCAGAATAATTGGCTTAGCCCGTCTTCTTGGCTAACCAAATGCGGCTGGAGACGGCGGAGAGAGCTCGTCTGGATATTCCCATCATCTGAGGTGTTTTTTTTTTTGTTTTTCATCATAAGAGTCATGGAAATAAGTCCACACCATCCCATTAATTTCTGGGCCACAAACACAATCCCTTGGTCTCTGTTGGAGCCGCATGTAAGGGATGGAGACTGGCTGGTTTGAACGGTTGAGTGGAATCCATCCCTGCTTATATTAACAATAAATGTTTGACAACAAATAGTTTGTCACATAACTAAACATGATCTTATCTTGCTCATATGATGTTTTAGAGATTGATTTGAACTGAAAAACAATCTAATGTGATATTGCCTACATGTAACTACAACAACAAGAACAACCTCTATTGTAAAACCACTTGCAATGTCTTACATTGGTAATTGGTTTGGAAGTTGGGTCCCCTTAAAAAAGTTAGGAGCGGGCACAGTAGGGCCAAATATGGCCATGGTAGGTGGTTTTTTATACAGTAAACCAGGGGCATTGGCAGATTTTCATAAAAAACACCATGTTAACATATTACCGTACTTGCCCGCCCAGCATCCCCAATACAAAGTTTGCTTTTTCTATAACTTATCTATCAGAAACAGGATTGAACACTGAAATCTAACACATAGCAGTTTCTATTAACTACAATGTGTGTTATTTTTGGTATGTTCTGTGGTGTTGATAGTAATTAACCTTCACCCACCTTCAAACCTTCTTTTTTACATGATTTCTCTCAGAGAGCATTTATCTCTGTTGTTTTAAATGACTGCAATCCTACTGACAGTTATTCCGCTGACCTTTTCACTCTCAGTTCTGTGCAAAAATTTCCAAAAACATAATGAGAACTTAATTCCACCTCTCATTTGTGGTGCTAATTTTTTAAACACTAATTTGTGTCACTTTATGATAATAGTTACTTTATTGTAATGTTTGTTGTACCTTTAACAAAATGTGTAACTCTGCAAAGGGACTTTTTCATCTAAACAAAATGTATGTATAATACTCACGACGTAAGTTAACTTGATTCTAAACTCTACTTGGATTCATCCTTATAACTGGTTGTTTTCTTGCTGAAGTAGATCTGTGTATTTTTGCATTTTGATTTCTTGTATACCATTTTTTGGAATGTTGGAAAAAAATTATTCGGCGAAATGCTCCATTGTCTCAATTTGGTTCAAGCCAATTCCGCTGACATCATAATAGGACACCTTTAGTGTCTCTTGACCCATGTCAAAATCCATGTTTACATTTTTCTCATTGCTAAGTCCCATTTCTGAATATGTCCTGTGTTTTTCTCCAAACTCTAACACGCGTCTTCATACTGACACGGTTTTGGCCAACCCTTGAATTTTGACTAACAAAATCAAACCACGGATAAACAACCTTTGCATTCAAAATACATACAAAAGCCCTCAAATACCGGTTTCACAATTGCGAAAACAACTAACCCCATTCTCTGAATCAAATGTTCAGTACCTAAATTCATTTTTCGAATTCAGACACTCCTTCTTTTGGCAAAACTCTAACAACATTCTCATTCACTAAAAATCCAGTTTGCCTGTTATGCCTTGTGCTGCAAAATAAAACACAGGCGTAACGTAAAACAACTAAGACATTGTCATCGATGTAAAACCCCACAAATGACTCAAAATTGTTCCACTTGTTTCTATTCTTGTTTGGGACGTGGCCAGCTTTCACGACGTGTGTCCATATACGGGAATAGTTCAACATCAACCAATATTTTTTTACTGTAATGTTTGGCCTTCCACATAATACCGCCCTTTCTCCTCAACCCAATTCCATAAAAATGTTTTCTCTGCATGGTGGTGGAAGGTCTATGACCGAAACCCAATGCTAGGGTAGCCTTTCCTAGATGCAATTGATGACCTGTGGTGTCCTACGCAGTAGTGTGTGTGTGTGTGTGTGTGTATGCTTGTGTGTGTGTCATGGCTGTTGTGTGTGGTGTGCGCTTTCAGGATCAGGCTGGATCCTGCACACCCCGTTATTACCAACCCCCCCCTTTTTTCTTGTTCTTTGTGACATCACTAAATGTTTACTGTAATATTTTCAAATCACATCGAATGACAGTATTTGTATAGCCCTTTTTACAACCAATGTCCGAGGGCTTTCACATACTCCTAGAAACTGCCCCTCAAGGCCACCTCACCCTCACGTCAGACAACGAAACGCCAGAACACTCATGAGAGGGAGAAAAAATGGAAGAAACCTTGGGAGGACAATCGTGAGGGATCCCCGTCCCCGGGATGGTTTGGCGAAGAGAGGTGGAGAACACTGCTGAACATTGTCCATTCATCAGGAAAGTGTCAAATGCGTGTTCCAAGATCGAAAAATCCATTGTCTTTACATGAATACTGCCATCGATGCTGTGTTTCTCCAAGTTAACAGTATTTTACAATCGCTAAATTACCATTTTTTTCATCCTGTGAAACAGGTTATCCTAACTTTTGACCACCGTTAGCAACAATATCCGTCTGTGTTGGCTATACAATTACAGTTTTCTCATTGTGACAGAATACTACAATCTCATTTCGGTCGGCACAATTTGCACACCTTCACTTCCTGTACAATCGCTACACCATTTGGCATACTTCACCTCCTTATCTCTGCATATACTCTGACTCTGACTTTCCATTGTTAACACACTGATTTCAATTACACATCACCGTTGTTCGTCAAAAACACATGTTTCAGTTGTGGCACACACATTATCATCCCACTACCACAAATATTCCACAATCTCTAACAAGGTCTTATAGCAATTTGCATCAGGACTGCAGCTAAAGTGCCTCGAAGCCTCCTTTTGTTTGGTGAACCATACGATAAATTTGAATAGATCGACAACCACGATTAGGGGGTAAGAGTCGAGGAGGCCGAGGACGAGAGAAGGAGGACAGGGCTGAGGAATAGAGGGGAGAAGGACAGGAGAAAAGGAGGAGAAAGAAGGATAAGAGTCATCTCTAATGGATTTCTGGGCCACTGTGGTAGACCAATTACTCGACCATGGTTTTAGCATATGGAGCTGGGTCCAACCATTGAGGAGTTATTTCGCTTGGAGGTGGAAGGGATATGGACGTAACCCACAAGCTGGTTCCCTCTGCTCCAGGGTTCCCACTGCTCCAGGTCAACTGATCCAGGTCGCACTGCTCCAGGTCCTCACTGCGCCAGTCCACTGCTCCCGGGGTCTCACTGCTCCAGTGCTTCCAGGTCCTCCGGGTCCCCCTGCTCATGTGCTCAACTGCTGCTCCATGGTCTCACTGCTCTGCTCTCCAGGGTCCCACTGCTCCTGCTCCATGTCCCACTGCTCCAGGGTCCTTCACTGCTCCAGGGTCTGCACTGCTCTGCTCAGGGGTCCACTGCTCAGGGTCCCACTGCCCAGGGTCCCACTGCTCC
>CAEFZP010000883.1:0-45000 GCA_903064625.1 Mallotus villosus
CTGATGTTAAACCCTGCCACGGCGGAGAGGCTGACTGTGCCTCATCGCGGTGATGGCCGCCGCTGGTCAGCGCTCGGCGCCCATGTCAGCACGCTTCCTGCATTTCCACGCCTGCCCATCACCGTAATGCCGAGGGAGAGGAGGGGGAGTGAGATGCAGGGCTGAGGCGAGGTGTGGAGAGGGCTAACGCATGCAAACAAACACACCACATGTTGACCTCCATTATGGTGTTCTGTCTATGGGGGGTTGGAACATGTACACGGTTCATGGATGTCAGGGGAACATTCAAATCTATAAATATGTGTGTACGTGTGTGTGTAAGTGTGAGTGTAATGTGTATGTGTTTGTATGTATGTAAGTGTGCGTGCGTGGGTGTGTGTGTATGAGTATTTATGTATGTGAGTGTGGTGTGTGTGTGGGGGGGGAGGTGACATCAGTAATCCAGACAGACAGGAAGCAGAGGTTTCAGAGTACAACAGTGTCATCCCTGCTAGCGTCTGCTCCATGCCAGAGGCCGGCTAATCACTGGCTTGTAAAGGAGTGGCCCCACGCCCGGGGGAGCACGTGAACCACACCACACACACACACACACACACACCACACACACACACACACCACACTGTCTCTGTCTGCAGCTCTGTCTCCCCTCCCCAATGCTCTCTCACTCACTCACACACACACACACACACACACACACTACAGTACCACACACACACACACCGTCTCTGTCTCCAGCTCTGTCTCCCCTTCCCATGCTCTCTCACTCACACACCACACACACACCAAACACACATACACACACACACTGTCTCTGTCTCCAGCTCTGTCTCCCCTTCCCAATGCTCTCTCACTCACACCACACACACACACACACACAAACACACATACACACACACACACTGTCTCTGTCTCCAGCTCTGTCTCCCCTTCCCAATGCTCTCTCACTCACACACACACACACACAGATTGCGAGTGGGAAGTTAGGTCACAGAACTGGATACGCATGGAGTCAAACTGTCCAGTGTCATATCACTCCTCTCATAACCTGGAGGACTTGTACTTGTAGATCTCTCTCTTTCCCTCTCTCGCTCTCTCGCTCTCTCTCTCTAGCTCTCTTACCGTGCTACCATTTAGTTCATTATCTTCCTGTACATTTAGTGGAGGAGCTGTGTGAGAAAAGACTAAAGGAGAAGATGGGAAATAAGAGAAGAGAGAGATGTAGCCAGCAGAGGGCTGAGGTGGCTGAGGTGGCAGTGATGAGGCAGACCACAGCCAGTCCTGTGGGATCTGTGTCCACAGCCGTCAGTCTGGAGAGCTCCATCCTCTATGCCTGCAAGTCGATTAGACCATTAGCATGCTAGCATTTTAGCTTGCTCGTCTGCTACTTCTTGGTGACCCTCTCCTTCTCTCTTTCTCTTTCTCTCTCTCTCTCTCTCTCTCTCTCTCTCTCTCTTTCTTTTTCTCCACTGTCAATTTCCTTGTTTCTCTTTCCTCCAAACGTACAATCCTTTATATTTCCTACCTACCTCAGGGCCAGAGACTTCATCTCCCTTCCATCTCTGTGTGTGGTGTGTGTGTGTGTGTGTGTGTGTATGTGTGTGTTTGTGTGTGTGTGTGTATGTTTGTGTGTGTGTAACAAGAAGGGAGGGCCGATCAGGGGAGGCCATATCAGCCAGACATCAGCTGTAATTAATAAAGCGGACCTACGCTAATTAAAACAGCGTGATTAATGCAGAGACCAGGGTGTGAGGTGCTGCCTGGTGCCTTCCAACTGACTCCACAGTCTCACTGCTACACTGCTACTACTGCCCCTGGACAACACTGACTCCACAGTCTCACTGCTACACTGCTACTACTGGCCCTGGACAACACTGACTCCACAGTCTCACAGCTACACTGCTACTACTGCGCCTGGACAACACTGACTCCACAGTCTCACAGCTACACTGCTACTACTGCGCCTGGACAACACTGACTCCACAGTCTCACTGCTACACTGCTACTACTGCGTCTGGACAACACTGACTCACAGTCTCATGCTACACTGCTACTACTGCACCTGGACAACACTGACTCCACATCACACAGCTACACTGCTACTACTGCACCTGGACAACACTGACTCCACAGTCACACAGCTACACTGCTACTACTGCACCTGGACGACACTGACTCCACAGCTACACTGCTACTACTGCACCTGGACAACACTGACTCCACAGCTACACTGCTACTACTGCACCTGGACAACACTGTACTGTACTGTACTGTAATACAGCTGTACTGTAATACCACTACATTACCACTATAGTATTATTGCATTACCTCTGTGGTTATATCATCATTACAACACTTCCATTGTGGTATTACTATAGTACCAATGTAATACTACTACAGACTGCTACATTACTACTATAATATCTCTAAAATACTCCTACTATATTACTCCAAAACTACTATAGTCAATACTACAACAGTACCACCATAGTACTGCTACAAACGTTAAAGAGATATTACAGTACTGTTACAACACTACAACTACAATATTACTACAATGACTACTACTACTAACAGTACCACTACAATGATATTTCTACAGTATTACTACATTTTACTATTATACCAATAATATAGCACTACAGCAATACTGATACAATGCCACTAAGGTAACAACAATACTTTTACTACAGTGTGGTACTTTTGTGTGTAATATTGTTGTTGTGTAACTTTTCAACAATGCAGGCACATATTCATCCATTGTAGAGTAGTACAATGTAGTGTAGATCGTGTAGCATTGTATACATTCCAGTTTACTGTAGTGTGCCATTCCAGAGCCTTATACTGTGATTTAGTTGTGTTGAAAAGTATAGTGCGACCAGAAAGGCCTTCCTAATGACTTGACCATGTGTGTGTGGGTATGTGTGTGCGGGCGTGTGTGTGTGTGTGTGTGTGTGGGGGTATGTGTGAGTGTGTACGGGTGTGTGTGTGTGTGTGTGAGGCCAGAGTTGACGTCAGGGCAGACTGATAGAGCTAAGCTGAGCTCAGGGTAGGAGGTGATGTCATCACTCTCCACAGCCCTGGGAGAACATTACTGAGGATAGAACCACAGGGACTCTATAGCACTGGGAGAACATTACTGAGGATAGAACCAAATACTCTCCACAGCCCTGGGAGAACATTACTGAGGATAGAACCATAGGGACTCTATAGCACTGGAGAACATTACTGAGGATAGAACCAAATACTCTCCACAGCCCTGGGAGAACATTACTGAGGATAGAACCATAGGGACTCTATAGCACTGGGAGAACATTACTGAGGATAGAGCCAAATACTCTCCACAGCCCTGGGAGAACATTACTGAGGATAGAACCACATCCTCTCCACAGCCTTGGGAGAACGTTACTGAGAATAGAATGGTTCATTCTAAGTAGTTAAACATACTTAATCTGCCACAGAGAAGATTGGGGTTACTTTTGGAAGAACATTGCATGTAGATATTGTATTGTTTTCTCCTCTGTTTGAGGAGGAGTGTGTTGGTGTGTTTGTGAGTTTGTACGAGTCAGAGGTGGCTTGGATTAGGAAAAAAGTTAACCAGTTTCCCTCTCTTCAAGAGAAAAAACAGTAAGCCAGGGTGTTTGTCTGTTTCTCATTGGAGTAAACATTTGTTCCAGTTGTAGATTCTACAGAGGTGGAACATGAATCACACAAACACACACACACACACAGGCATTCCCACACACACACATAAGCACACACAAACACACACTCTCACACACACTCCAGTGGTGGAACATGAATCAGACACAGAGCGGAAACCACACTGACAGCTGCTGCTCATTACTGCAACTATTACTGATATAGGAGGCTGCTGGGGAAAAGACTTCCCTCTATACAGCAAACGGCCCTGTTTACCATGCACACACACACACACAGACACACACACACACCTGCAAGCATGCACACAGAAACACACACGCTGCCTAGAACAAGAATTCAGACACAATCACGAATAGACATACTCTGTACACAGCTAACACACCACACACACACACACACACACACACACAGGACCCCCTTTCTGCACGCCACATCAGGAACAAGTGACTTTAACATTTCTCTACACAAAACAGGATTCATCCGACAAAAAACGGACTCCTTAAACTGTAATTCATTAAAGATGAGCTGGATCTGTTTTTGTCCTTGAATCACAGACATTGAAGTCCCCTTTACGTAAGTATGAAAAGAAGAGGAAATGATCTTATTTGATCAATACTACAGGTAAAAACACTCATTTACACACACATGCATTCACACACACACACACACACAATAACACATTACAAAGATTAAACCTATGGTTTGGCATGCGTAATTCTAATTTAGCTTGCTCTACAACATAACACATTTTCAACTGTTTAAACAAAGGGGTTTTGAATGAATACAATAACATAATTAAACAATAATTTAAACAATATCTTAAGGAAGCGTATAGTCAACTCAGATTCAATGATGTGCTTGCAACCAAACTGTAATTGAATTACTGTGACATGTATGTAACTTACTATGAGATTACATGTAACTTTTATGCATGTTTACCAATCACGCTACATTCACTACAATATCGTCAGAGGAAAACTCCACACAGATCTCTAATAGTCTCTTCAGACATCCTAAAAATTATATATATATATTCCATAAATATTAAAAAATGTCTTGTCAAATGTGAATGACGTATCTCTGACTAGAAGCCTTAAAACCTTAAAAACCAATTCCCGAAGATCCCTCAAATAACATGAGTAAGAGATGAAAGATGTATCAAGCTAGCTGTCAGTAAACAAGTACCACCAAGCCGATGTGTCTATGGGGTCAGGGTAGGTCAGGAGTAGGTGTGTTGACTATAGGTCTGCACCACCTATAGAATCTGCTAGAAGGTACTGCTTATCTCAAGAGCATTGCTGAGGGAGGTCTACTACTGCTGAAACAAACCAAACCAGTAACCACACAGTGACACAGGTTCACCTAGTCCAAAGGGTTAATGAATTCATTTCTTCCCGTTCCCTCCTAAAACATAAATCAAACGCAGCAACAACGCGTGGACACACAGACACACACACCTCGGCATTGTGACGAACTCAACCCTCTTTGACCTCTGCCAATTTTTATCTCATTTCGGTTTAACTTTGTAGATCAGACTTTAATTTTGAAACAGGTCTGTAGGACAGTGATGAATAGGCTACATCACAGAGGGCTTAAATTACCCCTCTCCCCAGTGGCTGCTGACCGGGGGGGAGTGCACAGTGACCTAGTAACAGACAGAGAAAGAGGACTGGTCAGCACTTGCCCTCTCAACCCTGCTTGCTTGCACACCCAACGAGACAGGAGGAGGATGGCTGGAGGATGGATGGGTGATGAGGAGAGATAAGACACAGAGAGTAGAGACAGGCATGTATAGAGCAGCATAGAGACAGAGATAGAGAGCATTGTATGAGAGATAGAGACGAGCAGAGAGACGGAGAGAGAGAGAGAGACGCAACGAGAGAGATACAGAGAGAACAGTAGAGCAGATACTGCGATACGATGAGATAGTCGACTATCGAAGTATCTAGCGCGAGCTCTCGCTCTCATCACTCGACTCGCCTCTACGCGAGCCTCAATAGATAGATATCTCATGCAGCGACGAGAGACGAGAGAGATCAGTAGAGAGAGTAGAGAGAGGAGGAGAGATCGAGAGAGAGAGAGAGAGAGAGAGAGAGAGAGAGAGTAGATGAGAGAGAGAGACGATAGAGAGAGAGATAGAGAAGACCAGACATACATAGATAGACAGAGATATGAATAGAGAAGAGATAGAGAGAGAGAGATAGTAGAGAGAGAGGAGGACTTTCTCAGCTCTCGATGTCAAGGTGCTGTCTTGTTGATGTGAGTTATTTGGGATAACTTTGATGTACTTTGAGGAGGACAAAACTCTGGCCTCATTTAAATGAGTTTCTGTGTTAACTGGTCATTTTGAACCATCCATCTATCTCAGTGTCAGGGACATGTGTCCTGTGGTCACCTTTATATCGAACGAAGCTATATGTTTATGTATAATTTCACAGATTAAAAACTTGATAAAAAACGTACATCTCAGACTAATATTTCTATAAAATGTTTTCACAAACTAAACGACATGGTTTCTTTACAGAATAACTTCCTTGGCAAAACGCCCCCCTCTCTCTTTCTCTCCCTCTCCGTTCAGGCTACCACGTCCATCCTTTCCTCGCGCACCAGTGCTCGAGCTCTTTATACACGCTACTAGGCGCAAGTGTGCCGTGAAGCTGAATGGATCACGCCACTGCGCGCTTTCCACACCGACCTGATCACCGCAAAATCCCTGATGGAGTTGAGATGCGCAGAGGTAAATCACTGCGGAATTTAAACGAATCTCTACGAGTTCATACATCAATTATTTCATGTAATTTTACACAGAATCGTCTTATTTCCTTTGTTGGTTAAGGAAATATATACAGAAAACACACTTATTGAGTTCGGTTTTGCCATGCACCTCCGACACCCGCTGGAGCGCAGAGTGCGTTTGGCCATTCCGCACGGAGCAGACTGGTGCCGTAGCGCAAATATGACCTACCCGACCCCGGCGCGGCACAGCTGACTCCGCCGTCACAGCGGGAGTCTATTGTAGATATTCCCCGGGGAACCTCAGGTCACAGTGGCAGCAATTATTAACCTTTATGCGTAAAAGATGTTATCTCACACAACGTGTTATAGAATGGTCCCGTGACGTGAATGCGCTCCTGGAGAGGTTATGCATGTACTGGTCTCCTCGCGCAGTTTGCGCGCCCAGGCGGTGGCTTTTTACTCTGATTATAGGCTTCCTGCCTGTGAGTCGTGGTCTACCCTGTGCCAATTAGTAAGGCAGGTTTCGAACATTTTGAATTCAGGTGTTATGTCTTTTTCCTGTAATAATGCTGAAGAGATTAAATTATGATTTAAGAGATGTTCTATAGCTGTTTAGTTTACATGTACATGCCACACATAAGATAGCCTACAAATTATAATGAAAACACTTGAGATAACAAAGGACAATCTGCGTTTAACAGTAACATAGTTTAGAGTTACATTCAGCGACACAGGGACAATGCGCACGATTTTGTATGATTGGATTTAAATAAACCATTATGATCAATCAATTTTTTCAAATGACTGCATGTCTAAACTCTACTCGTGAAATCAAAATATTGATTGCTAACGATAAGCTGCTGGTACAAGTATTAGGCTATGTCAATCAGTTATCAGACAATCAAATTACTCAAGTTTTTATTTGTTTTTTATTCACGATCAAAACGACTAGTCTCTTGGCTGTATTCATGCTACAATATATAATGGCTGTGAAAAAGACGATTATCTATACTATGTTTAAAACACAGCTTTTAGAAAATAATAAGGAAAGCCGAGTTGAATATAAGGAGTTCAGAGAATTGAATTGGGATCCAAAACAGATGCAAAACAGATGCGGAACGAGTCGAAAAGTTGCTGAACATTTCCCCAACGTTTAACAGCTTTACTATAAAATCACAAATCTGAAATACAATTATATATAATTTAGAATATTGTATAAAATAGCAGTGTGCTTTAAGAATGTTGCCAATCTGCCTATGAAGAAAATACGTCTAATTACGGGTTAAATCCAGTCAGTTGTAATATCAACACAACTTTTTCATCGGTTTAAAGTAAGTTCCTTATGAATATAATTCATTTTTGCAAACTTTAATGGAACTCAGTGTCTTCCCAGTTATATATTTCATGAAGTCAGTTATTTTAGAAGGCAAACGGACTTGACGTTACCATAAAGGCCACGCGCGTAAAACACTCGCCTCATCTGTTTTGAGTTGTTTGAAACACAAAAGTTCACCAAATTTGCGTAACCGAACAACACCTCTAGTCTGTGTGCGTGTTTTTGTGTGTGTAGCTTTTGACCAATAAACTCTGCAGTCATTTTAATAGTTTTAAAATTAATACAAATGTGTACAAATTAGGCTTTGGAAGTAGATTATAGATTTATACCAATGGCTTTTAAAATGTAAAATGACAAATGATGATAAAATTACACGAAGGGTAAACTCTCTCTAACTCTATCTCCAACTATATTTTTCGTTATCTATAACTCACACAACTTGGCTACATTACAACGTGACCTATATGTGGATCAATGTTTATCTTTTTATTTTATTTTTTAAGAATACAGTTAAATCTTGAAGAACACTGTCGATCACCCAAAACTTTGAGGTTTACTTTGACACAGTTGGAAATCGTTATACGATACATTGATTGAAGATTAATATGTAGGCTATACCGTTGGAAGAGACTCATTGACATTTGTTTTGGAACGAATTAATTGTCGATTTGAAGTAAACATTTCAGGGAATATACAATATAGTATGTATTTTCACACATTCAAACTTGTTGCCATGCCATTTGCGATGCAGACCCCAGCGTCCTGTTCACTGTCAGATACTCGTGCAAACGTACGCTATGTCAACTTGAATTCAACAGTAAATCCAACAGGTCCACAGCAAACGACAAGACACACGAGTGATGCCACAGACTCTATGGACTAATACAGTTCAAAGACCTTAAACTAATTTAAATTATATAGGCTATAGCGTTTCACACACCCACTCTCTCAAAAACATTCGCATGCACACACACACACTGCCAATTTCCTAATATATAGGCCCATATATATAGGCACTATAGGCCCCCTCAGATGACACTGGGGCTGTAACAGGGAATTTTGCCTGTATGCTTCATCTCAAGGTGAGAGTAATTGCTACAGCACACCGTGTCTGTCCATATCATACCCCATAACAAAAGTGCTTTGTTTCACAAAAATGTTAAGAAAGAGACAACGGTTTGCACGATGCTCTGCTTTCTTCAGAATGTTTACAACTCTGAAAAGTGCACAAAGGATCACATGTAAACACCATTGTTATCATATTTTTGTAGACCTGTGTGAACACAACGAACTAGCTGACTTCCGATTTTATAAAAAAATACATAGTCCTACATAAATTATATTTAAGACTTTTACTTTATCTTTAGACTGCATCGCATATTTTCAATACTCTTTCCAGTCAGTCACTGAGGTATATCTTCGTTTTCTGAATAGAAGGTTACTTTTACATGCTTGTAGCTATTGATAGGCTACTTTACGGACATTATTAGAATAATAAATACATTCCACGCAAATAGAAATGACTGAAATCACGCTTGTTTACAATCCATTTGAATGTATAGGCTAAAGTTAACATTGGATAAAACTATTAAGTCAACCCCGCAGCAGTGAGTAGGATATTGACACTGTGTTTATCTGTGTCTCTAACTCGTCTACAGTATGTTGCGAGGGTAAGAAGTTGCATCAAAACTAGTCTTCCTTGAAGCAGTAATGATGATAGATCTTATTATAGTAGGAAAATGCCAAACAATGACGCACTATAAGTCCCCGTAATTGTCGCCAAGGCATGTTGTCGGGTGTGTATATGCTCTCCTCTGCGGTTTCTCTGTCTGGACTGAAGAGGGTATTGTCGTTGCAAACGTGCAGCGCGTGTGACACTGATGGATGCGCCAATGGTAAGACGGACAGATGCTTGGGCGGATCTAACGGTATGCAGTGCTGTAGCGGCACACACAGCGAGATTAGGCTAAAACATCCCGAATCGGTGAAAGACTGTGCTCTTCCTTATCGTTCAACCAAACTGGCGAACGAAGAGGAGATTCCGTTCCCAACGACCTACTCTTACACTCGTACGCGGGGTTTTCCCTTTTTGCGGTCGAAGAGACCATTTCTGACTATTCAAAACGGCGCAAGAGGAAATCGCGACACGACAATGACACGGACCCCGGCACATCTGGCAGAAGAAAAAACCCGTTAACAACTTACCGTTATCTTGTTGACAAGAAAAGTATTCGCATTCCAATTAAACGTCTTTCCAGCAGAAGTCGGAAAACTGCATTTTATCCCGAATACCATCTGAAAAAATATTGGACAATTGATTCACTTTCCCCAGTGAATAATACAGATTTTTCTGTAACTTTTTTGATTTAGATGATAGGCTACTACTGGGGAAAGCACTGCAAAATACAATTTAATTGCCTATTAGGGTGTGTAGTCATCTAAAATGTAGATAAATATATGTTCATTATTTTGATCTTACCATAAAACAAAAACTATTCTTCATACTATAAAAAAGGAGCGCGTTTGTTTCGGGCTGACTCACTTGAGGCAAAGGAGTCATCTTGCAGTGAGGAAGACGCGTCTGATTCGCTGTTGCTGTTTTAAATACCTACTATCAGCCACACAAAGAAGGGGGAAAAGTGGTATTAGCAGCCAAGAAAGTGTTTGGCAATAGCTGCTGATCCATGCTCTCGAGCCTCGGAGCAGCTGAGGCTCAGCACGAGCCCGTCCCCTTCTTCTGATGTACATTATTACAACAAGGGATACCCAATCAAGCACGTATCTCATCGATTCGAACTGCTCTCAGCGGATTTTGAACGCGCTTGGACAAAATAACGGAGCAAGCCAGCGTGTGGGCGACAAGTCCGTCCATCTCTTCTTTCAACATTTTGTCTTTTCCCCCTTTTTATCTCAGAATAAGAGATATATCGGTTGATGTTTCAAGGGGAATTGGAACCACGCCGGATTTCCACGATGATATCAGCGACATTCATATGTTTCCCTGCTGGTTTTTAAATTGCGGATGATTATTGGAATCACATTTCTTATGGATAACACAGTTAATCAACCGACTGAGTAAGTATGCCATTCTGCTAACATCTCGGCGACATCATGGCAGTTAGTGTTATAGCCTATAGGGATAATTATAATGTTTTGTCTCCATCTGTAGTGGATACGATGTTCACTCCCACACAAGGGTATTATAGGCTACATTCAGTATGTGTGGTAGGCTACATAGGCTACATTAGTTTTATATTCACCTAATCTCCTAATTAAGCTTGTCTACTAGTTGATGTGCTGTATGACACTATAGTTGCATGTTAGAGAGCAATGTAAGAGGCGGGAGGGGAAGAGACAGAAAGACGTGACGCCAATATCACTAGAGCTAACCACTGAGGGACAAGGCTCAAATGTGACACTGCTTGATGTTTGCCCCTCTTTGCAGACTTTGAGTGACGCGATTATTTCGTTTTCCTTTAAGCTTGCCTGTTGCAGCCTCTACCGCGGAGTGAGAGGATCACTAGCGGCTGAACGGTTTTTTCTCCCCTCCACTGTACTGCTCGTCTGCTCGCCGTAATATCCAAGTCGAACGGGGGAAAAGAGGAAAAAAGACCCGCTTGTTCCGCCTCGTCTTCAGATCTACACTCTCTTCACTGTCTGAGTTTTTGTTTGAAAACTGCCGATATATGTCAAAGCCCTGAAAGCGCCCGGGGTACAGTGTGGAAAGCGCCGCTATCAAAGACGAGCGGACCAGCTCGGAATCTCTGGGGCTACAGAACTCTTCAGAAGCCCATAACAACCATGCCGCGGAGGAAACAGCAAGCGCCTAGGCGCTCGGCAGGTACCGTGCCATGATTTGCATGTTATCGTGTGTTTTTACGACTGCCGCCGTATCCCCATCGTTAGTAGTCCTAACATTTAAACCGAAGTGTGTGCGAGGCCGTGTAGCCAATGCGTGTGTGACGGTGTGTGAGAGAGGGTGTACGCAGGCAATGTTTCTGTGTGAGCCTAAGCTACAGTGTGGGCTTTAGTAGGAGAATCCTCATTCACTCACGAGGGATGGTGGAGCTCCACTGGCATACCTAAGTTTTCTTTCTTTTGAAGCGGATGCGTTTTTCTACAATCACGTAGGCCTACGTTGCTCTTGATAGCCCTTTCAGCGAATCCGCAATATCAATAACGCGTACGGTTATTTTGTTTAGTTCAGATCATTTTTAGTAGACTAGTCGACAATAAAAATTGGTCTAACTTTAGTTTTATTTTATTTTTTCTATTTCGAATTGACCAAATTAGCAACACAGTTTCCATTTGGTAGTGTTCTTTGGTAGGTTAGTTTATAACTTTTTTTTTATAGAAAGAGAAGATTCTATTCGATAAAACCTCTGCTGTAGGCAAGAACGGTTGTCGAGGAGGATAAAAGGGCTTTCAGACCGTGTCTCTCTATCCGATTGAGCAAAGACAACTTGAGCTTTGATAGTCACTCCGCCTTTACCCTATTTTAGCCTACTCTCTCCCAACGCCCTGGTAAGGGTGCAGATATTGACTCTATGATTTAGAGATCTATGAAGAAGCGTAGGGAAAAGGGGCCTTGTGTCAGATGACTGTCACGGTTCTCTTTGATGCTCGCCTTCGCAGTTTTTTAGGGGCTTAGTGGTAAAACATTTGATCACAAAAAGTCAACTTTCCCCTACTTTCCCTACATAGGCTGATTTCTTTATTTTTATTTATACCCTTTCTGGGAAAGAACGATTATTTCAAAGTCCACTCTAGAAGGTATGTGGGCTGGGAGAGCTTTTAATGGACAATTGCCATCTTTGATTTGACGGCAGATTGATCGCCTGTCATCCTGCTTGTCTTTGATCTATTCAATCCCGATAAACATCGATAAATCACTCCGCCCTAGCAACGCCGGTCTCCGTGACGTCATGTCTGGTTTGACAACTGCCCATTAAAACATCTTTAATTGCCTCTTTTGTAGTTTTGCGTTGCCAAAGCCAAAGGCCAAATGTTCTTTAGTTTTTAAGAGTATGAAATAGTGGGCCACCTCGTACAGACTAGATTGTAGTAACTTTATGTTTGGGTTACCACTGATTCAGTATGCTATATTTTGTAAAGAGACAAGGGACAACAAGTTTTTATTGATTTATTTAGGAAATGTTGCTTACTTTCTTACAGTAGACCTTAGAGATAAACATTTTTAGAAACACGCTGTATATTCAATCTTCATCAATTAAATGCAATAGGTATAAGATATTTTGTCTTTATAAAGTACGCTACAGACTGCTGTAAGTCAGATGTTGACTTTAAATATTGGTAATGAGATCAACTAATGTTAAGATTTGATTTGCTTTACCGCACAGAAAGCCATGCCATCTATTCACTAGATTGATTTGTAAAACTATCATAGTTTATTGTATGATGCTTAAACTAAAGGTAGTTTAAAAGTATCTCAGTAAATTGTGAGATACTTAAACTCACACACACATACATGCACACATACCGTCCACACACGCACACACACTCACACACAGAATCGCTACATTTCAACCCACTCTTTCTCTCACAAATACACACGTTGCTAGTATGAAAAATGTTACTATTAGTGTAATCGAGAGATGGAAGACTGGTTAGCTTCATCAGAAGCAGCCATCAAAGGGACTTTGTTTCATATTTGATTTAATTGTCTCCCTTTTGACAGCCACATTCATCAATGGCTCTAATGGTCAATCAGAGGTTGGCAGCGAGAGTGCTCTCGTTGGGTAGCGCTCCATACGTTTGACTGTGGGCCTTACTTTATCAAAATGCTTTTCCCTAATGGACGTGAGGAGAGGGGAATGACTGAGAGCCTTCTTATTCCACTAAAGAGGACGAGGGAGGGAGGGAGGGAGGGAGAGAGAGGGAGAGGGAGAGAGAGAGAGAGAGAGAGAGAGAGAGAGGAGAGAGAGAGAGAATGAGGTATTTATTCTTTTGATGAGCAGATGAGGAAAAACACGAAAGTGGTGTGAGAGGTTTTTTTTAGCCTGCGGAACTTCCTGTATTTGTATTTTTTTTCTGGCCCCTTTTTGTATTTATTTCATCTCAGGCTCCCTCCCTCCCCCCCCTCCCCACACACACACCCCTTGCTCCCGCCCCCCATCCCGCCTCCCCTCTCCCTCCCTCACAGCTGCAAGTTATAAGGTTGAGGAGTGCTCCGTGGCACACAAAGAGTGATGACAAATTGATTGCGTTGTAGTGATGGAAAGAGCAAAGGAAAGATGGCAGATGATGGGCCTTGATTAGGAACGTTTGGGAAAACTAGTCCCCGGCAACCTTGAGCGTTTCATGAGAACATCTCTTGTCGCTCTCCCTCCCTCTCCGTCTCCCTCCGTCTCTCTCTTTCGCTCCCCCCTCTCTCTCACACACACACACAACACACATATACACTCTGGTTCCTTCCGTCTCTCCGACTCCCCCCCCCCTCTCCACCAGCCCTGCAGTCTAGAAGGCTTGCTCAGCCGTATAAAAGGAGAAGTTGTTTTGCCAGCTTCATTAGTGTTCACCTAATTAGCTGTGAAGCTGATGGATCCCTGACAGCTCTAATGATTGGAGATGACAAGCTCCGCACACTGTCACGAGGCCCAATTAGGTTTGCAGCTAGTTTGATGTAATCAAGTTGATCTTACACAGTCGTCCATGCCTTCAGTCCGGCGCTAACTCAATCCTCCGGCTGCAGGTGACGAATAGGGCCGGGTACCTTGGTAATCACGTTGGGCTGGAATTAGGCTGGCTTTTAATGGCCTGCAGAGGAATAACAACACAGAGAAACCAGACGCTGGTCTGTGTTTGTGTGTGTGTGGGGGGGCTGTGTGCCTTGTACGTGTACCTTGTGTGTTAGGGTGTGCATGGGTGTGTGTCCGGGCTTCATAAGAGCAGCACATGCACACGCACACACACACACACACACACACACACCACTTTCTGTCTACCCAGGTTTTCTTGACTTTTTCTCTCTTCATAATACCATTCAGAGGTGGACAATGGCGAGGCGAAAACCTTGTTTTTGCTTCTGAGCTTTGAAGCCTTATGAGAGCAAACACATCATTGTGTTTAGGGGGGAAGAGCAAACATCAAACATGGTGTATATATACTGCCATCCCTCCCTGTGCCTCTGTGTCAGGTCCGGCCTTCAGCCAGGGGCCGCTGTGATAGCGTTACTGTTGAGCCTGAGACCATCACCAGCTTATTGTTCCAGCCTTGTTGTTGCGTTGTAAATAACCGACTATTAAAAGGGGAAGCGGTTGCCGTTAACGCAGCGTTCTGACAGTGAGCTGTTTTCGACGCTCGCCCCGGTAATAAGAAGGGTCCGCCTGCCACCTAGCTATCAGGACACTGTGGATCCTGAGGTACGGGGATTCATCATAGTGTTCACATCATCGGGATCATGTTTAAATAGGCTAAACATGATTCATCTGAATATTGAAATCAGGACACATCTAGTTCTGGTTGACGGGAGGCGGGTCGCAGCTGAGGAAAAGCAGCTGATTTCTGTGATTCTGGTGTGCGTGTGTGTGCGTGCGTGTCTGTGTGATTGATTGTGGATGAGAGAGAGGGATTAATCATGCCTGATGTGTGTTAACGTTGCACTTGTGGTGGATATATGTTGAGTGCAGTGGCCCATTTAAACACACCCATTGGAACACAAAGCACATACACTCACAAACAGAGCACCATAACATTGGATTTGGATTGAAAAAAGAAGATGTGTTTTGTAATGATATCATAAGTTGCGCATCGTACAGTTGGCTTTTTTTTTAAAGTACACCGTTTGTAGATATCGCCACATGACTCTGTATACAGTGAGTGTGGTGTAGTGAAAATGACGGTGTCTTTTCCAGGTGGGGTGTGGAGACAGTCGCCGTCTCCGTGCCGCACGGCCCCTCACGTACACGCTTTGTGGATTATAATAAAACATGCCATCTTAATTAAGCTCATTATCCTAGCTAAAAGCCCTCATGATAATTCTATTACTTATTAAGGCGGAAAAATAATCATTGTTTTATAAATACCCCCTCCCCCTCTCTCCTTTTGGGGGGTAATTAGAAAACAAATAATTTTAAATATTATTTTATTTAATTGATTGCTTTTTAATGCTTTGTTTAGACTAAATGTGTACAGTATTGTGGTTGGCTTGGTGGTGACCTATCAACACGTCAAGTATGGGTCCATGACTCCCTCTCTTACCATGACTAAAAACATGAGTGTAAAGCTTGTGCACTTGAGAATGACTGTGTGTGTGTGTAATAGAGTGTGTGAATCTGTGTTAGTGTGTTGTAATAGTGTGTGTGAATCTGTGTTAGTGTGTTGTAATAGTGTGTGTGAATCTGTGTTAGTGTGTCCCTGATCTTCTGGGGGTCCTGGTTCCTCTCTGCTTGGTCTAACTTCAGTACCCAGACCTACCTAGACCCTGTCCCCTGAACCGCAACCTCAGACCCTGTCTCCCCAGTCCAGCACAGCCCCATCCAGCCCTGCACCCCCAGTCCAGCCCTGCACAGCCCCAGTCCAGCCCTGCACAGCCCCAGTCCAGCCCTGCACAGCTCAAGTCCAGCCCTGCACAGCCCCAGTCCAGCCCTGCACAGCCCCAGTCCAGCACAGCTCAAGTCCAGCTCTGCGTAGCCCCAGTCCAGCCCTGCACAGCCCCAGTCCCCCTGCACAGCTCAAGTCCAGCTCTGCACAGCCCCAGTCCAGCCCTGCACAGCTCAAGTCCAGCTCTGCGTAGCCCCAGTCCAGCCCTGCACAGCCCCAGTCCAGCCCTGCACAGCTCAAGTCCAGCTCTGCGTAGCCCCAGTCCAGCCCTGCACAGCCCCAGTCCCCCTGTAACCCAGCCCTGCATAGCTGTGCCCAGAGAGAGCCTCTCCCAGGCAGCCAGCTGACACTGTGATTAGTTATGGCCCTCCTCTGCCTCTTTCACTGCCTCAGACTGCCCACAATGAACAGGCCCAGAGCGGGAGGGAGGGAGAGAGAGTGGGAGAGAGAAACGGGGTAAAGAGAAAGGTAGAGAGAGGAAGCAAGATAGAGGGTGTGAGGAGGGAGAGAGGCAGTGAGGTTGGGAGGTAAAGTTCCTTCTCCTCCTCCAGGATCTACGGTTGATGGTTGATAAACAGATTTTTTTTTCTCCTTCCAGAATCTTCCGTCATGGCTCCCATTAGTCTGACAGCTGTCAATTAGAGCTCCCTTGGTCTGGCGGCCTACAGTTTATTGCAGGCGGTTGATGCTGTCATTCCGCTCCCAGTTTCGCCTTGAGCGTTATCACGAGCGCTCAAACAGTCAATAGCTGATGCATCAGCAGTTATTTCTTAAATTGGCTCACAAGGCTGCATCCTTCCCTCATTTTTCCCCCCCTCAGTATCTGTGTCTCCCCTTTCTCACTCTCTTTCTCTCTCTCGTCCCTCTCTTTCTCTCTCTCTCTCTCTCCCTCTCTCTCCCTCTCTCTCCCTCTCTCTCTCTCATCTCTCTCTCTCTCTCTCTCTCTCTCTCACTCTCTCGTTCTCTCCCTCCCCTCGCTTCACCTCCCTCGTCTCCAAAGATTGTTTTGTGCGTAGAGAGCGATGGAGAGAGCGATGTAGAGAGCGATGGATGGAGCTGGTAGCAGGGTTCTGTGTTGGGTGCAAACAGGGCCGTCTCACAGGGCCGTGCGGTAACAGGCTCCACGTCTCTGTACACGGAGCGTGTTCACACATCCTCTCCCGCCGCCGTGCCGCTCGGAAACCAAACCATCGAAATTGTGATGTATAGGAAAACATACTAAACAAACTTGAAGCTCGTATCTTTCTTAGTCACGGGCACAGATGCACACACACCACACACCACACACACACACACACCATAGAAACACACGTAGGCGCTCATAGATGTAATTGGTTGTGCATCTCTGCCCCTTGCTGATGGTCAGTCAGTGTGCTGGTGAAGCTGCAGCTGTAAACATGCCGGATGGTTCCTGGGATTGGGGCAGCCTCTTTACTCCTTGGTTCTGAGCACGCTCTATGATCTCGCTGTGAAGCCTGATTTGTGGACAGGACCCTCACTGAAGCACCCTGGGAAATGGCTCCTCTCCCAGCACATTTTTGAGGAAACAGGAAATTGAGGGGGTTTGTGGGATCTGAGCACTTCCTGTCAAAGGAGACAGATTTATACACACTCTACACCCAGGAGCGTGTGTGTATAGACATACAGTATACAATATACAGTATAAAAAAGTGATCTGCTATTGTCCTCATCAACAATCATGTTGCTCAGCCCTGTTATTGGCAATAGTGTGTCTCTTTGTGTGGGTCTGACTCCTTTGGAGTATCTGATGGTGTGTGACGGAGTCATGTGACGGAGTCATGTGACGGAGCCGTCCTCAGGTTCTCAGACTCTGGCAGCTACACACAGGATTAAATCTCCCAGCAGCCCTCAGTGGTGAAATATGGCTGTGCGGAGTAATACCTGTCTCTGCTGTTGTCATGTCGACGTGGGGTGGGGGGTTCCAGACAACCCCCAGACTAGATGGTGGTGGGGGGAGGGGGTTGGGGGGTTAGGGAGGGTGGTTCTGAGTGTCATTTGGGCCTGGCTCCAGGAATGGGTTTCTTGTCAGGGTGGGTGCAGGTGACGCCCCAGTCTTTATGTCTGCCTTGGCTAGGGGCTTGTCTATAGGAGTAGAACATGTGTGTCCGTGTTCATAAGCTTGTGTGTGAGTGTGTGTGTGTGTGTGTGTGTGTGGTGTGTGTGTGTGTGTGTGTGTGTGTGTGTGAGTGTGTGTGTGTGAGTGTGTGTGAGTGATAACCTCCTTCCTGCGGGGGCTTTGGTGGGGTCCAACTGAGACTGGCAGCCATCAGTCACGCCCGCCGCTTGTGAGTGTGTGTGTGTGTGTGATGTGTGTGTGTGTGATGGTGCTGGTGATGAAAGCCAGGGGAGCCAGTGGTGGAGGCCCACATAATCAGGGCCAGCCAGAGCTGACATCCTTCTCAGACCTGACAGCCTCTTCCTCTCCTCCTCTCCTTCTCCCCTTACCTCCCTCCCTCCCTCCCACCATCCTTTCCTCCCTTACTCATTTGCTGTTGTTAGACTGCCTCAAATGCCTCATCCCTCCCTCCCCACCTCCCTCCCCCCCCACCTCCCTCCCTCCATCTCCTCGCTTTATCTACTGATCAGTCTCAGATGCCATGAATTATCCTCACCCCCTTGTTTCTCATGCGTGCGTGCGTGTGTGTGTGTGTGTGTGTGTGTGTGTGAGTAGTTACTTCATAGGGCTACCAGGAAATGTTGGCGTGATTGTTGTCTGATTTGTTCGAGGTGGCAGTCCTGTGCGTGTCTTCCTTGCCAGCCCTTCTGTGTTATCGATTATGATATTTCCTGTTTGTGTGTGTTGACTGTGTGTGTGTGTGTGTGTGACAGGAAGGAAGTGCTGTTTTTCTGTGCTTGGCAAAGGCAAGCAGGTGTGAGAGAGAGAGAGAGAGAGAGAGAGAGGAGGGAGGAAGAGAGAGAGAGAGAGAGGGGAAGTCTGTTTTATTTTATACTGCAGGCCTGTTGCTAATTAATGTTTCTTGGTTGGATTCTGTCTGAGTTGAGTAATGTTTTTGATCTTTATGCCTGATAACTGCATACCTAATGAGATTTCAAAGCTTCTGGAGATGTGAGTGCTGCTCCCTGCAATTATTGACAGATGCCTTTTCTTCGCCATCGAGTTCTGCTCCATAAATCCTTGCTCTGTAATGAGCTTGAGAAGTGCCACCCTGCCTGAGCTAATGAAACCCTCCCAGTGAGGGGGGGGGGCATCACGCTCCTCTGACACATTTTTTTCTTTAAATGCACTCCGCAGATGTCAGCCACCTCGGGTGTGTGTGAGGCAGAGAGAACAGAGGAGGTGAGCGTGAGATAGGAAGGAGGGGAGGAGAGGAGGGGAGGGGTGAGATAGGAAGGAGGGGAGGAGAGGAGGGGAGCGTGAGATAGGAAGGAGAGGAGAGGAGGAAAGGAGGGGAGCATGAGATAGGAAGGAGAGGAGGGTGAGGAGAGGAGGTGAGCGTGAGATAGGAAGGAGAGGAGGGGAGCGTGAGAGTGAGATAGGAAGGAGGGGAGGAGAGGAGGGTGAGCGTGAGATAGAAGGAGAGGAGGGTGAGGAGAGGAGGTGAGCGTGAGATAGAAAGGAGAGGAGGTGAGGAGAGGAGGTGAGCGTGAGATAGAAAGGAGAGGAGGTGAGGAGAGGAGGTGAGCGTGAGATAGGAAGGAGAAGAGGAGAGGAGGGGGAGCGTGAGATAGAAAGGAGAGGAGGTGAGGAGAGGAGGTGAGCGTGAGATAGAAAGGAGAGGAGGTGAGGAGAGGAGGTGAGCGTGAGATAGGAAGGAGAGGAGAGGAGAGGAGGGTGAGCGTGAGATAGGAAGGAGAGGAGGGAAGGAGAGGAGGTGAGCGTGAGATAGGAAGGAGAGGAGAGAGGAGGGGAGCGAAAGAGTAAGACGTGGGGGGAGGAAGGAAAAAAGAGACGGGGGAGCAAACAGGAAAAAGTAGACTCCCCCACCAGTTCTCTCTCTCCCTCTCTCCCTCTCTGTCTCTCTCTCTGTCTCTCTCTCTTGGTTTCTCCTCTTTTATGACCAGCTGGGTTCGGACGATCAGGTTTCTCTCCCATGTTAAGGCCATTTGTCTGAGTTAGGTCTTTTATTTGAAATAGTAGAATCCTTGTTGCCAAACTCAACTGTGATGGATATAACTGCCCTCTCCCTGCCGAGCTAGCTTGCTTTCAACTGGGTTTTTTTTGTTGGTCTTTTTTTTTACTTTCTTTTTTTCGGAGGGGTGGCGTTCTTTCCTAGATGAACTCTTCCTCTTTGTAGCTTGGAAGGGGAGGGATAGTGGGACAGGAAGACAGACCAAAAAGAGAGAGAGAGAGACAGGCAAGAGAAAAAGGAAAAGAAGGGCGGCCTGTTCTCTGTCCCACTCTTCCCACACACACACACACACACAAACACACTTACACACACACACACCCACTCCCACACACTCCAGAGGGCTGTGCTGGTGGGTCCGGGCTGTTTTCTGGAGTCCAGGAGCAGAGAGTAGCAGCTCCATGCCAAACAGTTGATTTCCCCCTCTCATCTGCGAGGCCATACATCACAGCCCCGCCCTTCTCTCCTGACAGCATGACGCGTGTCATTTATCAAACCCACCGAGCAACGCAGGAAGGGACAGGGGCCTCGCCACAGCCCTGGTGTGTGTGTGTGTGTGTGTGGTGTGTGTGTCTTCCTGGCTTCACACAGGGGCCCGCATGTCCACGCCTCCGGGGGCGCAGGGGGGTGGGACATGGAGGGAGGGGAGGAGAGAGGGAGGGAGGAGGGAGGGAGGGAGGGAGAGGGAGAGGGAGGGAGGGGGAGGGAGGGAGGGAGGATGAGGGAGGGAGGAGAGGGAGGAGAGAGGGAGGGATGGGCGGGTGTGTGAGTGAGAGGTTAGGGAGGGAAGGGGAACGGCTGTTGTAGTTTCAGTTTGGCTCTGACTGACTGGCCTCTCTCCATGTCTCTGTCTTTCTCTCTCTCTCTCTCTCGTTTTTCTTTCTCTTCCTTACGCCTATGTGTGAGTTGGGCACGAACGTATAACAGTCGGGAATGTCGTGAGCGTGTGTGTGTGTGTGTGTGTGTGTTAGTCGGCGTGTTTAGAATGTTTGTTGAGTATGATTTGGAGCTTGTTTGAAGTAGGTTGAAACTGTGTAAAGACTGAGTTGGATTTATTATGTGTCTGTATAGGTTTGTGCATGTCTACGCTTCATCTGTACGTGTGTGATGTGTGTGTGTGTGTGTGATATGTATGTTGTGTGTGTGTGTGTGTGTGTGTGTGTGTGCGTGCGTGTGTGTGTGTGGTGTGTGTGTGCGTGTGTGTGATGTGTGTGCGTGTGTGTGTGTGATGTGCCTCCCCTGGGCCCCCTGCACCCACACCTGTTTCTGTGTGTCTGGGCCTATAAGCTGACAGGCATCACTCAGGACGACACACACACACACACACACACACACGGCAGACTCTGCACGGCTCAGCCCTCTCTCCTGCTCTCGTCCCCGGGGTTACGACACCGACTCTCTGCTCGTTCTTTCTTTCCCATGATTCAAAGGGAGCATTACTGAAGATGGATGCTTCTTAAAAAAGGGATTGTTGATGGATATGAGGCTGGCTCTGCCATTCATCATGGTGAATATTATTTAGACTGGCCGTTGTGGAGGTGTAACCTGAGTCACAGAGGAGAAGAGGAGAGGGGGATGAGAGGAGAGAGAGAGAGAGAGAGGCTTGTGAGTGCTGGGTTCAGGCAGGACGTGGGTTTGGTGATGGATGACTCCACCAGCGCCTTGTTTGTTACCAGACACCAGCTCTCTACCTCTCTACCTCTCTCTCCCTCTCTCTCTCTCTTTCCCTCTCTTTTGCTCCCTCCATCTTGCACTAGTTTTACCAGAACGGATAAAAATAAAACCTACGGTGGTCATAAAAGTATATGAAAACACACACACACACCCTCACTCTCACTCTCACACACACACACCCTCACACACACACACCCTCACTCACACACACCACTCACTCAGCCAGGCATAACTTGGACTCGAGCTTGGACTGGAAGTAAGCAACCTCTCACTTCCAAACTGTGTGTAGTCTTCGCTGGGATTTGTAGTTTTCTCTTGCACTGAGTAGGGGCTGTAGAGAGAGAGACAGAGAGAGAGAGAGAGAGAGAGAGAGGGCCAACAGCTGTGATTTGTTAAGTGCGAGACATGGTTGACTTTCTTACGGCCTCAGTCAAGGCCTCCCAGTAAGACACATCCAGACCAGGGTGTTAAACCAGACTGGCTCAGCCTTCTTCACTGGCCGATCTCTCTTTAACCAGACTGAAGGTGCAGAACTCTCCATCATGTTTTGTGTGCTGTTTACACTGGATAAAGTGTGTCTCAAGTGTGCCGTTAGAAGAGCCTATACCGATCTGAGCGTGGTCGTATCTAATATAATGACAGCATTGTTCCGGTTGCACTTTCACAACGTCGACTTCCCCAGTGTTCCACGGTGACACATAGCTGTTAGAGGACTGGAGTGCTTTTGTTTTGACAAACTGAACGTGGCGTAATTGTTCCTCTCTGACTTTCAGCAGAGTTTTCTTGCTCGGGGGGGGTGGGGGGTGAGGGAGGGGGAAGGGGGAGGGGGAGGGGGGGGGGTCGTCTCTCCTGCTCACTCAGGCCAGGGCAAGAGGGCAGGAGAGGGGGGCAGAGAGACGAGGACGAGCGAGGACAGTAGCCCTTCAGCCCCTACCTTCAGACGAGCGAGAGAGAGACAGAAAGGTTGTTTTGTTTTTGTGCTGGCCCTCCCTCCCACTCTATCTCTCCCTCCCTCCCTCCCTCTATCTCTCTCTCCCTTCCACCCTGCCTCCCACCCCACCTCTCTCTCCCTCTCTCTCTCCCTTCCACCCTGCCTCCCACCCCACCTCTCTCCCTCTCTCTCTCTCTCCCTTCCTCTCCTCTCTCCGTTTTATAGCAGGAGACATGATTTATTGTGGCCATCCATCTCTGGGACTCATCCATCACATCCTGGTTGCTAGGCAATCATGGCAGCAGCTGTTTGCTTTGACTCAGACAGAGGCGCTGTCAATCAACGGCGGCAGGTGAAAAGCATTAGGAGCACGCTATTGTCAGACGGAATAATTAATCAAAGGCAGGAAAGATAATTAAAAAGATATGACCCCTGCTAGCACTTGGTCCTGGAGAAAAGGAACGGGCAGGCGGAAACAGAGGAGTGGAGTGAAGGAGGAGAGAGGATTGAAGGATACTCTTCTCTCTCCCCCTCTCTCTCTCTCTCTCTCTCTCTCTCCTTCTGCTCTCTCAGTCACTCTCTCCCTTTCCTGTCCTTCTCTCTGCTGTCTCATGTAATCCTCTCTCTCCGTCCTTCACTCTCTTTCTTTACCTTGCTCTCTCTATGTCTTCTGTTGGTTCCCTCTCTCCTCTTGTCAGTAGAAGGAGGGAGAGCAAGCAGGAAGAAGCAGCTCAGTGGCACAAGGTCTAATTAATTAAAAGGAGACCGTCTAGAAAGTGTAGAGAAATAATAAAAGGCTGGCAGTGTAGAGGAGAGGGGGAGAGAGAGAGGAAGAGAGAGAGAGAGAGAGAGAGAGTGAGAGACAGAGAGAAAGAGAGGGAGTGAGTGATTCTGGTTCTAGAAAGGCTGCACATGTTTTAAAGTGGCGCTCTTCAAACTGATACTGGCAGCCTCAACACACACCCCTGTGTGTGTGTGCGTGCGTGCGTGTGTGTGTGTGTGTGGGTGCGTGTGTGCGTGTGCGAGCATGTATGTGCCGTGTTCCGGGTGATCTGAGGTCAGGTCTACACAGGGCTCTTTCACGCTCTCTTATTTTCTCTCCATCTCTCTCCAACGCAATCCATCCTGTTCCCTCCTCTGATATGTTCTCCGTGTTCTCTGAGATAAGCAGAGGAACAGGGCGCTCAGTCCAGCCTGTTCCCATCCAGCATGCACAGCGGCCCTCCTGGGCCCCGTTGGGATCCACACGCGCTGGCACCGTGCTGAGCTGCGCTCCCTCCTGGTTCCCATCTGGGACGGTGGAGGGCTGGGCTGGCCACAGGAACACTGTGTTCTCCACAGGCATGGATGTTCAGGAGACGAGTGTAGACAGACAGACAGACAGACAGACAGACAGACAGACAGACAGACAGACAGACAGACAGACAGACAGACAGACAGACAGGCAGGCAGGCAGGCAGGCAGGCAGACAGACAGTATGACAGACAGACAGACAGACAGACAGACAGACAGACAGACAGACAGACAGACAGACAGACAGACAGACAGACAGACAGACAGACAGACAGACAGACAGACAGAAAGACAGACAGACAGACAGACAGACAGACAGGCAGGCAGACAGACAGACAGACAGACAGACAGACAGACAGACAGGCAGGCAGGCAGGCAGGCAGGCAGGCAGACAGGCAGACAGACAGTATGACAGACAGACAGACAGACAGTATGACAGACAGACAGACAGACAGACAGACAGACAGACAGACAGACAGACAGACAGACAGACAGACAGACAGACAGACAGGCAGGCAGGCAGGCAGGCAGGCAGACAGGCAGACAGACAGTATGACAGACAGACAGACAGACAGACAGACAGACAGACAGACAGACAGACAGACAGACAGACAGGCAGGCAGGCAGGCAGGCAGGCAGGCAGGCAGACAGACAGACAAGTAGTATGACAGACAGATGGACAGGAACATAGGTAGACAGACAGGAAGGCAGGCAGACAGACTGACTGACATGTTCCCATAGCACCTCTTACTGTGAACTGCTCTCTAAAATGCTTAAGCCCGATACATAGCCCCGGGCTGTAAACATGTCTCTCTCTATATATATATTTCTCTACACACAAACGTACGTGCACACCAAACAAACTCAAATATTCACACACTGCCAAAAGAGCACATTACACTCACTTAGGCTCTCTCTCTCTCTCTCTCTCTCTCTCTCTCTCTCACACACACACACACACACACATCCACACACACTCACATACAGGCTAGGTCAGCAGACCAAGGGCCCATAGAGAACAACAGCTAAATGTTGATTTGTCTAAATGTCGTCAGTCACACAAGGCTTGCCTATTTAAAGACTTGAATTGAGACCCATTAACACTACACACAGCTCGTACTAAGACGTGTGTGTGTGTGTGTTAGAAAGAGGGAGGAGAGAGTAGGTGTGCGTTTGGCAGTGTCCATAGACATGATTGCCTAACACAACATGCTGTACATTCATCCATAGCTTGTGAATGCTCCCTGGACAATTATCCCAGAATGGATCAGCTCAAGGCAAACAAAAAAAACACAACATGAGATTGTAGAATGGAGGCTGAGAGGAGGCCGAGAGAGAGCAGTTGTACAACAATGCAAGTGCTGTGTCTCTGAAAGACCCTGGGTGCCACGCTGTAATGGAGTTAATGTGATCTTCCTTTAAGAGACTCTTCAGGAAGATTCCTTGATATTTTTAGTTTTAATTAAGGACACAGTCACTGAGATCTGGGTTCCTCCAGCTCCACCATCATAGAGAAGCCATGTAGGAACATCCATCTCATCCCTGCTCCCTCTTATCTCTGCTGACTAACGCGAGTGTGTGTGTGTGTGTGTGTCTACTGTGATTCTCACTGTCTTCAAGTGGATGTGATGATACTGATATTGTATCTATCTAGTGCTTATATGGTGTGTGTGTGAGTGTGTGTGTGCATGTGGTAAAGGTCAGACGAGAGAAATGAGTGATGCGTGTGTGTGTGTGTGTGTGTGTGTGTGTGTGTGTGTGTGTGTGAGAGAGAGAGACACTTCCTGTATCAGACCAGAGGATGTTACACTTAGACCCGATAAAACCTTGTACTGTTTATGCATTCCTGAGGCCACACACACACACGCAGACACACACACGCAGACACACACACACACGGTCATGCTGTTATCTGTAAAATAGACATCTGTGTGTATGAGTGTGTTTGTGTGGGTGGGTTTATGGGATAGGCTTCTGAGTATTCAAGCTGTGTGTCACTGTGACGAGATGAACAGTCCACCATGGTGTGTGTGTGTGTTTGTGTGTGTGTGTGTGTGTGTGTGTGTGTAGGCGGGAGGCACTAAATCACTCTAATCAATTGAGGCCCATGTCATGGCATGCCAGAGATGGCAGACCCGGCCTTTTCAGTGTGTGTATGTGATTGTGTGTGTGTGTGTCACAGTATGTGTGTGTGTGTGTATGTGGTATGTGTGTGTCCATGTGTGTACAGCTGTCACATGGTGTACAGAACATGCACATCACAAATCACACACTTTCTGTAACAGTGGGCGTGTCTTACATTCTTGTTGACCATATTAGTACAGATCTGTCTGTGTCTAGCTGTCACTTTGGAACTATGTGTGAAGTATTGACTATATCACATCCATAATAAATACAGTGTAGAGGAGGTGGTTCAGTGACTGGAACCAGAGAGACAGAGAGGTGGAGCTCTACTGGTACTGGTTACTGCTACTGGTTACCGGGTACTGGTTACTGGTGGTGCTAGTGTTTCTGGTGTGGTTCAGTCATCCATGCGCGTTCAATTGTGTGAAACCGGAAGATTTGCCTCATGTCTTTAATACATAACTCTCATATCCCGTCAACATCCAGACCGGATCTTTCCAGCCAGCAGGCAGGAGAGAGAGGTGTGTGGGGGCCAGTAGAGGACCCTGGAGACTGAGGCTGGTGCTCTGACTAACCATGCCCAAGGGAAGGCCTCAGGCCTGGGGGAGGACAGGGATGTAGAGGGGGTGGTGCTGGTGTAGTTCAGTGGTTCAAAATAGAGAAACAGGTCTCTCTCTCTGGTGTGTGTGTGTGTGTGTGTGTGTCTCTCTCTCTCTCTCTGGTGTGTGTGTGTGTGTGTGTCCCCTAGCGAGTACATGCAGGGCAGAGTATCCACCAGAGAGCTGGTATCCATGGAAGTGTGTTCATGGTTTGTTATTGCTAAAGGTCTGTACACACACAAACACACTCATACACATACATTTTACACATAACAGCATGACTGTGCGTGTGTGTATGTGCGTGTGTGTGTGGTATAACAAGGGCTTCTGTATTATTATTATTATTTATTTTGTATTTCACCTTTATTTATTTATGGCTGAGAGAGGCTGGGGTAGGGTACGGATCTGGGGAAGGGGGGTGGTGGGGGGTAAGGGTCTGGGGGAGGGGGTGGGGTGTGGTGTGGTAGGAGGGGGGTGTGGTGGGGTAAGAAGGCTGGGAGGAGGGGAGTGTGGTGTGGGTAAGAAGGCTGGGAGGAGGGGAGTGGGGTGGGGTAAGAAGGCTGGGAGGAGGGGAGTGTGGTGGGGTAAGAAGGCTGGGAGGAGGGGAGTGTGGTGGGGTAAGAAGGCTGGGAGGAGGGGAGTGTGGTGGGGTAAGAAGGCTGGGAGGAGGGGAGTGGGGTGGGGTAAGAAGGCTGGGAGGAGGGGAGTGGGGTGGGGTAAGGATCTGGGACCGGATTGGCAGCCTAGCTCCCCTGCGGTGCTCCATCCTGCTCACACACACAATGCAAGGTAGGAGCTGCTCTCTGATCAGACACGGCCTGTTTGTTAGTTTTAGGCATATTGTATGTGTGCACATTAACACACACACACACACACAAACACACACACACAAACACACACTAATTGGAGGGAGGAGGGGGTCCTGACCAAAGGCCCTCAGGGGGGCTGTGTGTAAAAGGAGAGTTTAAAGAGGCCAGGCATCCACACATCTAAACATGCCCTTTGATGCCACACACCCCCTCTGTCTCTCTCACTGCTACACACACACAGGAGCCATTTTGACGCCTAACAGTCAAGCCAACTCCTATAGGCTCATTCTGCCATGCTGCAGTTGGCCCTTAATCACTAATTACATGATTCGACTTGGCGTCTCTCTTCCTGTAATATTTCATCCCCTCTCCCTCTCTCTCTTCCTCTCGCTCTCTCTCCTTTCCTCTCTCTGTCATCCCCTCTCCCTCTCTCTCTCTCCCTCTCTCTCTTCCTCTCTCTCTTCCCCCTCGCTCTCTCCTTTCCTCTCTCTGTCTTCCCCACTCCTTCTCTCTCCCTCTCTCTCTCTTCCTCTCGCTCTCTCTCCTTTCCTCTCTCTGTCTTCCCCTCTCTCTCTCCCTCTCACTCTCTCTGTCTCTCTCTCTCCCTCTCTCTCTTCCTCTCGCTCTCTCCTTTCCTCTCTCTGTCTTCCCCTCTCAGTGGGTTAGAATGTCTCAATAAAGAGCATCAAAAGACCTCTCCCTCTCTTTTCTTTCTCTGACTCTCTCTCCTCTCTCTCTCCTTTCTTCTCTCCCTCTCTCTCCCTCTCTCTCTCTTCTTTTTCTCTCTCTCTTTCGATCAGCACTTTGAAAGTGATACCCTATCAGTTCCTTACCTTAAGAGCCAACAGGGCCGTTCCAGATCCCCCTAGACAGGAGGTCCAGCTGCTCCCACACCCCCCCCATCACATACATCCATGCACTGGGGCCTGGGCTGGGCTGGGCCTGGGTCTGGGCCTGGTCCTGGGCCTGGGTCCTGGGGCCTGGGCCTGGGCCTGGGTCTGGGCCTGTGTCCTGGGTCCTGGGGCCTGGTCCTGGCCTAGCTCCAGGTTTGGGTCTGAGTCTGGTTCTGGGTATGAGAACATTCCACTCTAATTCCCAACCAGAGTGAGGAATGCTGTTGTTGTCCCTCTGTTGTGTGTTCCTGGTTGTGTGAGGCTGTTGAGCTTGTGAGCAGCAGAGCAGGCTGTAGACCAGGCAGCACACCAGGCTGGGAATATAGCTCCATACTGGAAGGACAAATAGCAAATAGATTCATTATTAATTAATGACAAGGAATGTGGAAACTCATTTGTTATACATGTTCAATAATGTTAACATTTTCAATTGAATTAGCATAAAAAATATATCCTGTATAGTATGCGATATAGTATTAGTATGCTATTAGTATGCTATTATATACTATATATTATATAGTATAGTATGCTATTATATACTAATATACTATATATATATAATACTTTTATACAACAACACATTGAATGCTGTTTCAGTTGTAGAATAATGAATGAGACTTAAATACTGTTCAGCGTGCCACTTTCTACCAGTCCCCAAGAAATGTTCAACATTTACAAGCTCTTTCATTCTCTTCTCCCTTACCACCTACCGTGCAGTGTGTGTGTGTGTGCGCGTGTACTTGAGTGTTTGAGTGTCTATGCATCCTTTTTTGCATGTGTGTGCACATGTGTGAATGTTTGAATGTATGTGTGTCCAATTGAGAGTGTGCGCATGTACGTGAGTGTGTGTGTGTGTGTGTGTGTGTGTGTGTGTGTGTGTGTGTTATGTCATGCAGCAGCCGTGCTGTCTGGATCAGCGGTGTCTTAATTACGCATCCTGTTTACATCCTATTGTGTTTCATTTCAGCACGTAGCACACAGGGCCTCCCCCAGCCTCCCTCCCCCAGCCTCCCTCCCCCAGCCTCCCTCCCCCATCCTCTCTCTCCTCAGACCCTCTCCAGGATAGCAGTCAGAAACCCACAGCCCCTAGTTTCCTCTTCTCCACCAGGGTGTGTGTGTGGTGTGTGTGTGTGTGTGTGTGTGTGTGTGTGTGTGTGTGTGTGTGTGTGTGTGTGTGTGGTGTGTGTGTGTGTGTGTGTGTGTGTGTGTGTGAGTGTGTGAGGGGGTCTGGTTCTGGAGTGACCTAGCTGGGCACAGTCCAGCAGCAGTTCCTGGTCCAGCTGGATCCATCATGCCCTGCCCTGGTTTCCATACTAGCCTGCAGGGGTGATGTCTGGTGGGTGGGGCAGGTAGGTGGGTGGGGCAGGTAGGTGGGTGGGGCAGGTAGGTGGGTGGGGCAGGTAGGTGGGTGGGGCAGGTAGGCGGGTGGGGCAGGTAGGTAGGTGGGTGGGGCCTCTGATTTGGATTTAGCTTCAACGATACATTTTGAAAAAAAAATACTATAAACAAAATACTTTTTACGAGACCAGTTTAACTTAAACTACTGGGAGTGACACACTAGGACAAACTATGAGTGCCATCTAAAAAAAAAGGATATTATTTTACTATATTATATTTGTATATTGTATATTATTTTATTTATGTGTTATTTATTCAGCAATGTTCAGCAAAAATAATTGAACTGGGTAAAATGATTGAACACTATGCAGTGCCATCAGAGTACAGTGATATATGTCCAATCCTGGAGTAGGACTGTGAACATGCACTTTGACAAGGCCACATGTGTTTCTCCATGTGTGTAGGCCTCACTAAGTAGCCCTACATGCCTTGCAGCTGTAAACACCTTGACGTTTCTTAATGACTTTCCCCCTGAACCTCTGGGTAATATTGGTATGCATGTAAACTCTGGACCCCCTCAGCCCCCCCCCCTCCCCCCCTCCCACACACACACACACACGTACTACATACACACACACACACACTACACACACACCCCCACCCTCAATACTCCGCTTTTCATTAATATCGAGTGATTGAGCGGAACATTAGCAGATAAAGCGGAGAATAAGATGGCATATACACCACGGATGGAGGAATTAAAGCCTAATATAATCAGTCGGCCTTGCATGCACATTCATCCCCCCCATCCCCCCCCCGCCCTCCCCCCCCCATCACAACGGCTGACATTTTGATTTCCAGCGTTTGCGGGGCGACCCAGAGCGGGCTCTGACGGATCTCTCTTTTAAGTGGCAAGATCGTTAAGTGATTGTTCAGGGGGGTGAACCCCTATGTGCACAGGCACAAACACACACACACACACACAGCATGCAAGCCACTGCTATTGATCTCATTGTCTGTCAAGTGTGTGTGTGTGTGTGTGAGTGTGTGTGTGAGTGTGTGTGTGTGAGTGTGTGTGTGTGTGACGGCTCTAAAACAGGGCGAGTGTCTCTTTAAAGTCTCAGTCCGGCTGGTTATTTTCAGGGGGAGCTGAGAACACATCACATTTTATTAGCTTAATAAATCACCTTTGTTGTCAATCAAGCCGCAGAGAATAATTGGATATGGTTGAAGCCTTGCGTGATGGATTATAAATCATTCCAGATTAAATTAAAAGATAATGCACAAACTTAATGGTTTGTGTTTTGCAGTCTAAATTGCCTTGGAGCAGTGCTGTTTTCCTGCTTTATTGCAAGCCGTTTTTCTTTCCTCTAAAGCCCTACACATCTCACACCTTTTATAGCTGGCTCCACTCTCTTCTCCTGACCCAACTCAGCGCTACTCTCCTCTCCTGGCACAGCCCAGGTGCTTTATCCCTCTCCCTGTAGCACACACACACACACACACACACAAACAGGGTAAAGTGAGGCGGAGCGAGAGGGGGCTGTATCCTCCACATTAGCCTCAGAGACACCGCTTTCCCCTCCACTGTCCGTTTCCGCGGTGACAGAGCGGGCATTATCATAATCGTCTCCTGTGTACATGACGGACCCCCAAAGTGATGATGTCGTTTTATTTGCGGGCTCAGGTCTCCCCGGCCTAGCGGCCCCAGAGCTAACTTCCCTAGCGAGGCCCGCGGAGCAGGTCCGATGACATCTTTTGATCAGAGCTGTCCAAAGAGATCAGAGGAGACTGGCAGGTAATGGATACCCAGTGACAAACCAAATCTAGATCCGGACTCAGAGAGGGGGGGTGGGGGGGTTCAGGCTGCCACTTCCCCATTAAACCCCCCTCTCCCCCCCCCCTCCCTCCCGACAGACTGACACCTCCACACAGCAGCTGAACCACAGCAGTTCTCCCACCCTGATGCTGCTGGGATATACCTCTTATTCCTCTCTGTTACCTTTCTATTATACTGTCTGCCTCTGTGTGTGTGTGTGTGTGTGTGTGTGTGTTTCACTACTACATGTGAAACAGGGTTATACCTCTTATCTGTCTTTGATTGTCATATCTGTCTCTGTCAAGTGTGACAGAGTGTGTGTATGTGAGTGTATGTGAGTGTGTGTGTGTGTAGCAGGGCCCAAGTGATGTTAGCGAGCCAGATCTGGTCTCTCCCATCACACATCAGGCCCGTCTGATGGTACTGATACTGAAGAGAGAGAGAGAGAGAGACCACACCCTTTAAGGTGACACATCCAGGAGCGAAAGAACAATATAAAAAAGACAGGAAGGAGAGATGAACAATAACAAAACATCCACACACACACACACACTGCCTAAGGCATAACCAATCATATCACCTCGAGGTTGACCTGTAAAGGTCGCTAACAGTTACCAACATACCCCAGGAGGAGGAAAGGGGGAAGGAGAAAGTGGAGAGGTAGAGATGAGAAAGAGAGACTGGTTGGATAACCCTGTGCAACCAACTGGCTTCTCCTCCCTGACTCCTCCACACACACACACACACACACACACACTCCCCCAGGGAGCTGGGACGGTGACCCGTGTGTGAACTGTGTTTCAGGAATGTGACTGCTAGGAGTGCAGCTCATCTGAATAACAAAGAAGCGCGCAGGGTCATTTACCAGAGCTCATCATCTGAGCTCCGTCAGGGCTCAGGGTGTGTAGCGGCCATGTGATGCACGCTAGCAGGACACAGGGTTATTTCACATGATCTCATACGACAGGTCGTCACGTGAACTAAATGATGCACAATCAATAGCCCACAATCAGACCTGCGTGTGTGTGTGTGTGTGTGTGTGTGTACTGATAGTGGTGCCAGAATATTTATGGTCACATGGATGACCCTTAACGGTCTGTTGTGATGGAGCTGTGTGAAGCGGTCAGGTCACGTAGAGGGGCAGTGATACCGCTGCGAGAGGGTTACGAGCTGACTCTTCATGTGTGTGTGTGTGTGTGTGTGGGTTTGTTCCCGTGTGTGTGTGGGTGTGTTCCCGTGTGTTTGCATTTTCGGGGGAACTGTGGCACAGTGCATGACACCGTCGCCTCACAGCGACGAGGCCTTGAATTCAAACCACCGTGACAAAGGAAACATACAGAGAGGATCCCGAGTGGTCGACTTCACACATGCAGCCGTAGGTGTGTTTGTGTGTCCGTGTGTGTCCCAGTGCAGGGTGGGCCCAGGCACCGTCCTGTCTACCCAGAATCCCACAGTTCCACTCTGCTACCGCTGGGACCCCCCCACACTATACTAACCTGTCCACACACACACCTACAAACGCATCGTAATCCTCGGTCATTCCTACTGTGTGTTGGGTGACACTCTGACAGCCATGCTGCTGGGTTCACTCTGCCCAGTGGCTCGTCTCCATTCCAGCAGTGGCGTTTCCACTGGAGAGAGGTTCTTAAGCGCGTATGTCTCTCGTCCAGCCGCACCGGCCTGCGAGCGTGGCTCCGTCCTCAGCTTCCGTCTCTATGAGGAGTCTGGGTCGATGTGGCGTCTGCCTGCGATCAATGACACACACACACACACACACACACACACAGCTTCTGGAAGCATCGCCCGCTTAGCCACCCTCACACACACACGTGCACACGCGCGCACTGTCATACATGCACGCGACCACACAATCCCACACGCTTAACACGAACATTAGACACGCAGGCGAGCTAACACACACATGCATCCACACATGGCTAACAAACCCATTTGTCTATGCATGTCAAATCAGGATAATGAAGCATTATTGATCTCAGATTCAATTAACTTCATTAACGTGGGTCATGGTAGCGATCGCGGGGGGGGCGTCTCCTCGGGGAAGGAGAGCTGGGAGGAGGATAGAGGGATGGAAGCAAGGAGGATAGATGGGGGGGTGAGAGAAAGAAAGAAAGTGAGAGAAAGTGACCATCACGATAATAAACTTCCAGCTCACCTCCATGAAATCAGTGATATAATCAGTTTGATTTTTTAACTTTGGTACATTCAGTTCAACCTTGGTATTCAACCAATGATATTCTGTTCCCCGACGAGCTAAGTAATTGAGTTGATTTCGTTCACTCATTTGCGAGTTAGCAGGAAGGTCTTCTGTAACTAATCCAATGAAGCCGGTGTTTTCTGAGTCCAGACATGCTCTGCTGTCCTCAGTCGCTTCTCCTGTTATCCTCTCTGGCTCTTTGATATCCTCCTGAAAATCACATCAAGCTCTTCTTCCCCTCCTGCTGCCCATTCATTCACAGGTTACCCCCCCCTCACTCCCCCAATCAAAAGAATAAACCTCATCCTCTCCCACCCTCGCTCTCTCTCTCTCTCTCTCTCTCCGTGTCTCTCTCTCTTCCCACTTGGTGTTTTCTAATTAAAAGAGCACCTGTGTATGTGTGTGTGTATACGTGTGTGTGTGTGTATACGTGTGTGTGTGTGTGTATATGTGTGTGTGCGTGTGTGTGTGTGTGTGTGTGTGTGTGTGTGTGTATGTGTGTGTGTGTGTGTGTATGTGTGTGTGTGTGTGTGTGTGTGTGTGTGTGTATATGTGTGTGTGTGTGTGTGTGTGATGTGTTTGGCAGCAGTCGCTCCAGCAGGGGTCTGAGAGGACAGAGAGAGCGAGCGAGGGAGAGAGAGAGAGAGGACACCATATTGTAACAGCCGTTGGGCTTCTAAAGAGGTCGGGGATGGGCCGGGCCTGGTGTCAGAGTGTGTGGGTCTGGACCCGGTCCAGAGGCCTAAGTCGGGCACCCTGTGTGCTCGGGGTTTTGACGCCGTTCCAAGACCTCCCTGCCATCTTTCTCCCGTCCTTCTTCCCTCCTTCATCACTATCTATTCTTGTCTCTCTCTCTCTCTCACACACACACACACACACACAGTAAAGTTTCAGTTTGGCTCTACTGCAGGTGAGTTCACAACTGAGAGAGAAACAAAGAAATCTCAGAGCGTCATCACTTCTGTGAAATCCCGGATCAGTGTGTGTTTGTGTGTGAGGAGGAGGAGGGAGATTTGACATGGCCATTTGTCCTTGATGAAGCTCTCTCCTCTCTGCTTCCTCTTCTTCCACAGCTGTCCTCTGGGCTCATTCACAACAGATGGCAGCCTTAGTGCGTGCGTGCGTGTGTGTGTGTGTGTGCATCAGCATGCCTGTGCATGTGCTGTGTGTGAAAGTGATGCGTAATATGTGATTACGCCACATATCATTCGTATACAGTTTGCTTTAGCTTTGTTTAGTCTCCACATAGCGTTCCAGCTGTTCATCACTAGTGACTGCGTGCTGTATTTGACGCTAGCGTCTTACTCTCGACCCATGTGATGGTGTCTAACTGGAGGGATTGAGCAGTCAATGAGTTTATCCTAATTTAACTCGTATCCTTTATGGTGGCACTTTGATGATGTGATGTCGTCGTTTTGTACCTGTGTGCGAGTGTGTGTGTGTGTGTGTGTGTGTGTGTGTGTGTGTGTGTGTGTGTGTGTGTGTGTGTGTGTGTGTGTGTGTGTGTGGAAGAGCATGTTTAATGATTTCCATGTGACGGTGAGACAGAGCTCTCAAGCCGTTCTGTAGAATTACCTTGGAGCATGCCTGAAGGCACAGCATCGTGATCTGCCCACACTGGGGCTGTGCCTCTCTCTGTCTCTACAGTACCATTGTGTGTGTGTGTGTGTGTGTGAGTGTGTGTGTGTGTTTGTGGGGGGGATGTGGATGTGTATGTGCATCTGTTTATCCCACGGTGTCGCACTGCCAAAGGCAACACAACGAGAGGGTTGACAATGACTGAGACTTTTCTCTGTGTGTCTGCTGCCAATGCAGTACTATATCTGACACAGACACACGCACACACGCACACTCTCTACCTTTGCTACTGCACTGTACTGAGAGAGAGAGAGAGAGAGAGAGGAGTCTGCAGTAACATTGCTGGAGCGTGTTCTATGACACGGCTGGCAGAGTTTGCAGACAGCGAGCTACTCTTGTCTTATGTACAGTACACTACACACACACACACACACACAGTCACACACACTCACACACACGTACAATAAAGCAGGGGTCTTTCACAACCTCCATACCGAGGCATGCGTCGGTTCATAATTTGTTCTACAGAATTGACAAACAATTTTCATAGAATAAGATGTATTTGTAATCATAACCTATCTTTTTTGGGTGAATTATTTGACTGTTTACTTTGAGGAGAAGTTGGTGTCCATGAGGTTTCATAGTGTTAGTGATGGACTGTCTGCATGTGGATACACCCTGCTAGTCAGTGATGTCCTGCTGTATCTGCGTGTTTACAGAACTGGTCAGATGAGTGATGAACAGTTACACGAAGGAATGCTGGGAGTCAGCCCAATGCTATATATACACACACACACACACACACATACACACTCACACACACACACACACTCACACACTCTCACACACACTCACGCAAAGCACACACTCTCTTTCTCTTGCTTCGTCTTCCTTTTTTCTCCTGTCTTACAGTTCAGAAGAAACAAATAATTTAGTTTTGATTGTTTTAATTTCCCTATCTCAGTGCAGTCCACATTTTATTATTTCAGACTGAAGGGATTTGAATATAAATTGAAAGCCGGCAGTACCCTCCCTCTAAACTGTAAATGATAACTCTAAACTTTCTAATCTTTGGGTAATTGAGGCAAATGCGTTTTGTTCAGGGAGATTTGTCTCGGGGAAACGTACATGCATTTATTTGTATTTACGAGAAGGCGAGACAGTACAGAGTAATGAGTGAAAATGCATGCTTAATTCAAATGGCGAGAGTGTGTGTTAGGAAATGCATTAGTGAAGGCAGAAGAAGTGTAAGACATATTAATTGACAGACAGGAACTGCTGTCTCGGAGGTTGGTACAAGTAATTTATTACTTCAGAAACGAATGCCACCTCCAGAATGTGCTTCATTAATTTCAAATTTAGTTTTAATTTCAAGCTGTTGCCCCTTGAGAAGAATAAGGTGGCAAGTTCTGTTTGAAGGGATTTTTTCTCTCTCTTTCTCTCACGATGCTCACTCTCTCTCTCACTCTCTCTCTCTCTCTCTCTCTCTCGCTCTCTCTCTCTCTCTCTCTCTCTCTCTCTGTCTGCATTTCTCTCATTCTCTGCAGTAAAGAACAAAGGGATGAGGGATGGGATGTTGGGGGGGGGGATGTAGGAGGGACTTTATTCCAATTTGAAAGCAATGTAAATGTAAAAGGGAAGTTGAAATGGAATTACAGCAACAGTTTATGATATGAAGCCGTCTGCGTATGATTGGCTTTGTGCTGTCGAAAGGGACGGAGAATTCCAATGCTCTGTCCCTGCCAGCTGTCGGCTTGCAATGTCGTCACATGAATGCAGAGTAGTAGGAGATCTTCATCATTAGCCATGGTGTATGTGGTAGTAACTCTCTCTCTTTCTCTCTCTCTCTCCAGCCTACGTTCCCGAGGATGAGAAGGAGGCAGCTCTCCTGGAGGAGGACCTAGAGGGAGAAGACTCCGCCCAGGAGGAGGAGCCCGCTGTCAAGTACATGATCCAGGACAAGGACTTCCTCCTCAAAGATCGCCCTGCCTACCACGACTCCCCAGTAGCCGACTTATCGGGCCAGGAGATGGACAGCGAGTCCCACCTCAGCGAGTCCAGCGACCGCATGTCCGACTTCGAGAGCTCGTCGCTGAAGAACGAGGAGGAGGTGGTCCTGGCCAAGGAGCCGATCACCCCCCTGTCCACCACCCCTGCGGTCATGATGGTCGCCAACACGCCATCCTCAGCCATGGAGGAGGGGGCCATCACGTCGCTCACCTCCGGCCCGGACAGCCTGGAGCAGATGAAGGCCATCTACACCAGCTTCCTCACCAACTCCTACTGGTCCAGCCTGAACCTGAACCTGACTCAGCCCCCCGCAGAGAAGCCCCCTCGTAGCCACAGCAGCAGTAGCAGCAGCAGCAGCAGCAGCAGCTGTGGCAGCGGGGGCTATGACTGGCACCAGTCCGCCGTGGCCAAATCCCTCCAGCAGGCCTCCCTGAACCAGAACCGGCACATCCACCCAGCGGCCGAGACCAACCTCTTCAGCACCGTGCAGCTGTACCGGCAGAGCACCAAGCTCTACGGCTCCATCTTCACCGGCGCCAGCAAGTTCCGCTGTAAGGACTGCAGCGGCGCCTACGACACCCTGGTGGAGCTGACGGTCCACATGAACGAGATGGGACACTACCGGGACGACAACCACGAGACGGACAGCGAGGGGACCAAGCGCTGGTCCAAGCCCCGCAAGCGCTCGCTGCTGGAGATGGAGGGGAAGGAGGACGCCCAGAAGGTCCTGAAGTGCATGTACTGCGGACACTCCTTCGAGTCGCTGCAGGATCTCAGCGTCCACATGATCAAGACCAAACACTACCAGAAGGTGCCGCTTAAGGAGCCCGTCACGCCCGTGGCCGCAAAGATCATATCCTCTGCCAGGAAGAGAGCCCCCATTGAGCTGGACCTCCCCAACTCCCCAGATTCCAACGGGTTCACCCCCAAACCCCATCTGAATGACCCGAGCGACCTCCTGCAGAAAACATCGAACCCTTACATCACCCCCAACAACCGATACGGCCACCAGAATGGCGCCAGCTATGCCTGGCAGTTTGAGTCCAGGAAGTCCCAGATCCTCAAATGCATGGAGTGTGGCAGCTCCCATGATACACTGCAGGAGTTGACCGCACACATGATGGTGACAGGGCACTTCATCAAGGTCACCAACTCTGCCATCAAGAAGGGAAAGCCCATCATGGACTCCCCTCCCACTCCTGCCCCCATCTCGCTCGCATCTATTGAGGAAAAGTTCCAGTCAGTACCCCTGGCTGCTACGGCCTTCTCCCCTCCTCCCCCGGCACCTCCCCCTTCCATCCTGTCCCCCGCCCTAGCAGTGGAGATAAAGAAGGAGGAGAAGGAGGAGGAATGTACTAAGGAGACCATAAGCAACAACCACAGTAGCAGCAAGGAGAAGAAATTAGGAGAAGACGAGGCTGAGGAGAAGTTTGACGTCTCATCGAAGTACTCGTACCTAACAGAGCAGGACCTGGAGGAGAGCCCTAAGGGAGGCTTCGACATCCTCAAGTCCCTGGAGAACACGGTCGCCTCGGCCATCAACAAGGCTCAGAATGGGGCTCCCAGCTGGGGGGGATACCCCAGCATCCACGCCGCCTACCAACTCCCAAACATCATGAAGCTCTCCCTGGGCAACAACGCCAAGAGCTCCTCCCTCAAGTACATGTTCCCCGGAGGGGAGATCCTGTCCCCCAACAGCAAGAACCAGCCGCTCATCTCCCCCCCTAGCCGCCAGACCTCGCCCCTGCCCAAGAACAACTTCCATGCCATGGAGGAGCTGGTTAAGAAGGTGACAGAGAAGGTGGCCAGGGTAGAGGAGAAGATGAGAGAGCCAGGCACAGGGGTGGGAGTCAGAGCTTCTCCCATGAGAAGAACCACCCCCTCCCCCTGCCACAGCGAGGCCGGCGAGTCTGCCCGGGGGGAGTCGCCCAAGGACAGGAAAGGCGGGGCCAAGACTCCAGAGAGCATGGGCGGAGGCTGCCACAAGGACTCTAACGGAGACGCCCACATGAAGGAGATTCAGGAGAACGGGGTGGAGAACGGGGCTGGGGTGAAGTCCCCCAATGTCCGCTCTCTGTGGCAGCACGGCCATCATCACGGAGCACCCTACGCCCGAGCAGCCCTTCGTCAACCCCCTGAGCGCCCTGCAGTCGGTGATGAACGTCCACCTGGGCAAGGCCGCCAAGCCCGCCCTGCCCTCCCTCGACCCCATGAGCATGCTCTTCAAGATGAGCAACAGCCTGGCGGAGAAGGCCTCTGGCGCCGCCGCCGCCCCGGCCCAGACCAAAAAGACCAACGACCACCTGGACCGTTACTTCTACCAACACATGAGCAACGACCAGCCCATCGACTTGACCAAAGGCAAAGGTGAGAAGAGTAGCTCTCTGGGCTCGGCGGCCCTCTCTTCCTCCACCTCCACCCCCTCCTCCGTCTCCCCCTCTTCCACCGCCGCCATGGCGAAGGCGTCCTCGGCCGTGGCCTCCTTTATGGCGTCCTCGCCCCTGAGAGAGAACGCCCTCTCAGACATCTCGGACATGCTGAGGAACCTGACTGAGAGCCACACCTCCAAGGCCTCCACGCCCACCAGCCTATCAGAGCGCTCGGACATCGAGGGGGCCACCCAGGACGATGCGGAGGAGTTCTCCCCGGCTCAGAAGAGGAAGGGTCGCCAGTCCAACTGGAACCCCCAGCACCTCCTCATCCTCCAGGCCCAGTTTGCCTCCAGCTTACGGCAGACGGGCGACGGGAAGTACGTGATGTCCGACCTGAGCCCTCAGGAGAGGATGCACATCTCGCGCTTCACCGGCCTCTCCATGACGACCATCTCCCACTGGCTGGCAAACGTCAAGTACCAGCTCCGGAGAACCGGTGGGACCAAGTTCTTGAAGAACCTGGACTCGGGTCACCCGGTGTTCTTCTGCAGCGACTGCGCTTCTCAGATCCGCTCCCCGTCTACCTACGTGTCTCACCTGGAGTCTCACCTGGGCTTCAGGCTGAGGGATCTGGCCAAGCTCTCCGGAGAGCAGCTGGTCAGCCACATCTCACAGCGCCACACCAAAGGACTGTCTGAAAAACTGCTCCCCAGCCTTCCCCCACACTCCAGCCACCCACTGTCCTCCCTGCCCCCTGTCCACTCCCCGTCCCCCTCTCCTGAAGAGGATAGCGGTGGATCTACATACCAGTGCAAGCTCTGCAACCGGACTTTTGCCAGCAAGCACGCGGTTAAGCTCCACCTGAGCAAAACCCATGGCAAATCTCCCGAGGACCATCTCATGTACGTGTGTGAGCTGGAGAAACAGTCGCACTAGCTGGCCGGGGAGCCCACTGCGCTCTCTCTTTGACTCTGTGACACTGTCTGTCTCTCTTTAGCCTTTCACAGACATTTCTTTTGGAAAAAAAGGACTACAATTATGAAGTGAAGAAACTGCACAAAGATGCCACACAACTGCTGTTGAGTTTTGGCACATGGTTTTTGATTTTCTCTGTGGTAGACTTAACCCTCTGGCCCTGCAAGCTTTGTTTTATTTTTGTTTAAATGCTTTTGGAAAAATACTTTTTCCAAATGTGCCGTTTTGAAGAAAGGGGTGCTGTTGTCGCTGTTAAAAAACATATGAAGGTTTGAAGACTAAAATGAAGTGGTATGTATTTCAAAAGTTGTGTAAATTGGATTTGGTTCTTTATATTTTGGCATCACTGATGTGTGATAAGCTGCATGCATTAATGAAACAGTTTAGTTCAACATTTCGTGACTAAATCTGGTGCACTTTTCAGTTCTCTCACAGTTTTTTCTCACTCTTCTTTCTTTCACGTGACCTTTGTGTGCTGGTGTCAGCACCTGAAATTTAACCCTCTGAGTACGGACAAGCACTTCTACACTCTACCATCCAAAAGACCTATAAGAAAAGAATGATACTGTAAACTGAAGGAACTATTGTGTGGATTGTGAAATGCACATGAGATTTTAAAGTCCATGTCCAGCATTCAGTTTCTAAACGTAGCGATGTGATGCAAAAATGAAAATTTTAAAGTACTTTACTTTGTTTGGTCAGGGACCTTTATCAATTCAGGTCTGTGTAAAAATGTACATAAAACATATTAACTAATTTCTGTCTAAATTATGCATCATTTTTATATTTTTAATTTAAGAGGAGTATGACTATCTACTGGTGCACAATATATGAATACATTAATGAAATTGTTTTGCACAATAGTTTTATAAATATGTTATTTAATCAAATGATATGAAAATAAGAGGAGAAACAAACTACACATCTTTTTATTTCCACCTCGTGCTCAAAGGGTTAAACCTCTTGTACCAGACAGTACATGTGCCGCTGTTTGAAACGTTAAAAAGATAAAAAGGTTGTACAATAAAAAATGTTACTTTAATGAAGTAATGAAGAAACCCACATGTAACCTCTTATTTATAAGTACTCTTGGTTGTTGTTTCATATCGTAGAATGCCTTCTTGATTGGTCTTTATTTCTATTTTTTCCCGTTCTGTCTAATTACTCTCCCATGATTCCACACTGCAGCTTTATCTTATTTTGGGGGGGGGAATATGAAAGGTAACCATGGTTACCTGAACCTCTTGATTGACAGGTCTGCTCGGTTTGCGGCGGTTAATTTGCCGCGGTAACTGACAGCTGCCAGTGTACGGAGACCGTATGTGTAAAATATTGGCATGTAAACAGCACAGACACTGTAATGCATTCTGTGCCGTGGTTTTTTCTTTTCTTCTGTTGTTGTTGTTGACAATGAAGCACCCCATTATATGACTTCATATAACCTTTTTTCTACTGCAGCATTAAAAAGGAAACGTTTTTTTTGTTTTGCAATAACACTGTGTGTCACGGCTCACAATTCTTGTGTGTGCTGTGTGCTCCCTAATGAGCACATTACACTGAGACGGTGCCATCGCCTGCCGTCTGCATCGTCTGCTGGTGACGAGCTGCAGACGACTTTACACTGAGTGGCAGCAGGGCTCTGCAGAAGACACACACACACACGTACACACTGATAAACACACACACACACGTACACACTGATAAACACACACACACACGTACACACTGATAAACACACACACACACATACACACTGAAACACACACACATGCACATCACCATCATAATCGCAACATACTGGGTAACTACTACCCGAAAGCAGTGAATCTGTGGCCAGCTTTAGAGGCCTATTTGTGTGTGTGTGTGTGTGTGTACACTACATAAACCGTCATTTTTATGTTTCAGACAGCACAAAATAAATAAATGAGGCCCTGGAACACACATCTCCTTCACACCCCACATCATATCAGCGCATCATATCCACTGAGAAGTGCCTGGCAGAGAAGTGCCCTTCCCCCTCCATCTCCTTGGCTGGATACAGCCGTTAATTGCGTAAACCCCGGCATTAGCTGTCTCCTTCTACCCGTCCTCCTCCCTCCTCGGTGATTAGCCCAGACTTCCATTGTGTCTGCTTCCGTCACTAGGTAGACGTGCGGCAGCCATGTTGCTTGGGTTCACCGTGGGAGACGACAGCACTGCTGTGGGGATGAACTTGCTACTTTGAAGTCCCCCTGTGCAGTCCAGAGCCACCATCATGAATAAATTCTATCAGTATCAATTAGATACAGCTGATAGAGTGTACGTACGCGTGGTTGGTGAAGAGTGAGTCAGAGATTAGGAGGAAGAGATTCAGACACATACATACACGTGCGCACACACACACACACGTGCGCACACACACACACACACACGTGCGCACACACTCCGGAGAAGGTTGGGAAGTCAGCAGTGATGTCGATTGTTTAACTTCCTCTCTGGCTGCTGAATTTGTTTCTCGTCAGTCCTGTCTATGAAGCCACCGTACAGACAAAACCATCTTGCATAGCTGTGGACCAACACACAAACACACACACACACACGCACACCTTTCAGCAGCCAGGTAGAAGGACTTCATCCGTGGTGACAAGGTGCCGCTGTGTGTGAAAATGTCAGCCTTCACAGCGGAGCCTGAAGTCTGGCACCATATTTAAGGCTCTCATTAGCCGCAAAGAAAATATGCGTGAAATTGAAGTGTAAGAAAGGCATTTTCTACCCCTCTCACTTCCTGGGAGCGAGGAGCAGACAGGGCTTATTAAGGTTCAAAACAAGCGTGCAGGAGACCGTGTAGCCGCCACGACGTGTACGTACACTCACACACACACACACACACACACACACACACACACACTATCGAACCTCACAATCCTTCAGCCACAGCTCCACAGTCAAGAGACATGTCTGCACGTGTACTTTAGGATTCATATTGGTTTGGCCTACCTCGTTCTTTCAGCCAGCAGGCCTTGGTCTAGCCTTGGTTGAGTAGGACTACAGCTGTTTTATAAGTCCATTTGAATCCATGTCTATATGTACCGCATGCATTTCCTGCACGATTGGGAAATCAAATGGTGTGTTTGTGATTACAGGAATACATCAGTTCAGACAGTTTACTTAAGTTACATTATTCCCAACATCAATAGGAAAACATCTTAATTGTGTTGTGGGGATTGTGTTCCTTTGTGCCGGAGCCTTGCCGCTTTATTGTAAGCACCTCAATATGAGTTTCACCCTCCCACAGAAGGAGTATCCTTTCTATAGAGAGCTCTTCTAACTCCAGATAGCTTTTATATCAGGTGCTATGTAACACCCTGTTCAATGGATCCCATCCTCACAATGGAATCACACTGCATAACGTTGGGTTAAATCCTTGGAACTGCACAGAACTGAAACAAGAAAACACAGTCACATCCACGCACAATAAACACAAACACACAAACAATGTATCTGTCACACACACACACATCCACAAGCCTCCCCAACCATGCAGAATCAAATATTCCTTTTCCCAGAATGCATTTTCGGATCTGGTTGGAGTATGAAGAGCTCATGTTGGCCACTGAATGTCCTTGTGTAAGCATTCCTTAATCCTGATCACACACACACATTAATATGCACACATACTATTCATACACTGCCAAACACACACACACACACACACACAGTGTAGATTTATTGGCTCCACTGTTGACCCTGTGTTGTACGTTGTCAGGAGATGTCTTTGAGTGTGACTGGCCGTCCCTAACCTGGGTTATTTACATGGCTAATAACTCACCAGCTCAACAACACCTTGACCTTGGACCAGTGCCATTATACATGTTAATGTAGGTGGACCTGTAAATTCTATGTGTCCGAAGCACAGAGTAAATACTAATGTGACAAATACTGGCACACGTCTAAATCACAGGGGTCTCGTTGACCGGCACGCTACCCC
>CAEFZP010000883.1:47500-62714 GCA_903064625.1 Mallotus villosus
GTGCGTTGTCGTGCTTACGGAAGGTAATATGCAGGTTGGATTGAATGGAGAGGCCATTTGATGGCTCAGAGGCCCTCTGTAAACACAAGCATGTCACTTTGGTCTAATGGTTGCGCAGCCTCGGAGAGCAGAGGCTCTGGGTTCAGTCCCCGCCCCCCAGATACAACAAACCAACCCACTATAGGGGGTTCATTGTGGTATGGTTCATCCCAACTCTCTACCTCGGCGCTCCGGGAATGACACCCGCTCACGGCTCTTCTTAAAGCTCATTATCACGGTTAAATTATTTCCTCCCACAAGCCCGTTAATTAACACTCACGTCCAGACCACGTCTGGTCGCACAAATTGATTAGAACATCAGACCCAGAGTCTGGACGCAGGCTGCCCTGGAACAAAGGAACCCAGGAAGGGAGAGCAGCTCAGGAACACTCCCAAGGCCTGGTATGGGAGCGGTTGTAAACACCCTACATATGTCAGCATGTGTGTGATATAAGTGGCAGTGAGTGTAGTTCCCTTCACAAGCACAGGCTAATGAGTGATTGAAGCTAATGCATGCACGCAGCGAAAACAAAGGAAGCGGGGAAATCAACAGCAGCCTGCTCCCTACAACACGACACACATGCACTCACACACACACACATACCCTCAACACAGAGAGCTGTTGTACCATCCTCATCATGGCAGTGGTGCAAGGTCTAGTAATTTCAGGCTTGGCCTCAATCATCAGCATTAGAGGTAATTTTTAGTCCTGAAGGGGTTAATTAGGGGCTGAGAGAAAAGCCTAAATTAATTGGCTCATGTCCGAATGTGAAAAAGAAAGGAAGATGGAGAGAGAGAGAGAGAGAGAGAGAGAGAGAGAAAGAGAGAGATATCTTGGCGTTTTCATACATTAAGAACGGCTGACAGCAGTTAATTGCCATGGACATAAATAGAATCTTAATAGTAGGACAAAATAAATAAATAAATAAATGACAAAAAAATTGCTAAATGGGAAAGCATATTGCAGAGAAATGCACCTTTTTAAATGAGGGTCAGTTTGTAAACCTCACTGTTTAAACAGAAGGTAAAGAGAGGAAAGCAGAGAGCGCAAGAGAAAGAGAGAGAAAACCAGAGACAGACGGAGGGATAGAGTCTTTGGAAGGTGTATCGGGCGAGGAGAGAAGGAAGCTTTCTGCATCACAGGTTGTTATTTATTTATTTTCTTCTTCTTCTTCTCCTTTTTTTCTTCTTCAGCGTGAAGGTACGGTGACGGCCGTCACGCCTGAGTGGCCCTGAAACAGAGTCGGCAAAAAGCTGAAGGAGAGCTCTCGTCCTGAAAGGCTCATCAGGACTTGTCATCGCTCTAATGAATATCATTTAAATTGCTTTGTATATCGGAGTGAGTTTGGATGTCGATTTAATTTGCGCATGTGTTGGAGTTCTTCTGCTTGGCTAGGCGGACGGAGAGAGGCAGACTAATGAAAAGCGAGCTGGGGTGACAGCATGATGAGACTCGACCCAATCAGATGGGTTTGAAAGGAAATTCTGACAAGGCGGAGAGAATAAAACACACTGACACACACACACACACACCACACAAACACGCACACAAATACTCTCACAGATAAAGATAGGTATACACACACACAAACAGATACACACACACACATACACAGATACAGATAAAGATACACACACACGCACACACACATGAGAGGAAGTGTCTGCAGACAGGTTTGCGTTATCAAGGCTCCTGGTGTATTGTGGGATTGAAGAGGCTGCACCTGTTCTCATTTGCAGATATGCCCTGTTGGGGGCTGTCCTAATGATGGCTCAGAAGCATCCCTGAGCTCAGGATATGCAAAATAAAACCACTAGTCTTTCCTGGGGATGGCCCATCCCTGCTTATAAGCATGGCCTTATCAAAATGAAATTACAATATATGCTGATACTGTATTTCACCCCTCCCCTCCCCTCTGCTCCTCTCCCTCTCTCTCCCCTCATCCCTTCATCCCGTCTGCACACCGTGCCCCCTCTTTCCCGCTGTAAGCCGTGAAATATTACAACCTTTCCCAAAGCAAAAGATATAAATCCACATTGAGGAATTGCAAAAACAGCACAAAGCATTTCCAGGCCGGCGGTATCTAGCGAGGCGCTGATGATTTAGCAGTGCAGGTGTATCGGGATCTGAGCGCGGCTCAGACAAAGCGAGTCAGCGCCGCCCACAGCCACTCTCTGTCCCCTCCTCTGCAGTCCTCAGCTACGCAAACCTTTCTATTCAGTTAGCATTGGCATGCACGGGATTTTAATCGAGTCAAATCCAATTATGAACCACCAATTAGCTATTAATGTCATCAATTAGGCTCTCATGCTTGTCATATCATGTGTCACAGATGTGGAAAATACACGGTGAATTCAGCGCATGATCTTCTCTTTTCTCTCATGCTGTTATGTTCTGCTCTTTCACTGCTCAGTCAGTGTTGGATCAGGCTGACGTAAGACATGCTTGACAAGCAACACCTGTCTTAATTTTTCTATCTTTTTTTTTAAATTAGTGACATATTTTGATGATGATTTTACATTTCATATCAAGTATTTGAAGAAAGCACTAGTGATACATGGGCTTGAATCTACAGTTGTGTTGTTGTCTGATTGTGGGAGCCCTTGAAGATTAAACCTGCTCTTGCCCTGCCGGTCCAACATCTGTGTGTCTTGGAAAATATCTCTCCAAGACAGAGGCTGAGGGCACTGGAGAAAGCAATGTCCATGACAAGCCACACAAGTTAAACAGACATACATAATAGGATATTAAACTTTAACTAGCCCATATTCATTCCAATCATGTAGAGGGGGAGACGTCTAAAACCTCAGCCTCCAAATTTCATTTGTGTCTCACTGGAAACGTTCGATTTATGAGGCCTTTTGTTTCATGGAGGCTATATGCTGAGCTGAGAATATACCCAGACTGTTAGTCCTCTCTCTCTGTCTCTCTCTTACTCTGTCTCTCACACACACTCTCTCTTTCTATTTCTCTCTCTCTCTCATTTTCTCTCTCTTTCCCTCCCCTTTGGTATATGTCTTCATTTGTGAAAGCTCAGCTCATGCCATGGTGGAACTCTTATTGGTAGGACCTTGTTCCCCCCTGGGGTATTGTTAACTGTTGCACAGGAAATAACAATTGTAAAGCCAAGATACTTCCTGGTGCTGTGAGTGACTTCATGATCTGAGACAGCAGACTAATTTAGGACAGTTAGAGAGGCATGGGGACAATGGTTTCACTCTGGCAGTCCTCCTATGTAGCTGTATAGCCTGGTGTTATAAGCTACACCACACATTTAAGCACTGTAAAACAATGTTGATCATAGGATTCCTAGTTTTGTATTTTACTCAGAAAACCTACCCTTACTCTGAACCTAGACAGTACATTACATTTACATGTAGTCACTTAGCAGACGCTTTTATCCAAAGCGACTTCCAAGAGAGACCTTTACAAAAGTGATCCTGGAGGAAACTAACATCACGTCCAGCGAATCTTTCCTAGGTACCGTTGTATTCCCAGAACAAGTGTGTCTTGAGCCTTTTCTTGAAGGTGGGGAGACAGTCAGTGTCTCTTATGGAGGTGGAGAGTTGATTCCACCACTGGGGGGCCAGACAGGAGAAGAGCTTGCGTTGGGACCAGGCGGTCTTGAGCGGTGGGTTCACCAGACGGTTGTCAGAGGAGGACCGTAAGGTTGGAGGAGACTTAATGTAGTCGGGTGCAGTCCCGTTCACCGCTCTGAAGGTCAGTAACAGGGTCTTGAATCTGATACGGGCCGTGACGGGTAGCCAGTGAAGGGAGATGAGGAGCGGGGTAACATGGGAGCATCTGGGTAGGTTGAAGACCAGGCGGGCCGCTGCGTTCTGAATCCTCTGGATAGGGCGGGTTGCGCATGCTGGGAGCCCGGCGAGCAGCGAGTTGCAGTAGTCCAACTTGGAGAGGACAAGTGCTTGGACCAGCAGCTGGGTGGAATGCTCAGACAGGTATCTCCTGATCTTCCGGATGTTGTAGAGGGTGAACCTACAAGACTGGGAGACGGCAGCAATGTGGGCTGTGAGGGAGAGCTCGTAATCCATGGTAACCCCGAGGTTCCTGGCAAAGGATGAAGGGGTCACCGTCGCAGATCCCAGGGTGATTGAGAGATTGTGGGAGATGGAGGGTTTGGCCGGGATAATGAGAAATTCTGTTTTGGCGAGGTTCAGCTCTGGAGGTGGTGCTTGGTCATCCAGGCGGAGATGTCTGTGAGGCAGGCCTCAATCCTAGCTGAGTTCCTCGGATCATTCGGGGGGAACGACAGGTACAGCTGCGTGTCATCGGCGTAGCAGTGGTAGGAGAAGCCATGGGAGTTGATGATTGGTCCAAGTGAGGTTGTGTACAGGGAGAAAAGGAGGGGGCCAAGGACGGAGCCCTGTGGGACACCAGTGGAGAGCTGGCGAGGGCCTGACACTTTGCTTCCCCAGGAGACCTGGTAGGATCTTCCGGACAGGTAGGATGAAATCCACTGAAGTGTGTAAGAAGGGTGGAGAAGGTAGATAAAAGTTTGTGAGGGTTTGAGGCAGAGTTAATTTTGTTCAGGAAGTAGTGGGTTTTTGCGTCAGTTTATGTTCACATTTCTTTTCCTTTCTGTATCACAATGACATGGTCTGTCAACAAATTACAGTACAGTAAACAGTAAAAGCGTAAATGAGAATCTTGTTCGTCTCTTGCAATCAAACTCTTATATACACTAAGCTGTAACCTACAATTTACAATAATTGTCATCAAACCTTTAACCATAGTTTACATCAGAACATCCCTTCAGAGTACACCGTTATATTGACAACATGACTAAGCAATTTGACTGTCTTATCCGTACACAATGACTCAAGGAATTGTCATTTTGATGGCACTGACATGTTCATTGACAGATATTTACTTTTGAGAGATAAACTAAGGATTTTGAGCAAGAGACTGGCTTTTGCAGGTAATCCATGGTGTTTTGCTATTTGTACAAATTGTTTTGAGAAATGCACTTACTGCTTTGAGAACTTCAATTTTGATCTGAGAAATGTACCAAAGTGACTGAGAAAAACTATTTAAGCAGAAACCTACAACGACCCTAATTAATTATGTAAACACAGCCAGGGTTTTCACACGGCGGTGAATACCCTGAAACTCAATCTCTAGCTAGCTACTTAGCGGCCTGTAGAACACAACAGAATGAAACATGTCTAAATGTACTTACTTTGCGGAGACCTTCACGAAGTACACTCAGTAGGACAATTATGCGCTCATAGAGTACATAGAACATAGAACATAGTACATAGAACATATAGTATATAGAGCGTGCACGTTTGAGAACATTGTCAAGGCCACAGCCGTGCCCCCCTGTTGTTGGTTTTGTTCTGCCCTAGTGTTTCCCTGTCTCATTGTCTTCACCTGTGTCTCGTTGAGTTGTTGTTAGTTTCATTGTGTCCACCTGTGTCTTGTTTGTTTCTGTGTATTGAGTCCCAGTTTTCAAGTATTAAACCCTTTGTTCAACACTGCCTGCCGACTCCCCTGCATTTGGGTCCAACCCCACCGCACGTTGTGACAACATGACTCAGTACCCAGATAGTATGTAAAGTTCTAGAACATAAAGCATACATTCAAATATCTTCTAGAACATCCCTTTCAGAGAACAAGTTTGCAGGCCATTGAACAAACAAGTTACCCTCAGAGGACACACAGCTAAAATAACCGATTAGAGGAACAGGGAGGAGGAGGTGAGGAGCAGAGGGGAGGCGAGGAGGAGTGGAAGGGAGTGGAGGAGAGGAGAGGAGAAGAGTAGAGGACGAGACCAAATGAGATCTCATTTCAGAGGATCTGCAGAGGAACTGATCTGCTGATGAGATGAAAGGCTGTCATGACGACGGTCGGCCCGGGAGATCTCTCTCCTCTTAACTAACCTGCATCTTGACAGGCCAATCAAGCCCCCTGGAGCGTAATTAAATGATAAGTTCATATTTGAGGGACAATTGTGTGGCGTCGGCGGGGTTGTCACAGCGCGGGGCAACGTGATGGAGACCCTTATTAGCAGCCACAGTGCTCTCACACACACGCTCGCAGACACACACACACACACACACTCACACACACACACACACTGAGATTGTTTAAGATACGTTTAAGAAGGGCAGATGGAGGTAAAGGGGGACATGCACTTCACCATGTCCCACAAGCGAGCGGGCTCCTGTGAACCAATGAGAGTCTGTGAGGGGCACATCTCCCTGCTTGATATGCAAACGTCTTTTCTATGCAAAACAGGAGGCAGCATCTCCGATGCAGCTGTGGATGCTGCGGAAGACGCCCCAAGGCCAAGGTGTACAATAACTCTCAGGGGGGAGAGAGCAGGGAAGGGAAAATGTGCGGGGGAAACAAAACAAAACAACCGGCCGTCCGCGATGCCCACTCATCCTCTCTTTGTCCGTTGGACTTGGGGATCTCACGTCTGAAAGGTGGACTAGGTATTCATGGCAGCACACCTACGTTCCTTCAAAGGTGTGCAAACAGCAGACTCTCAATTCAAAGCAGGGTCTCAGAACCCTTTTTTTTGGGTCTTTTTTTCTCTTCTCTCGTTTTCTTTTTCTTCTCCGTCAATAATCCCCTCCCTTCCCCTGTCTCTAAGTCGCTGTGTGTTTTAATCCTGCTCGTCTCGCCAGGAGGCCATTGTGACCGTCTCTCATTGTGTCTGAGGCATAAAGCTCGCTCTGTTGTCTGGCCAGCTTCCTGCTCCAAACACAGCATGTCCTCTCAATGGATACGTCCTCTCTCCTCCTCTCCTCCTCTCCTCTCTTCTCCTCAGACTGGGAGAAAGAGAAGGGGAGGGGCGGAGGTGTTTGCTTAGGAACTTAGGTTTCGAGGAGGGATACTGTCGTCAGCCAAAGAAAACCCAATGCCCAGAACAAGTGAAAACAACCGGCACAGTGTACCCAACCAGGATTACAGTTCCCTTCTTTTCGTCACATTCAACAGGCAAAGCCCACGTGCATTACGTATGCGGAGTTTGGAGATCGGAAGAAAAAGTCAAGTTATTCACACAGAAGGAACGTAACATGAACGCATTTCGAGTCAAACTTTTCATTTTCTCTCCGTGGCGCTGTAGCTGAAAGAGCAGCAATAAAGTACAGCCCACTTCAAGTTTGAGCTCCACAAATCAGAGCACCTAGTTAAATTGAACCTTTATATAACTTCTATGTAAAGGTCACCTCTCTTTTTCGGAGGTAATTTAAAGATCAGAGTAGTCAGTGTTTCCATCTCTCTCCTGCACGGAGACTCTGTCACCCGGAAACAGCAGGGGAGGTGAGAACTACTAATTATTTCTGAACCATATGCACACATCTGAATACCTTACCTCTCTGCTCAAAGATCTGGGATTCTTCCAGATGCAACAGGGCTTGGTAACGACACATTTTCCATCTCTCCCTCTTGGTGTTGCTTTGAAAATTCATCGACAAAACTGTCGTTAAGGCGACACATGCAGTGAAGCACCTGGATGGGTGTGTTGTCCAATGATTCGCCTCTGTTAAGCAAATCAGTGGATTACATCGTGGAAACTGGAAATCGACAGCCTACAAGCTTCATACACACGCACGAGCTCCAGAAATATGGTCACGTGTGATGGATCTACTGAGGGTACGAAGGGATGCACCACGTGTGATGGATCTACTAAGGGGAAGAAGGGATGCACACTGTCAGAAACAGATAAACCACAGAGAGTGAGCGAATGTAGCTGAAGTTCAGAAGAGGAGGACAGACAGGGAGACAAATCGAAGAAAAGTCAGTAGTGGGCTACATAGAGAGAGAGAGAGAGCAAGAGAGAGAGAGAGAGAGAGACAGAGACAGAGACAGAGACAGAGACAGAGCAGAGAGAGAGAAAGCAAGAGTGAGAGAGAGAGACAGAGAGAGAGAGAGAGAGCAAGAGTGAGAGAGACAGAGAGAAAGGGAGAGGTATTTGGGAAAGATGTCGATCTGTATAATACTTTTAAAAATCCACTCCCCCCCTCGCTCCCTCGCTCCCTTTCCCCTCCTCCCTGCTCCCTCCCTCCCCTCAGAGAGGCCTGTCACATGCAGTTTGCCCTGACGCCTGACGGACCAGGCCCAGACTCTAGTCTCAGGGCACTCTTCTATATATCGTTAATTTAATGCATGATGACGTGGCCAATTACAGCGCGGCCGCACGCTCAAATAGCATGTCAAAGCCTGTGTATCAATCTATTAGCCCCTGTCTCCCTGTACATTACAAGACACCTTAACACCCAGCTCACTGGGGGAAAGTGCTGACCTCATGAGGAAACCAACCTGAGATCTCCACCTCAGGACCTTTTAAGGAATATGAACTTTAATGAGAGGAAGACTGGAATCCACCTGGGCTCTGGGGCTGGGGAGGGAGATGGCTTCTCTATATCATGGGAAGAGCACTCAAGGTAATGTGCATAGTCAAATGGGGGAGCGGTATGGGTTTAGGAAGTTGTTTATGTCTCCAGCCTGGTTGGTGATGTGCTGTGTACCCGGCATGAGAGGACTACTGATGATGATGGTGGACTGGTGGGCTGGGTAGGAGATAACTGCTTGTCTATGCCTGGAGCCTTTAGCTCAGCGGGCTATGTTTGTGAACATGCATGAGGCCCAGGTTCAAGTAGGTCTCATTTCAGTAAGTCTGAATCTCCATCCCTTTCTTCCCCCCCCCCTCTTGGCTCAGTCTTTCTTCCTCTTGTCTTTCACTCTCTCCCACTTCACTTTCACTCCCTCCCTCTCTCTTCTATCCCCCTCGTGGGACTTTTCCTCTGACAGAGAGGCTGTAAAGTTTGTCTGCCTTAGCTCACTCTTTGATGCTGTCACTTTCGATCCAGTCACAAAGTTCAGGCCCATCAACTGCTTGCAAATTAGAAGCCCTTCACTCCCTCCCTCCTTCTTTTTCTCTCTTTCCCTCTTTCCCTCCCTCCCTCCCTCTCTCCCTCCCTCCCTCACCCTCCTTCTGTTTCTGTCCGTCCCTCCTAAGCTCTTTCACTCACTCTCTCTGTCTCTCTCTTTGCTTCTATTTCCCTCTCCTTCTCTCTCTCCGTGTTTCTATCTCTCTGTCTCTCTCTCTCCACCCTCTCTCTCTTTCTCCACCCCCCCCTTCTCCCTTCCTCTCCCTCCCTCGCTCTATTCTCTCCAGAAGACAGTAGAGAAATGCTGCCGAAGGCCTGTTGTTCCTGCCCTCCACCAAGCTGCCACTCTGCCTTTTTAATCTGCCATCAGTGCACATGACACATCACAAAAATACACACAGGCTCCTTTAATGGTCCTCAGTGCAGGAGGCTGGGGAAGGCAGGAGAAGGGAGGTAGAGGGGGAGGTGGAGGTGGGAGGTGTAGGGGAGGGAGTTAGGGGGAGAGGTAGGGGGAGGAAGAGGAAGGCTGTGGGGGACTTGCCTCCGTGCTGGGGGAAATGTCCCCAGAGTGGTTTCGTCTGTGTACATGGTTACGTAAAAGATCCATGAGGTTGAAGATGTGGCCTGCAGTGAGAGAGAGGTATGGAGAGATGGAGGGAGACTGGGGTGGAGGGAGACAGAAAGGGAGGGACACGTAGTGAAAGGTGGAGAGAGGGAGACAGGGAGAGACAGTGAGAGAGGGATGAAGAGAGCGAGAGAGCCAGATGAGGGACAATGAGAGAAGGGTGGCGAGGGAGAGAGAGAGAGAGAGAGCAGAGACGGACAGTGAGAGAGGGATGGAGAGAGGCAGAGAGGGACAGTGAGAGAGAGAGCAGCAGTGACATGGTTAGAGCTCCAGAGTGACAGAGCTAATCCAGCCAGTCACTGTTCCTCGTGTCGTGTTCAGGATCGCTCTCTGATCAGCTCGTATTAAAGCTAAACACTTTGAATGATTTGGAGGAAAATCAAAATCAATTTGCGCGAGCCCTCTATTCGGAGCAGTCCCCTCGGGGCTCCAGCATGTCACATCCTGTCGCGGCCAAATTGACGTTTTGACACGCAAAGTTAGATGGGGAAAAAAAGGCAAAGCGAGTGAATGAAGATGAGTTCCCTCTCCAACCCCTTTGAGAGAAAGGTAGTTTGTTCTGTCCCAACATGTCACAGCTAAAGAGGAACAATCATGGGCTGTCAATCAGGGCGCTTCTCTCAACGTCAAACCAAGCGCTCCCAATGGTTCTCCTTCCTGTGTTTTTCCAGTCATTTAAATGATGGTAGCTGCCGTATGCTAACGCTGGTCCCAGTGCAGCAGTGGGGAAGCAGACAGAGTTTGACGGACAGACAGACGGACGGATGACAGGCGGTGACAGCAGGATGAGTCTGGTGTGTGACACGCAGGCTGACATGCGGCTTGACGGACAGAAGGTTGTCACAGACGCTGGCCATGGTGACGGCTGATTGACGGGCGGAGTGTTATCTGGAACTTGTTGTTTTTCTTTCTGTTGAACCCGGAGAGAAGGGTGGGGGGAAGTGGGAGGGAGAGAGAAAGAGAGAGAGAGAGACAGAGAGAGAGAGAGGGAGAGAGAGGAAATATAGTGGGTGAGAGGAAGGGAAAAGGGGGGGAAGAGAGATACAGTAGACAGAAAGAGAAAGAGGGTGAGAGAGTGAAAGAGAGAGTGAGAGAGAGAGAGAGAGAGAGAGAGAGCGCGAGAGAGAGAGAGAGAGAGAGAGACTAAGTGCGTGTGAGAGAGAGAGGAGGATGAGAGGGATCAGGTCATGTGGAGGTGAGTGGCCTTATCAGACGCTCACAGGGGATGTCGTCCATTTGCTGTGACACGCGCGCTGATATCCTGCCTGCCGTAGCACAGGAGATGAGCTGTTTGTCGTTTTGACAGTTTTGGGTGGTCTCAGGGCCCCTCTCGGTACCAGCCATGTGACCTCGGCAGAGCAGCCGTCAGTCGCTCGCCCCCTCTGAGGGGGATTGCAAACTTAAACCAAACAAGAGAGAGAGAGAGGGGAAAAGGAATTTCTCAGAAGTCATGAAAACACAACAGAGATGGGTTTGGAACGTACACAGTGGTGCACCGCGAGCTCGCAAAGAAGTGTCTGACGCCTCACTTTCACAGCGCTCCGAGACACCATGTGCCAGTTCAGCACAAAACCAAGTCTCCCACAGGTCTAATGACTTGAGTAATTGTCAGACCCATGACAAATGACATTGTTATTGCTGGCGTTGTGTGCTGTTGTTGTGTAAACGTGTGTGAAACCCTCCACCCCTGGCAGGGGTCAGAGGTGACTCCACATCCACTGTGTCCTGGACCACCCCTCTCTAATCTGATTACACTCCTGCCTTACGCAGCGAAATCCCAATTAACAAGGAACTTTAATGAGAATTAATCACGCTTTAATTGGAGGTCTTTCAACGAACATTAATATAAATTGTAACCCAATTAATCATCGGATAGGTGGTTTCCATCTGAAGAACAGTAACAGCTCATGATAGGTCACTCTCTGGTACCAATTTCCTGGATGACGCATTTTAAAGTCAATGTTTATGTGGATGTCCATGTCTAGCGGCGTCCAGGCCAGGCTGGTGTTGTGAGAAAGCTTCCCCTGATGAGAACACCAGCGGCCTACATGATGTCCCCCCCCCCTCCTCCATGTCATCATATAGGAGGTGGAGGAGGGGGGACACTATATGATGTCCGTCCCCCCCCTCCTCCACCTCCTGTCAGGGTCAGGTCTCCCTGGCGTCAGACTGTCCCGCTGAGCCATCAGACTAACAGAGTCCGAGTGTGAATCACCTCCTATATGATATCATGGTGAGTGTTTGTATGTATGTTAGTGTGTGTGTGTGTGTGTGAAAGAGAGAGAGAGAGAGGGAGAGAGAGAGAGAGAGAGAGAGAGAGAGTGAGAGAGAGAGAGAGAGCGTGAATCTGACACATCATGTGACATCAATGATTCGAGCCAGTGGGGTTAGCGTGTAACGTGCTTAGTGTCCAGGGGGAGCCACGTGTGGTGTCCGGTGTCCGTGCAGTGTCACGACAGGGGACGGAGACATGGGGGGGTCAGAGCAGAGGAGAAGAAGACTGGGCCATGGGCCATTTAAAAAAAAAGTATTTTAATCCAAACTCTCGCTAAGGGAATAGAAAAATGTTGTGTGATGTCACCCAGCTGGTCTGTGATGATGAATGTGTGTTTATATGTGTGTGTGTGTGTGTGTGTGTGTGGCAGCAGTGACTAACAGACAATGCTTTGCGGCACACCCAAGCTCTAAAGCAACATAGAAAATAACACATTCAGATGTACACAGACTCACACACACATACACACTTCCAATGACAACTGTGATGTGTGGACAGGCAGGCAGCCTCTCCCTGCAGAGGCAGACTGAAGGGTGCAACAATGGCAGACACAGAGCCACTCCCTTCTCGCCTCTCCCAGGGGTGTAATCTCTCTGTGTTTACTCTGCCAAGGGCTTATTTGGCTGTCTGGTAGTGTGTGACACGTACGATGGCACACAGACACACACTCCCTTGAAACTCAGCAGCAGATTCTACTGGCTTCCCAAGCCTTCACCCAAAACACCTCCCTGTACCGCATCCACCGCCCCCCCCCGCCCCAGACAGGCTGCCCCCTACCTCTACCCCCCACATGCCTCTGACTCCCTCCCTCCACCCCTCCCATGATGCCATGTTGCTGCCCTGAACTGAGGTGACGTTGCTTAACCAGCCCTGTGTGTTGGTCTGTTGAATGTTTATGCACGTCCATGCTGGATGTGTGAGGAGAGAGAACAGGTCAGTGAGGACAGGAGAGTGAGAGAGAGAGAGAGAGAGAGAGAGAGAGATAGAGAGAGAGACGAGTAGAGAGAGAGCGAGAGACGAGGAGAGCTGAGAGAGAGTAGAGAGAGCAGAGAGAGAGAGATGAGACGAGAGAGGATCAGAGATAGAGAGAGCAGAAGAGGAATCTCTTGTCTCTCCTCCGGCTCCGCAGGCAGACACTTACCTAATAGAATATGATAAGATTATATTGAACAAAGACTCAATGTCACCCAGTGTTCATCCCTCTGCCTCCAGCTCCTCTAGAGGGCCCAGATAGGGGGGTGAGCAGGGGGTGAGCAGGGGGTGAGCAGGGGGCTGAGAAGGATGGCTGTCTAGGAGGGAGAGCCTCATATTGGTCCAGTATTCATTAAAGCCCAGCTCCACGCTGCATATTCCCATTATTCACACAAAGGTAGGTGTCAGCTAATCAGTGCAGAATCGCCGGGCGTTTAAAAAGCCAACAGACAGACTCCATCCATTACGTCAATTATGAATTAGCACCTCTCTGCCATCTCCCTGCTAGGGAACATATACCGCTGTCTTAATTAGGCAAACACGGGGCATCAATTCTTTGCTGCGGAAGCTGTCTCAGCTCGTCCCCGCATACACACACACACACACACACATACAGACACACATACAGACACACACACACACATGACACACAGACACCACAAATACACACACACAGACACACACATACACTTACACACACAGGCACACACACACACACAAACTCATACACACACACACATAAATAAACATTCATAGACACTACACACACATATACTGCATACATGTGTACATACATACACATTTCACAACACACACACATATACAGAGAGAGAGAAAGAGAGAGGGAATGAGAGAGAGAGGGAAAAGAGGGAGAGAAAGAGGGAGAGAGAGAGAGAGAGAGAGAGGAGAGAGAGAGAGAGAGAGAGAGAGAGAGAGAGAGAGAGAGAGAGCTGAGATTTGAAATGTCGCATGGGGACTAATAATGAGACAGTGTCTCATGTTGTGTCAGTAACTTGACTATACATTACCAGACTTCTATCCTCTCCTGTTTCAGCTGTAATATACCACATATCAAGCAGAACTCTATCTGACAAGCCTTCACTATGGAGAACTGTCTATGCACTAATATTGCGTCTTGGCTAGCGAAGCCTTGTAAAGCTAACAGTTGAAATGTCTCTCACTGCAGTCAAATGGAATGGTTACGGATGTAAAGTAGCTGTTGTAGAGGAAGTGGTTCAGACATTTCTCTTTCTGTCCATTATTTTCTCTTCCTGGTTGTCCTCTGAATGTCATGGGGCATGTGTGTGTCTGAGAGATACATGTTATGGGTACTGTCACTTTAAGAAGTTGGAACCTCCCCCTCCATTCTGGTGTGGCCACGGTAACGACCAAGGCAATGTTGTCAAGAGAGACTTGATCAGTGAGACTATCATGGTTAATCTCTCTCTCACTCTCTTTCTCTTCATACACACACACACACACACATACACACACAAATACTTGCTTAGTGAGTCAAGGAGGGAATAGACAAGGGAAATAACAGGATAGGATTGAGACAGGTAGGCAAAAAGTGTGTGCATGAGAGTAGAGAGAGAGAGAGAGAGGAGAGAGGAGAGAGAGAGAGAGAGAGAGAGAGAGAGGAGAGAGAAAGAGGAGAGAGAGAGAGAAAGTAGATTAGGTGAAGGGCAGAAGAGTGGGATGAGAGAGGAGAGGAAGATATGTAAAGAAGTGTACGAAGGCAGGAGAGATGACGAAGAGGGGGAGAGAGGAGAAGAGGAAAAAAGAAGAGGAGGAGGAGGGAGGGAGGGAGAGAGGGAAGGGAGGAAGGGAGGGAGGGAGGGAGGGAGGGAGGGAGGGAGGGAGGGAGGGAGGGAGGGGAGGGAGGGAGGGAGGGAGGGAGGGAGGGAGGGAGGGAGGGAGGGAGGGAGGGAGGGAGGGAGGGAGGGAGGGAGGGAGGGAGGGAGGGAGGGAGGGAGGGAGGGAGGGAGGGAGGGAGGGAGGGGAGGGAGGGAGGAGGGAGGGAGGGAGGGGGAAGAAAAAACGGAGGAGGAGAGAGAAGGCAGACAGGCAGCCAGGGCCCAGAGCAGGGCAAAGCAGGGCAGAGCAGGGCAGAGCAGCAGCCAGTGAAGAGATAAGTGAGTTAGAAGAGAGCTGCCGGCTGTGTAATAAAGAGTTTAATGGACAGACAGGCCTTCCCTTACCTTCCTCAGGGTAGCACTAAATCCCTCTTTATTGTAGTTTGCACCGATGTTAGTGAGTTATCCATTTCTCTGATCACACTAGATACTGGCACATCCGTCTTGAGTTGAAAACAACCATCGCTCTCCCCCTTCTCTGCCTTTCTACTTTCCATTGACAAACACGATGCGTGTCTGTCTCTCTGTCTGTTTATCTTTCCCTCGTTCTCTAGCACACTGCATGTCTTTACACGGGTT